>CM029648.1:27583762-27641458 GCA_017311315.1 Dendrocalamus latiflorus
CTCACCATTTCCTCTCTGTCTCCCTCCCTACTACAGCTGAACTATCTACAAGAGAACTAGACTGCGGTCGCTCTGAGGTCTCATGCGTGTTCATTTCACCTAACATCTGGAGCCCAATGGTGTCCGTTCTTCCGCAATCTTATCTAACCTCTCCAATCTGCCTCTAATCTTATGTTTTATCCTGCACTGGTACAGATTCCTACACAAGGAGGAAGGAGAACTGACACTTTCCTTTGTGGGAAGTTTCATCTGCCTCTTCAGATAAATACCTTTGGTTAAATGTGTCAAAATTCCTATAATTTGATATATCTCCCATAACATGATGCAAGATTGTATCTATTTTTTTTTTCTCGAACCCGCAGGAGAACTGCGCATCATTGAATTAAGAAGAAGAAAAGGTTGATACAAACGAGTCTAGACGACTCGACACACCCCCCTAGGGGGAAAGCAAAAAACAAAAACCAAAACAAAAACAAAAACAAAAACAAGCAGGCATCACTGCCAAAAACTACGGAGCCCCTTTGCTCCCGCCATACACCACATATTGACCTCCTCTCTAATGTCCCGCATGATAACATTGTGGTTGGGAGAAGCACCCTCAAAAACACAACTATTCCTATGCTTCCAAGTCCACCAAGCCACCAATACGACCAAGGAGTTGAAACCCTCGCGAAGAGCCTTGGGAACCCCTTGTGAAGCTTGACGCCACCAATCTGTGAAAATGCAGTCATCCAACTCCGGAGCTAAATGCTGTAGACCAATCCGAGATAACACTGAAGACCACACACTCCTTGTAAACACACAAGAAGTGAGCAAATGTTGCACAGTCTCTTCCTCTTGATCACAAAATGGGCAATGCTCCGGGTGATCAAGTCCACGACGGGCCAAACGATCCGCTGTCCAACAACGATTTAAAGCAGCCAACCAAACAAAGAATTTGCAACGAGGAGGGGCCCAGGTTTTCCAAATTGCCTCCCACGGCTCAAATTCCACAGATCCCTCTAGAAAACGACGGTAGGCTGATCTTGTTGAGAATTCACCAGAGGGAGACGGCGTCCAAACATGCTGATCCTCCATGCCTGGAGTGAGCACAAACCCGGATAAGAGGTCCCAAATGCGGAGATACTCTAAAAGTGCCTCACTAGGTAGGCTACCTCTAATATCACGAATCCAAGTGCCATCACTTAGTGCCTCTTGAACTGTTCTGCTATTAGCAATTCTTTTTGGCACAAACAAACAAAGGCCAGGAGCAAAGGTAAACAAGGAATTTCCATGCAGCCATTTGTCCTTCCAAAAAAGTGTTCTGCTGCCATCCCCCACAACAGAAGAGATTGAGACGGAGAACAAGGCCACTGAATGAGGGTGCACTTGAATAGCAAGCCCAGCCCAAGGCCGGTCGGGTTGAGTCTTTTTTAGCCACAGCCACCTCATTCTAAGAGACCATCCAAGCACTTCTAAATCAAGAATTCCCAAGCCTCCTAGCTGAATTGGCCTCTTGACCCGATCCCACGCAACAAGGCAATGGCCTCCAATTACATCTTTGCGACCTTTCCAAAGGAAAGCTCTCCTTATCTTGTCAATAGCTTTAAAAACCCACTTAGGAAAGTCTAGTGCTATGAGCTGATAGATGGGCATAGCCGTAAGCACTGCACGAATGAGGGTGACCCTCCCAGCCGGGTGCATCATGGTTGCCTTCCAACCTGGTAGCTTAGCAGCAATCTTGTCAATTATTGCAAGGAAATCAGCCCTAGAAAGAGACTTGATCGACAGAGGAAGCCCCAAATACTTGCAAGGGAACTCTTGCACCTTGCAAGGAAAGGAGGTTTGCACAACTTCAATAACATGGTCGTGGCATTGTATCGGGCTCACCGAGCATTTAGAGATATTGGTGACCAAACCGGAAGCCTCACCAAAGACCCTTAGAATCTCCTTGATTAAAGCCAATTCATCCAAGCAGGGTCTTAAGAAGAGAATTACATCATCTGCATAAAGAGAAACTCGCTGACTAGCCCCTCGGGAAAGAAGGGGCTGCAATAGCCCACTGTCACTTGCTTTATTGAGCAAAGCATTAAGCACATCCATGACTATAATGAAAAGCATTGGCGAAAGAGGGTCTCCTTGCCTCAGCCCCCGTTGATGGTGAATCCGATCTCCTGGCACCCCATTAACCAAAACTCGAGTTGTGGAAGATCTCAACAAACTAGATAAAATGCTGCACCAAACTGGCCCGAAACCCAAATATCTCAATACTTGCAACAAGAAAGGCCAAGACACCGAATCAAAGGCCTTCGATATGTCCAATTTGAGAAGGACTCTTGGTTCCTTTTGCCTGTGCAGCAGCTTGGCTGTTTGTTGCACCCAAATGAAATTGTCATGAATGCATCTTCCTTTGACAAAAGCACTTTGGTTGGGGGACACCAAATCCTTGAGCTTGGGAGCCAATCTGTTTGCTAATAATTTAGTGACCAGCTTCGCAAAACTATGCACTAGGCTTATAGGCCGGTAATCTTTGATTTCCGCCGCCTCGGGAGACTTGGGCAACAGGGTGATGTAGGCTGAATTGAGGAGGATCACACTGCTGACATCTCCTTGTATCATTCGGCTTAGGGCAGCCAACATGTCCTCCTTAATTATATTCCAGCAGGATTTATAGAAACGCCCGGTATACCCATCGGGACCTGGAGCCTTATCTGCTGGGAGAGATTTAATTGTTGCCCAAACTTCCCCCTCCGAAAAACTTTGCTCAAGAGATGACAGATCAGTCGGCTCTTTATAAAAGGATTCCAGGTTGAGCGTGCATTCTCTTTGGGCTGCTGTGCCAAGAAGGTTAGAGTAGAATTCCCAAACTGCTTCCTGCTTCTCTTGCTGACTAGTGACAAAGCTGCCTCCCACTTTAATCTTGGCCATGAAATTCTTCCTCTTTCTGTACCGAGCCTGCTGATGGAAAAAAGCTGTGTTTGCATCTCCTTCTTTTAACCAGCTTAATCTAGAGCGTAAACGGGCAATTGTGCGCTCAAGCGAAGCAAGCCCAAGCACATGCCACTTCAACTGCCGACGGAGCCAAGTCTCTTCACTAGACAATAAGCGAGTATCTTGTGCAATCTCCAGACGATGCAAGATTTCCTTAGCATATTGCAATTGAGTCTTGACATTACCCACTCTCTTATGGCTCCAAGACTGCAAGTCGCGAGCAAGACGGCCCAACTTCATGGAGAAAAGTTGCAGTGGGCAAGGGGCTACAACTGGCCCAAGCCAGGAGCTCTCAACAACCTGCAAGAAGCCATCAAGTTTGGGCCAAAAACTTTCGAAGTGAAATCGACGCTTTCCTTTAACATTGTCCGTCAAACCGAGAATTAGAGGGCAGTGATCAGAAATCAAAGAAGCCGAGCTCTGCAGAATACAATCCGGGAACAGCTGCTCCCAATCAGTGGACATGAAAACCCGATCAAGCCGCACCAAGGTAGGCACATCCCGCTCATTGGACCAGGTGAATTTGCGCCCAAGCAGGGAGATTTCTTCCAGCTCCATATCATCCAAAAAAATGGCGGAAACGACCCATCAATGCTCTATTGGTATTGGAGTTGTTCTTGTCTTCAGCCATGTATATGAGATTAAAATCCCCTCCAATGGCCCACGGCCCCTGACAGACCTGCCGAATACCCCGCAACTCTTGCAAGAATTAAACTTTCCGGTCATCAGATTGGGGACCATAAACCCCCGTAAACCACCAAGCAGGCCCATTTTGAGATTCAAACTGAACCGAGACCGAATACGAATCAACCCGAGACGAGAGAGCATGCCAAGTATTGCCCTTCCAAGCCACCAGCACTCCTCCTCTCGTTCCATCTGCCGGGAGCACCACAAATTGATCGAACTCCACACCAAGCACCGAGCCAACCAAAAGACCTGAGATGGATTCTTTCTTTGTTTCCTGCAAGCATACCATGACCGGCCGAATGGAGCTGACCAGATTCCTGACACTATCACGCCTTGCTTTGCTGTTAAGTCCTCTCACATTCCAAATTAAAATAGAAGACATTGACCACGAATTGCTGGGCGACCAAGAAACTTTCGCAATCAGCACTCAACAGCGGCAGCCGAAGATTCTCCTGGTGAAGGTGGCTGCCAGCCAAATAACGCTGCAAGCGCCGCAATATGAGCCTGTGAAAGGGGCTTGTCAAAGAGGCGGCAATAATTCTCCAGCTGTTGCTCACCGAAAAATTCCTGATCTTCCACCATTCCTAGCTGATGCATGATCTTCCTTTGAGTTTGAAGGACTGGAGGCGAAGAGGCCCCAATTTTGGTCCCCAGCCTTTTGCTTCGTCGAAGCACAAAATCAGGAGGGAGTTGCTTAGTGCTTCGTTTCTGGGCGACGGGAGGAGGGAGCAGACCATCAGTGACTTGTCTCACCTCATCGATGAAAGCTCTGGCCGGGGTAGACAGCTCATGGCTGGGCATTTGCCACTGAGAGTGGCGTCGGCGGCGCCTACTGTAGACGGTGGAAATTACGCGAGAGTCTACGGCCGGCCCGGAAGGAAAATACGGCTCCTCTGCAGAACGCTGAAATGCTTCCTCTGGAACGACAGAGCAGACGCGGGCGGTCTCCTCTGGAACGGCAGAACACTCGCTGGCGCCCTCGTCTGGAACGGCAGAGCACCCGCGGGCATTCTCGCCAGGACGCGCACCACACTCGGGCGAATTGGGCCGGGTTCCCAAGCCAGCGGCCCGCCCAGCCAAATCTGGGCCAAGAACCAGGTCGGGGCGGGAAGGATCGACCGGGACTGGGTCTGGCTGCACCGAGCGGGAGCGGGAGCGTTGGGAGTCAGCACCCGGGGGCAAAGTGCCGGCAGCAGCAATAAATGGAGGGGCAGGAGGGGGCAACCGCAAGCACTCTGCGCCAACTCCCAGCGCTGGAGGCGCCTCCTCGGGCAGAGCAGCAGCTGGTCTCGGAACTACCCCGAGCTCCGGCTGGAGATCTTCTCCAACCTGGCAGATCTCAGCGCCTGGCTCAGAGGGCGCCACGTGGTCAACGACGTGACCCGCGAGCGACCTAGTGGGCCCAATACGGTGCTTGACAGGGACGCGACCTGCCTGGGGAGCTGCGGAGGTCTTCCTCGCCGGCGTTCTGCCCCGGTGGCGCGGCGGAGAGGAGGACCGCTGGCGGAGTCTGGCCGCTGCCTGGCCGAGGACGGCCGCGACCTGGCCGATGATGGTCGCGGCCTGGTCGAAGGAGGCGTCGGAGAGCGCAAGCCGGAGGGATTCCACCGCTTCGGAGATCACCTGCCCGGACGCACGTCCCCGACGACCTGAGGAGTGACGGCGCCGCCGAGGCCGCCCTGCAGAGACGGCACCGCCGCCCACCGTCGGAGACGAAGACGCGCCTCCAGAGCCAGCACCACCATCCGCCGTCAAGGACGAGGAAGCCACCGCCGGGGAGATACGCCGCCACACCGAAATGCGTCCTTGCGACGGAGGAGCTCCACGACAGGCATGAGCGCGATGGCCAAGACCCAAGCAACGAAAACATCGCACCCGGCGACGACAGTCCGCAGCACGGTGCGAAGCCGAGAAGCAGTTGAAACATTTTCCGCGGAGGTCCACCGGAGCCGGACGCCGAGCGCCACCACGCGATCCTCCCCGAAAACGGCGGCGGCCAACTACCTTCTGCCAGCCTTCCTCAACCGGTCCCGGGGACGACGCCCGGCCAGGAGGAAGATCAACACGGCCGCCGGGGACGCAGGCTGCATGCTGGCGGACCGCAGGCTGACGCTCCGGCACCGCGGAATCCTCGCCGGCCGGTTTGGAAGAAGCCAGCACGACGTCGCGAAAAGAAGGCAGCGGCGCATGCCTGGAGACAAACGGGGAGGCGGGCGGAGAAACCTCCCTCCAACGCTCCAGCTTCGAGCGCCCTGCTGCGGGGGAAGACGGCGACTGGGAATTGGGGGAAGTGGCCGGCGCTCGGGGTGGCGCGACCGAGGAGGTGGCCGCCGAGTCCGGAGTGGACTTCGGCGTGCGGCTGAGAGGAAGCATTCTCCTTTGCTAGCTCCTTCCGCAATGGCCAACTCTGATGAAGCAGTTGTATCTATTTTTATGTGCCAAATGTGTCAAAATTTTAATTGCCAAAATTTCAGGGATCAATTCTTTCAAATTCTTCATGGCATATAAAAGATCCTTGATGGTCACCGATGACCTCCTGCAAGGCTTACAGAAATGCAACTCTCTTGGTTCTCTGGCTATGGTTCATGCAGAGAATGGGGATGCTGTTGCTGATGGACAGCAGCGGATGATTGATCTTGGGATAACTGGTCCAGAAGGGCATGCTCTCTCAAGACCTCCAATTGTAATTCCAAGTTGAACCTTCTCTTTTACTGTTATGCTCCTTTGTCATTATATGTCCAAGTTTTTTTACAATAATTAAGTCACTGCAGTGAGTTAGATATATCATGAATTTTTGTGCTTTCCTCTCACAGGAAGGTAATGAATAGTCATTTTTTTCTTATTATCTGCAGTTGGAAGGAGAAGCAACTGCCCAAGCAATTCGCTTAGCAAAGTTCATCAATACACCGCTGTATGTTGTTCATGTGATGAGCATTGATGCAATGGAAGAGATTGCCAATACTAGAAGAGAAGGTCAACTGCCTGACATTTTTAGTTCCAAACAAGTTCTTCATGCATGCAAACAAGTCAGACCTCTTTTATGAACATGTAGTTTCACAACATGAATAGACAGGCCCCTAGAAACATGCATCCATTGGCTAGTTTCTACTTTGTAGTCCTAGACCAGAGTTCCACAGGTTTGGCTGGTTTCAAACAGCCTGCTGGTGCTGGGGCCAGTGAACTGGACGGTCCCATTCGATTGATCATGTCCCAAATATCGAAGTTGATTTAATTTTGGATGACAAACAAAGCGTAAGTTGATGTAAACTCAAACTTTGCAGGGCAGAGAGTCATCGGTGAACCTGTGGTTTCTGGGCTAGTCCTTGATGATTTTTGCCTTTGGGATCCTGACTTCACAACTGCTTCAATGTACACAAAAACACAAACTCAATAATATATTTATGTAATTATGATTCCTTTTACTCATATGATGCTTCTAGGTATGTGATGAGTCCTCCAATCCGAGAAGTCAGGGCATAGTAAAGCACTTCAAGCTGCTCTTTCATCAGGAATTTTACAGGTGATGCACTTGTGTCATCCTAATTTCCTAAAGTTGCAGAGTCCTTAACATATTTCTTTTGCTTCTTTAGAGAGAATTGGAGATGAGTTGGCAAACAATAATGGCATATTATTTGCTAAAAGCAACTTGTGCATTGCCTACTTGTATAAGCATCTAACTGTTCTTTGCTTCTATGCGGCTTGTAGGAACTGATCATTGCACCTTCAACTCCACACAGAAAGCTTTCGGCTCTGATGATTTCAGAAAGATTCCCAATGGTGTAAATGGCAATCCTTAGGGCTAGTGAGTATTAGTGCTAATAGTTAAATATAAAAGGTAACTGTAGGTTCTATAACGATTCCTGTTCTGTGGGAATAAAAGCTGGCTAAGACATCTCTCTTAAATACTTGAACCAGGTATTGAGGAAAGGATGCATATAATTTGGGACAGCATGGTGGTAAGTTAAGATTTTCAATGGTTTTTCTAAGGAAAATTGTCGATAGTGTTAAAAGAAATTAGCCAATTGGTAATCCATTGGTTTTATTTCCAGTATTTATGTTCTCTGGCATTCATACAATGTGTGCAGGAGACTGGCCAGATTTCTGTCACCGATTATGTAAGAGTGACAAGAACATAATGGTATTGCAGAAATTCAGTATCTAAGTCAAATGCCCCACTATTTATTTAAAGTATATTTATACAAATCACTCAAATCTTCAGTGCCAAGATTTTCAACATGTACCCTCGGAAAGGAGCAATCCTGGAAGGATCTGATGCCAGATATTACCATCCTAAATCCCAAAAGGAGCTTTGTGATGGGTGCCCACACACACCATTCAAGGTCCAACACTAATGTGTATGAGGGCAGGAAAGGAAAGGTTGGTTCCTCATTGCTCACAACTATATTTGACATAAAACTCGAATCCAATTTGTGGATGTTTCTGTTCAATTGGTGTAGGGAATGGTAGAAGTCACGATCTCAAGGGGGCGAGTGGTATGGGAGGATGGCATTCTGAACATTGTTCCTGGTTCAGGAAGATACATCAGGACGCCGCCTTTCGGGCACCTCTTTGATGGCATTGAGAAGTCTGATGCTGCCTACAAAGCTTCACTTCGAGCTCCTGTACAACGTGGAAAAGCTGTTGCTTAACGACGCCCATGGTTGATCTTATTGCCCCTGACGGTAGCACCATTCCATCTGGTTCAAGAACAAATTACTCCAAGGTGAACACTGTCTGATCCATGTGTAACTTCCTTGTGTATACAAACCGCTTTATTCAAATTCAGATTCAGGATAGGTAAAAATGTAAAATTCCCTATGCATATGATGCACCTTTCTGATTTGGAAAAGTACAAGTTTGTTTGAGTCAATCCTATTTTCACAACTAGGACATGCAACTTTGATAAGCGTGGGAAGTCTAGTATAACTTCCATACATTTCCCCCTGGAATAGTTCAGCGCAATTGAGTTTCAGACATGCTGATGATAGACAGTCATAACTCAAATTGTTTGATTAAATTCTTAAACATAATTAGCATGATGCATGCCCAATGTGAAGGGAATCGAGGATGATTATGGATAAGTATGTGAAACATGATCCATGTGGTACTGAGCTTTTCTTGGAGGAACAGAACTGTGCCAAAAGATGTTGAAATGTCTATGTATCACCCCATTGTCAGGTTGAATGGTTACTTAGCCAACCATACCCTTCCAATACCATCAACTTGATAAGATCTTCAATTATTCCGCAAGTATTTGCATCTCCATTTTTTCTCAAAAGTGTTACAAACTTGTCCAATAACTCATAATATGATGTCATCTACAGACTACAATACGCACTGGACATTCACTTGAACAAATACATGAAAAGATTCTGATCCAAATCTGTCACCAATAATGAACAGTGTGAATAATCTAGGGAGTAGGGAATACCTGAATTCCTATGAGACTAATACAACACTAAGATACAGTACCTAGAAATATCATATTTATGAATTGATTCAATTTATTCCCGTGGGCGGGCGAGCCAAAGGGAACTCAAAGCACGTAGCCGGGAGAAATAGTCGCTTATTGCAAGTAGAGCTCGTGCAGATTGGCGAGTGGTTAATATGCGTTGTATTTGCTGAAGAGTTTGCAGCCTTAGGTTATCAGCCTGCACATAAGACATTTGTTAAACAGAATCAAGTGTTGAAATAGGGATCTACATTTTTCTTCCCTGCATTTCCTTGCTATTCCCCCTTCTATATGGTTCCTATTCTTTGCTGCATTAGTTAAAGTAGAAATGTACAGTTAAAATCCACATATCTACCTTTCTTTTGGGATTTTATTATTTATTAGTACCATTTAGATAGTATTTTCAATACAGCAAAAATCATGTTGGCATTCCATTTCAAAGTAAGGTTGGCTACGCTGCTCCCAAACATTCTCCACGATAATGATCTAAGCATATTACTTAAGCCAAATAGTCTGTGCACAAACACCTTGAATAATATCCAACAAATTAAGCACAGGAAAGAGAATAATACTATGTAATGACATGAACAACTACATGATTTGCATCAGTTACCTGCCGTAGGAAGTTTTCTAGGGTGCCAAGTTTTCCCATAGCCATTGCCATCTGTCCCATGTAGTTTGCAACGTTACCAGAAGATCCTGCAGGACCCAGGGATCCAGATACTAGAGTTTCTGCAAGGGACTGTTGTAGTGCTTCCATCCCTTGAGAAAGAGCATCTTCCGCTTGTTGGGAGGACTGTTGCAGGTTGCATATACCAGCAAGCTGCTGCTCAGTAAGAGGCTCTAATTGACCTGCAAGTAACTGCAACAGAAATGTTAGTAAAAACAGAACTAGATGGGAACATAGCAGGTATCGGTCAGAAGTTTATCATCTTGACTTCTGTACGGGCCGTGAAAAAAAACCATAACTAGATTGGCAACTTCAACAAGAAATCATATATAAAATCCAGCAAAATGGTATAATCTCCACAACTAGAAACATGGGTTTCGTGACTTATGAGCTTTTCTAACTTCCAAGTCCATCCAGTCAAAAGTGAAGAGTTTTTCAACGTATATATGGGGCCCAAGCATAACCCACCATTACTAAATAGTGTGCAGCCACAAAACATTTTAAGGCAGTAAGCAAAATTAGCCCCAACCCCTCCATTTTTGGTTGAGCTCAGGTGGGTCAATGAAAATGAAAACTCCCATTAAGTGGGAGCCTTGGAGTTTACAGGCATGACCTGAGAGGTCAAGGAATTTAATTGTGCATACAAAAGTAATACTAGATCAGTACCTTAAGAAGCTCAGATGATCGGAAGCCTCCTAACCACATGAAACACCTCTCAGCAGGGGTCTGCCACATTCCTGACAGCACATGAAAAACGTCTGCTTTGGCTGCCACACCCTTGAGCCTGAAAATTTCATCGTAGTGTGCCATGATGCTATCAACAATACTCCGAAGATCATTATCGCCAGCATGTGCATTGACAGCAGCCCTCAACTCATTGATATGCTTGTTATGCTCCTCCAGCCACTGTGCATACTCCATGTCAAACACCAAAGCTCCTACAAATTAGAGAACATTAACATAAAAAAAGCATTGGCAGTATAATGGTATAAAACATAAAAATTTAGAGCGCTTTGCCAATGGTAACATTGCTTGTAAACTTATAATCTTACACAAGGTGCAAAACTTCTCTAGTTATATAAGCATATGCTAGATATCATAGTAGCTAGTTTCAGTTGTTGCTTGTGTCTACCTTATTTTATCTCCCACATCCTAAGGAACACCCAAGAAAAGGGCGACTGGGAGTCACATAACAAAATACAATCCATACTACTGCTTACATTAACCTAAAACTTTTAGAAAAGAGGAAAAAGTCGTGGGAGTATACTATTACCATTTCCACTCATTGAGTGAGACTGATCTCCCGATGTCGAAATAAAAATTCCCTGAAGAAGTATGCATTGGTCAAATTTAGGTGCTGCATGTTTAACTCCAGAAGCATCTGATAAATCCTGCATGGAAATATAAAACTTCTACCTGTTGGCGAGCCCGCTGAAGCTCTTGCTCTAACTGAGTAAGTTTCAATCTGCTACTCTCAAGGTTTTGGATGTATGCCTGAGGAAAACGAAATGATGAAACAATGCCAATCAATTCTATCAAAATAGTGCAACTATAGAAGAAACGAAAAAAAAAGGTAAGGCCAATATCATAACAAAAAAAAATGCTAATCAAATCTACTGTTGCAAATACAATCATGAGCTGGGCACACAATTTCGTGTGGAAAACAAATAAATGGTCTACTGATAAAGCTTTAAATTCAAATAAATCTGTAATACATTGTTTAAATGAAGTAGTGTGTTACCATAGTAGGTGATGAGAGCACAACATAAATGGAATCTGATAAGAGTGAACATTTCAAGAACATACAAACTAACCTTCTTTCTTAAACGGCTTTTCCTGGCAGCTTCACGATTTTGGGCAAGACGACGAAGTGTCTGTTGGAAAAGAGACCTTTACTTTCAACAGTGGGTTATCACATGATAAAAGCATCAAATATGTAGCGATAAGAGTACCTTATGATCTGATTTGTCCTTTGATTTGTCACTAGAATCAGAAGCTGTGGGGGCAGCAAGTTGTCCTTGTTCAAACTGCTAAGCAAATAACCAGTAAAGTGATAAAATCATTGCTGCGACTATTTTGGTAATTGTGTTAATGGGGAGTTAAATTCAATTGAAATTCAATTGGTTACATAGTTAAGGAGGATGGATATATATCAAGCTTCCATGCGCTCAAGAAAGTTATAGGCAACTAGGTACTAAAAAAAACCATGCAATGGCAAATCTATAGAAGAAGAAAAAAGTGTACTGCTACACACAATGGATTTATCCATTCCACCATCCTAGATGCGTATAGGAACATTAACACCTAAAAATTCATTCACGGCATTTATACATGTATATAATATTGAGATTTCAAAAAATGAACTCATCGCAAATTCAAGCAATTCTTTGCAAAGGACTTTTGAAAGAAATTTCAAACCTCCAAAACCTATAAGTATGAACAATTTTCTAAACCTCAAGCATGTCATAAAAAAAACAGACTGACAAAACAGTGAGCTCAGAATGGTAGGTACCATGTGATTCCTCTCATCAATGTCTGGATCTGTTGATGTATCAGTCCTAGGACTTGTATCAGCCATAGTTGACTCTCCCCAGTTCTCAATGTTACCAGTCCTTAAAGCTACCAGATTTGGTTGCGCCCCCTTTTGCTGTACTAGTGCCTGAGGACCAACTGTTGTTGTTGTTGCTGCTGCTGCTGCTGCTGTAGTAGTTATATCAGTTGGAGAAATAGACTGCGATTAGGAGTGCAAGATTGCATCAATTCCCACTGCAGATGGAATATCACGAAATAAATGGGTGTTTGATCTGTCACCAGGAATTATCGGTGCATGGCCTGCATACCTTTCCGTAATTTCCAAACTGAAGGCCGGGGTCGTTGATAATGGTATGAGTATTTGGCTTCAGATTGAACAAAGTATCTGAAGATCAGAAAATAAAGGAGAAACAGTCAAGCCACAGTCAGTCAACAAAAGGTTTTAGTAGTTCATGTACATCCACACTCAACAGAACTACATCGTTGACATCTATGATAGGGAATTGTAACTGTACAGCCAAAACTATTTTCTCAAAACAGAGAAGTGCACATGATCCATAATTGAAGTTTCTGGACCTACAAACCATCATATGTAAGAGGTAATTTTCCAGCATATTTGATTGAGAACAGAGATACATACTTGTATTAAGATTAGCAAGAGCTTCTATTCGGAATCCAGCAGACGCAAGAGCCCCAAAGTCGGTAACTCGAGAAGGTTGCATGCTGTTCACATCTGTGTGGCTGAAAAACATTGTCCACCAAAATTAGATACAGGTCAAGAAATAATGTGCGTACTGCGCACAAGAGGCACTTTTTCTTTTCTTTTGTCTAGATTATCACATACATCCTATGCCCATCACTTAATGTCTTCTCAGCAACAGCCATCGAAGAAATCTATACATTTCTTTTCCATTATAAGAATCACACACGGGCATTCAATTGCATCGTTTGCAAACTTGTGTGCGTATTTACTAACCATCAAATGGACCACTTGGTTGCATTACAGTCAAGAGCATAAATTTGATTCAGAACCATACAAAAAATTGTTTGTTCTACATGTATAGATTAAGAATTTTGAAGATCATCAGCTGACCCCAATCATTCAAAACATATACTAGCTCTATATGAGATTCTGCATGCCCAACCCTTAGATACCCGTCTTTTCTTTTGTTTCTTTGAAGATCTAGACCTACCACAGTGATGATTTGCAGCATCCTGGTGGAGGACATATATGTGGTCCAGTGATCAGTGGTAAGCAAGCCCCTGAGAAAGTTGACCAGGCACAAGCGAATTTATCATATCATGTCAGCCAGGGATTGAGGCCGCATGGCAATTATTGCTCAGTAGTCCTTACACTAGCAAAGTTACTCCACCCTCTAATCATTACGGCACATGAGCTAAAGGCCATCATACTCCCCATCGATAAGAGCTAATCAGAAAAGCAGTCAACTTTTCCTCCTGGAAAAGCAGAAGCAATCAACCGCAATCCATGCGTACCATGATCAATTAACTAATCAGGGATCATATCACATCATATGCAGACAAGTGAGACAACGCAGAGCATGCAGAAATGAGCAGGTAAATGGGAGAAGAAACCGTCAAGAAATGGAGAAGGGGTGTCCAAGAAGTGGCGGCGCGGGCACGTACATGGTGTGCTGAGGAGGCCCGAAGCCCGGCATCGCCCCGCGCGCATCTTCAGCCGCCGCCGCCGCTCCTCCTGCTCGCCTACTCTCCATCCACCACCACCAACCACCATGCACCCCGGTGCTACTATCTGTCTCCACACCTCACTTCACCTCGCACCACCAACCAGCCAACTCAAGAAGAAGCAAGGATTCTTTCTCCAAGATAGACACCACCGCCACGGCACCACCACTTATCACCAACAGCAGCAAGCAAGCAAATCAAGAACGCGCAGAGGGGAGGTCTTGTAAAAAAAAGTTAGGATCTTTGCATGGTCTGGTACTCTGATCAGTCGAGTAGTATTCGGGCAGAGTTGTGAGGACGGAGGAGTGAGGTGGTGGTGGGTTGAGGAAGCAAGCGCTCTCTTGTGTTTGGGTGAAGGGGAAGAGAAATGAGAAGTGGTAAGAGTGGGGAGTCCACCAGCAGCAGCGGCAGCAGGAGAGGAGCTTAGCTTAGCAGTCCTCGAATTCCGGCCATTTTTATAATGATTTCTTGGTTTTGTGAGTCCCATTAGAGGAGGAGTGACGTTTGGACCATACCGTTCTCTAGGCGGGAGACATCCTCTGTCTACGCACCCACACCCACAGTGGGCTACTCTTTAAGTATCATCATCTCATCCCCCACTCTAATCTTCGCTGGCTACTCGTCGTGGTTGGTTACTTTAGACTTTTTTTCGCCAATTAAGCGATTTCTGGCTTATGATTTCTATCGGTACTTATTATTCTTGAGACTAATAGGTTATAATAAAAAATCATAAACTGTAAACTAAAAAACATATCTTTCATGTATTTGCAATTCGATTACTAATGAAAGAACTTTTCATGTATGTTTTACTCTAGCAGACTATAATAATTCACTCACCGGGAGAAGAAAAACACATTGCATCATCCTTGTTGAACTGATCATCTCGTGATACACTCGAATACCATGTGACTACGAAATTGAAGAACTATGTAAGAAAATCCAGGATAACGTTATGATGAACTATTGTAAGTTTTGTGGAGTGGTTAAGTGTTTTTGCAAATACCGCAGTTTGTCTGGGCTATTTTCTAAAATTTTCAGGAAAAACGGTAGTACTGCAGGTGTTAGTGCGGTCATACCGTAGGGCGGTAGTACCGCTGGACGTGTGCGGTTATACCGCAATGCGGTAACACTGAATTTTACACGTCGGTACGTTATTTCTAGATAGGTTCATTTTGGGATTGCAAGGTGCGGTAGTACTGACATATTGCTTGCGGTACTACCAGATTTCGTAGAAAACAAGATTTTAGGTTTTGAGTTATGGATTGAGTTGGGATGACCATGTGGTCATGGTATGTGTTTTGTTACTTGTATGCATATGGTTTTATCGTTTTGTCCTAGGTTTAAGATCAGTAATTTGGTTGCATACATTTTGTATTATACATTGTTTGGATTGATTGTGTCAATTGATGGTTTGTGTATTGTGCGGTGCTACGTAACGATTTGCTTGTTGTTGTTGGTTGTACGACTTCGGAGCTACGTTATGGTGAAGCGTAGGAAGACTAGAACTAGGCACATGGTGGTACTAACATCCAGAATGGTCAGGTAGACGCTGAAGATGACCGAGACTTGCGGAATGGTTGCAAGCTGGGACGACGAGGAACCAGAGTGAGAGCTACAAGTGGTGGACATGACGGGCAACAACAAGTTGGACCGAGACTAGGCTCAGAGAGGAGTCGAGGTCCTATGCGGTCAAGGAAGCCGAGTGCCGTCATGTGTGAGAAGAAACATATGGTGCGCTAAGTGACTTAGGTCATTTGCAAACGAGGACGATTCAGTGGGATCCGGACGCTTGAGAGACTTGGCAGCAAGTCGGAACCACGTGAAAGATGGCGAAGCGTAAACGATGCTTCGTGGCAAAGAAAACGGGAAACTTTGTGGAAAACGGTAGAGGGGTATTTTGGTAAATTGCTCAATACTAGAAAAGTGGTGGTGTAAAAAATCGCGATGTTGGCTTAAGTGGTTTAGAACTTGTATATGCTGAAAATATGAAGTGGATCAAGTGTTGATTCACTAATAAGTTAATAGTTGTAAACCGCTTTGAGAAACATGCGTGAAACAGGTAAACCCTGGTGTTAGGTGGGATTAACGGGTTATTCTCAGTTTGGCCTAATGGGTGGATCCATTATGTTTTGGTTCAGGTTGTGAGACTATATAAGGGGAGGAGAGGCAAGTGCTAGGGTTTGAGGATGTTGGCTAAACCTTTTGGTGGCTAGCTCTTCCTTCCTCCCATATGAGATGGGTTAGAAGGAGACTTGAGAGTTTAGGGTTAGGGTTTGAGAGTTGAGTGTCTTGTATGCTCTCTATCCTCCAATGTAGTGACTGTAAAACCTACCTTATCAAGCAAGCAATACATTAATCGTTGTGCATCTCCTTGAGTCTCTCGTATTTTAATTGATGTACTCTTATTTCGATTGATTTTAATCTCTCCACTTCCCTCTTTTTGATCTTGATGTGCCAAGGATACATAAGAGATAGAGATAACCTCTGAGAATCATTCTCCATTCATCTAGGTACTTTGGTATTAAGTTCATCAAGAAATCCGGTCTTGCTTAACTTTAGCCTCATCGAGCAATTTCATGATCCGAGGTTTTTGGCTTGATTTCTTTGGTGTTCTAACTTGTTGTGATATGTGAGAATATATTTAGACCCATCTTGGTCATCACTCACCCACAAGCAAGTTGTATTCACCGATTTTGGTTTTGGCTCGATTTCGGTACAACCTTCTTTCAAACTGAAAAAAGTCTCAAATTTGGCTATGATTTTCAAGATCGTTTGTTGGAATAGATTCATAATACCCTAGAGAAAATTACTACAAAATGTCATATCATTTGGATCTACGGATCAAAACTTCCATCAATTTTGGTTTTTAAAATCGTGCTGAAAATATTATTCACCCTGATTTTACTGTAACAGTGGTAGTACCGTGATTATTATAACAGTAGCACTGTAGTTACTGTAGCAAGCGGTAGTACCGCAATTACAATGGTGGTAGTTCTGTTTTTGCTTATTTTTTTTGGGTTTTTAGTGTCTCGAATCGCTAGTTTTCGTGGTGATTTTCATCCTAATCTTCATAGGCCTGTAGCTATTGAAATGAAGGATTGATGAATATTTAGAGAGAAAAATATAAGGCACCAATCACTCTCCTCTGCTGCCATCTTTGGTCCTACAAAAATAGTAGTGGGTAAGTGGAGAATGTATAAACATACTTCTAGTGAGTAGTAATTATGCAGGTTTATTTTTAAAATTATAAATAATACTTGAATCATTTGAAGTATACACAAAAGCCAATGGAAGATTTCATATCATTTTAGTATAAATAATAGTATTGTTTTGGTTTCTCAAGCTAGGTAACATTTCCATCAATTATTGACCGCTTATTGATAGTGGTGCTAGGGACCGATGGATATACCGTTAATACAAGCAAAATTTGTAGTTATTCCTTTATTAGCTTGTATGCATAGAACTACAACGGCATCTAATTTAAATTAGAACAGATCCAGCATTGTGCTGCACTAGTATATGTGTTGTTTGGTCGTCTCACGTCTCATCAGGAGTGGAACTCAAGATGAGTCATGTGACTGGCCATTTGCTGAAATCCAAGGAGATTTGGTAGGCACATGGTTGGTAAAATGATGTGCACCTTGAAGTCAGCTATGGATCGATTCACATGTGCTCTCTCTGTAATCTGTTTGCCTCCGTCTCCATGCATGGCACAATCGAGCAAAGAATCAAAAGCCGCGCTGGAACACACGTACACAGCCTACTACTAGCTAGCTAGTGCAACGTCTCGTGCATGCATGCACGCATGCATATATGAATACTACTCCAGGACATACAGTACTGTAACATGCGTAACCAGTGTCGCATTGGTAAAGAGAACTGTGCTGCCGCTTATGCCACATGACAGGAACTATTATGCCAAGTGATCAGTAGCAGTGCCCAAACAAAAAGGATAGAAGAGGGTCGGTCCAACACACGTGCTGCGTTTCAAATAGACAGGGAAATACCGTGTACCGTGGTGGTAAAATAGTTTGGTAGGCTATAAACTTAAAGGAAAATTTGGCTGTGTACTACCAAAATATCTTCAGTTTAATTATATACCACTGAAACTTCTCGATTCAGTTTAATATCACTTAAATTTCACTCGCTTCCCTCTCTAACACTCCGTCCATTACCGTTACTACTGTTCTCCTTTTTTCCTTTTTTTTCTGGCGTAAACCACACGTGTGAATTTCCACTTTTAACCCCGCTCCCCATTGCGCCCCCACCACGCAGTCGCCGCACGACCCATCCGACCGCATCGCCGCTGCCCCCACACAGCCGCACAAGCTGACCGCAAGCTGAAACTTTCAGGGAACATCCAATTGTTGATGACATCGATCATATGTCGAGCATTCTGAAAGTGTTCTGGGGCTTCAAAAATGGTCTCGCATTGCATTGCACACACTGAAAATTCTCAAATTTCGATAACAAGAGCAACATGGTCTCGCGTTGCACATACTGCAAATTCTCAAATTTGGACCACACATACAAGTGAAAAATGCAACATTCAGACAATTTTTAAGATTTAAACGCCATCTTTTATCTCAACTGACAAGGTACAAAGTTCTTTGTATTTTTTTCACTTCAAAAACTTCATTTATCATTCTTACAGCTGACAAGTTTGCCATTAGGGGTTAGCCACATACAAGGTGTGCTTGTAGGATTTTGAAACAATGGCTCATCTCCCAGGACACGCTGCATGCATGCTTTGCGAAGCACGTGTGGCTCAAGTTGTTCTCATGGTGCAATTGGTATCTACTGCCTCTGCAACAAATTGATGGTGGTATGACTACGTGATGAGATCGTGGGAGGCGTCTCAGAGAGGAGCACCATATGCTAACAGAATGTATTTTTGACGTGATAGCGAAACGTTTGGAAGGAGAGAAACCACATAGTTTGTGATCAACAATTCCTCAGCATCATTGAGTGTTCGAGCATATAAAGGAGGTCATTGAGTTTCAGAGGCTCTGCAGTCCTAATCATAAATGTTCTTTCGCCGTTTTTTGATACAGCGTTACGTTCTTTTTAATGCGTTGGTGGAGCTCTCTCCCTCCATCCTTCTATTAAAACAAAATTATTTAGCCGTAATCCAACTAGCAAGCATGAAATACATAAAAGGCTACGACTGATATTTTTTAGTTACGGCTGTGCTTTTTAAGACAACAGCGAACGACCGTTTAAACAATTGATTTTAAAAATTGTTTTATTTATTTTGGCTCTCAAAGAAATTAAAAATCTGAAAAATATGAGATAAGCTTAACGGCCTTACCGGCGGCACCTGGGCAACACAAAACTGGGACTGGGAGGGTGTGCGGTGTGCCCCCTTGGCGCGAGCGTGCGAGGCGCACGTGCGAGGGATCTCCAGCCATTTCACACCTGTAAAGCTGCACCTGTCCTTTCTTTCCTTTCATGGTACCTTGGCCCTGGGAAACTGGCCAACAGACAATAATTAGTCTCGCTGCATGCCCACCGCCTACAGTACTGTACTGTAGTGAAGCGGAGCCTCGATAGCCGTGCCGCCCGCCTCTGCTGCCGTGCCCGAGTAGATTACGCCACATCGATCCATATGGCTCCTCCCGCACTGTCAGTGCCATCCCGTTGTTAATCTTACGCTGCTGCTGCTAAAATAGTTAGTTAAGCATTCAAATCATCACTAGGGCTTTTGGTAACAACCCCCCCCCCCCCCCCCCCCGGAGTGTAGTTGGTTAGCAACACCGTCCTCGAAGTTGGGCAACTCAGAAAACACACCATCAAACCCTGAAAAATCCACAAACAAAACCTCCTAATATGCAGTAGCTGGTGATTGAGTCGGCTGCCTAGTGTCACTCGGCCTTCTAGGATTAGTTCTTTTAGACTTATATTTAGACTTTGGTTTTTATTTTTATAATAACTTATTGTTAAATTGTATGTTTTTTAAGGCATACTCTACAGGTAAATTAAAGTACAAACAATACCGAGTTCACTTGTACTAACCAAAATCACATGTGACTATTTCGCTCTGCGTACTGCCTCTTCCGAACAGACTAGAATTCAAAGACTATAGCCATAAGTCTCAGTCTAAAAGAACCCACCCAAATCTAGCACCAGGATTGCCTGCAGTCGTTACTACGACCAAGTTAGGGACTGCATGCAATCTTGACCATCCATCGGTAGATCCAATGGCTCAAATATGCTGCCACAACACTTCTTGCTACAAAAATACTTGCTACAGTCCATCTACAATGATATTGAAAGTACTCAAGTGGTCCGTGTCCCTTTGATCTCTGATGTAAAGGTTGGTAGTACAACTAAGTGCACAGAAACAATTTCCGTCTTCCAGAAATGCCCCCAGAAGATTGCCTCGATCGTTAGAGGGAGACGTGGAGGGAACGACACGCGACGTTGACACGACGATCGAGCTGTTCCCACGTCAAAGCCATCTCATCGGCTCAGATGCTGCGACATCACAAGTGACTACTGCGTGCATACTGCTCCTTGGCTATGCTAGCCCAGTTACAATTCCGATCTTTGTGATAGGTTTCCTCACCGGGCAATCGTCAATGGATCCAACTGTTGCACGGAAACCTTGCATAGAGGCCCATCAGCCTCCCTAAAAGGGACATATGGGCCTATTTATTCTTCCCACTCATTGACCCAATCTATCCGTTATTTTTTTCTCTCCAACACCCGATCTACTCGTAATTGCCTCTATTTTCTCGGAGTGCGGCTTCATTTAATGAATAGTAATTATTAGTTGAAAAGCCAAAAACAACATACCATTATCCCTACACTTTGCATACGGTACCTTAGCCAGCTAAGTTAATAGTTACTCTTGCGGACCTCTTCTTTTCAGTTTTTAAAAACTGCTTTTTTAGTTTTTCTACATTAACTAGTTTAAATAGTGTCTTTTTAAGACGGGGTTTATAAGTTGATTAGAGTATATATTGTAGCGACTTTATTTATATCGACCAAGACCACACATGAGTTTCTGTTACTCCATACTCTCTCTTACGAACAGCCAAAAGTCAAAAGCTATAACCATAAATCATAAATCGAAATTAAAAAGAACTCCCTTCAACAATAAGCTTTGTCATCTTCCAATTCACACTTTGTTTGTGTACACAAGATGGCATATGTGTGTTGGAAAACCTGGGCCTGAGCTTGAAGCCTTGGTCCATGGTGAGCACCTCACCACTGTAAGATCGAGGAGGCCGACTAGAGGGGGGGTGAATAGGCGGTCTAAAAATTCTCTACGAATTAATATTAGCAATTCAAGACCTTTTATATTTATCTAAACCAAGTATATAATGCGGAAGCTTAAATCAATTTGGTTTAGCTCAAATAGCGCCTAGAACAAATAAATTCGCCTAAGTGCACTAATAATTCTAGCCTATGTCAAAGTTTGCAATCCTAGGTTTACAAGCAATCAAAATAATGCTAAGTAAGTAAATTGCTTGAATGTAAAAGGATCACAAGAAAGCAAACCACAAATGACACGTTCTCTTTTTACCGTGGTGTTCGGAGACTTGCCGGTCTCCCCTAATCCACGTTGAGGTAAGCCCAAACGAATTGGACCGGCTCCACGAATTAAGCCAAACACCTCAAATCCACTAGTGGTAGCTCTTTTCCGCTCCGGGTAGGTGAGCTCCAACCTTCACAACACGCCGGGTCTTCTCACAACCTTCTTTGAGAAGATCACCGCGCACGACGCCTCCAACGCCGTCTAGGAGTCGGCAAACTCCAAGAGTAACAAGCCAAGCCCCTCGCTTGACTCCCACCACGTGCAACGAATGCACAAGCTCAAATGGATGCTAAATCCAACTCTAGATGCAACACATGCAACTAGAGACCTCTCTTCTTGCTCACAAGGTGCAACACATGCACAATGGAGTAGAGAAGCTCACACTAGCTCAAGGAAGTGAAATGAGGTGCCAAAGATTACTCTCCAACCGGCCACAAGTGAGTATTTATACCCCACACACAAAAACTAGCCGTTGGAGCCAAAACCCTGAAAAAATCAGGGAAAACGGTACTACCGCCGTACAAAGTGCGGTACTACCGCATTCTACTGTAGCACGAAGTAACGGCTAAGTCAAACTAGCCGTTAGGGCTAAATCACTGAAAAAATCGGTACTACCGCCGTTATAACCGCGGTACTACCGCAGTGCGGTACTACCGCACCTCTATTTTCAGCACAGACAGCCCTCGGAAAAATGGTCATAACTTTTGACTCCGATGTCGGAATTGAGTGATCTTGGACTCTATGGAAAGCTTATTCAAAGGGCTACACAACCCATCTATTTGCATGATCTCAAACACATTAGATCAATTCAGAAATCAAAAGAGATCCAAAAGAGTCACTCTCATGGTCTATGTTCAAAGGAAATAGCAATAAGCAATCTTAGACCATGCCAAGGGATAATACATGATCTTCAACCTTTGCAAAACACATTTGCAAACTTAGATCATGTCACAAGGAGTAGGTACATGGACTTCAACCTTTTGCAAAACACATTTGCAAAGTATAGTCACATGTTACAAGGATTTGCCACATGGGCTTCAACCATTTGCAAAACACATTCGCAAATGCAAGCCTCATGCCAAGATGAGCTAGAGCAAGTGAGGTTGAGCTATCAACACATGATGAGACTCAAACTACTAGACATGACCCCTCTTAATAGTACGGCAACCTATACTAGCAATCCGGTCTTTCAACCAAACACCAAGACCGGTAAAAGACTAGGAATACATCCTTAGCCCTAGCTAGTCATACCTTTGCCTTGAGTCATCGTCTTTATATGCATCAACTCATGATGCATCCTTTTCATCAATTCCATCAACACATGATGGTCTTTCTTGACTTGATGATCAACACATGAACATCCTCACTTCGGAATCTTGATGTGCATCAACACATGATGCATCCTCTTCTTGATAACCTTCAACTCATGAAGTCATCTCAAGTCATCATCATTTGTGGAACATAACCTATTCATCCAACTCATGGAAAATGTTAGTCCACAAATCGATTGTCATTAATTACCAAAACTCACCATTAACTCATAATGGAGGGACTAGATTCTCAATCTTTCCCTTTTGGTAATTGATAACAATCTCAACAAATAATGAGATAATAAATTGAATATAAACTCATTTGAATTCAAAGTGCGGTACTACCGCCGTTGTAATTTGCGGTACTACCGCTCTCCGGTAGTTCCGCAAAGTCGGCGCGGTACTACCGCTTGAGCCGGAACCAAACTTGGCGCTCTCTGTAAAAAAGGCTCCGCTCTACCTCCGGAGCTTCCGGACTCCGGAAGTACCGCTCTATACTGCGGAACTACCGCAACTTGCGGTAGTTCCGGCGTTCAAATCGCCGGTACTTCCGATCCCGCGAAAACTCAAATGCATCCGGAGGGTGCTCTCTGGAAAAAAGGATCCGCTCGAAAACCGGATCTTCCGCTCGCCGGTACTACCGCTTCTGGGCGCAGAACTACCGCTCTCCGGTAGTTCCGACGTTCAAAACTGCGGTACTACCGCTCTTCCAGACAGAGCACAGTTTTGGTTTTAAAACAGATTTTCAATGAATGCATGCTCCTAGTTTGATCCCAATGTATGTATAAAAGGAAACATGGATCAATACTAGTGAAACTCCAAAACATAGAGAGAGAACTCCCCCTAAATGTGTGCATACAAGTTTATGTGAAGAAAAACATATGCACATATTCATTTGAACTATTTGAGGAGTTCAATCTATATTTTGGATCTAAGGAATGCATTAGTAAGTGAGAAAGTGATTTTGAATGCATACCTCTTTGATTTCACCTTTCTTCCAAATGAGACTAAACATAAATAAGCTTAGACAAATATATTAGTCTCATATATGCATTTGTCATTATCACCAAAACAATATAGAAGTATTTGTTATTAACATCGAAATCTCATAATGGCATTTGTCATTAACACCAAAACCAACTTAATCGGAGGTTGATCTTTCAATCTCCCCCTTAATCAATTTAAACGGAGCTTGATCTTTCAACCACTAGGCTATATATAGCGAGTCCTATTGACTATTTTGTACATGCATGAAAGAGAAAGCAATAAAGAAAAGAACATGACTTCTCCCACCTATCTCTATGTTTCCAATCTACTATTTGCATTACTCTGTAATTGATCTGTCTCTTTGCATAGGAGAGGAATCGATCGGACTGGACTCGCCAACGACGGTTCCTCAACACGTTATCAGCACGAATCGCTCTGTGGATCAAAGGTAATCATCGAAGCACTCATAGATTGAATTGCATATATCTAAATCGCTTTAACTTCCGTAGATTTTGCTTTCTAGATTATTTTCTACGGTGCAAATCCGCTCTAATCTACCGCGAGCAAACTTGAAGTCGCGGGCACAATGTCGATCGATAGATTACACGAAAGAGTAGATGCTGATTGCACTGTAGATTGAAAAAAATAAAAATCACATGCTACCGAACACGCCGCCGATCTCGTACGGCCACCACGCATGAGCGCCACGCAGGCTCGCGGCTGCGCCAGATCGCCAGCCGCCATGCCGTACGAGTCGCCCAAACGCAACCACGCCGTCTGCATACGGCCGCACGCCCGAAGCCACCGGCCACTCGCACGCCGCCTGTACGCGGCCACGGCCGCCTCGATCGCCGGCACAGCACTGCTGCTCACGCCTGTGGTTGCGCTAGCACCGCTGGTTGCCACCTGAAGCCACTGCGCCCGGCCGAATCCGAGCTTGGCCGCTGGCCCAAAGGCACTCGATTGCTGCCACTTGGGTCCACGGGCAAGGAAGACGCCGACGCCGCCTCTGCACATGGCTCTGCCATCGCCTGCTCCATAGGCGGCGTCGTTCGCCTCCCCGCGACGTGCCGCCACACTGGCCAGCCCCGAACGGCCACCACCCCAGCCACCGATCCCTGAGCGCCTAGACATGCTTTGGCCGCTGCCGCTCCCGCATGAGTCTCGGTCACCGCTGGCCGCACGCGCTCTGCCAGGCTCCTGCCGCCGGCCACACGCGCTCCACCGACTCTCGACTATCGCCACTCTCGCACGACCGCTGCTGCTGCCCTAGGGAAGTCGATGCCGCCAATACCGCTCCCGCACGAAGCGCCACTGGCCCTCACACTGCCATCCCCACCACCGCACGCCGCCGATGCTGCTCCCGCACGAAATGCCATCGGCCCGCACGCAGCTTGAGCAGTCACTGCCGGGTGGGGATGGGGTAGGAGAAACCCTACCCCACGCGTCGAATAGGCCGGGATGGCCCAAAGAAAAAGAGGAAGGAGGCTGGCGCCGGTAATTTTGCAAAAAGGCTCTCCGAATTCTAGAAATTACGGAAGGGTCCCTAGAATTTTTAGATAGGTCCCAATTTTTGCAAAAGGGCCCTTGGGAAATTAGACGATTACGCTGAATTTTTTCTCAGAATTGAAAAATTGCGTATAAATCCTCAAAATTTGCATAATTCACTGAAATTCAAATTCCAGCATAAAAGGGCCTCGAGAATTCAAATTTTAAATTTTTTTGCATTTGAAGTATGTTTAACACTTTCATTATTATTTTCTATGTTTTCTGCATTTATTTACTATTTGAGTAATCGTAATTATTTAAATTGCTTTTAAATTAACAGTAAGGTTTATAGAAAACGCATAAAAAATTCTGGAACATTACGAGAATCTTTCGTACCATTGCACAATTTATTTACTTGCAGTAAATTTATTTATGCATGTTTACCGGCAGTAAACTTATATATTCCCTTCATGCACATGTAAATGACAGGTATCACGAACCGGGAATTCGAGGAGCTAGCCCAGCATGACCAAAATTACTTGACTTAGGCTTTCGATGTCGAGATAGTACTTGGAGCTAAGAAGCTCTGTGCTGCCATTGGGATTGGTGCACCGTAGGATGCCAAATCCACCCCTAAGAAAAATGATCAGGCACTTCACTTCCTCAAGCACAATCTCTGTCTCACTCTCAAGAATGAGTACATGGCAGAGAAGAGTGTGATAGCATTGTGGACTGCACTTAAGAAGCGGTTCGAGACACTAAAGTACACCATACTTCCTCAGGCAGAGCAAGAGTGGATCCGACTGAGGTTTGCTTATTTCAAAACGGTTGGAGAGTATAATTATGCTCTGCACAAAATTTGTACCAATCTTCAACTTTGTGGCAAGCAGATCACAGATGAGCAAAAGATTGAGAAGACCATATCCACCTTCCACCCCAATGCAGTGCAGTATGCGTACAATTATTGTTAAGGCAGCATCCCAGAAAGGCAAGTCAGATACTTTATGTGAGAATAAGGCAAGCAAGCCAAAATGGGACGACAAGCTCTATGGTCAGTAAGACCAAACCTACTACAAGTGTGACACATGGGGACACTGTTCGCGGATCTCTAAAGAGCCGCAACACGTCGTCGATGCCTTCCATGCTAAGAAGAAAGATGGTAAAGGGCAGCATAAAACCCACTTTGCTTCTATTCAGGGGGAGAGTTCTGAGCAGCTGCCTATGCCGATGGAGGTTGACTCCATTCCGACAGCAGCACCCCTCTTGACGTTATAGCTGCCGCTGTCACGATTTCTCTAGAAGAGCATATCACCCCGAGAAGATAGTAGCCGAAGTCTCTGACTTCTTAGCAAATTCAGTCTAAGACACAGAATGCATTTAGACTTTAATTGTCATTTTTATGTGTGAAAGGAATAAGTTGGATTTTGCATGGATGATACTCAAATAATTTATTTTTTCGTAATGATTGGATGATATTGAATAATTCATTCATTTTTTCAGTTAATGGTGGCATGATATATTCTGGTATTTGAAGTATTTTATTTATGTATTGATTGCCTTCTACTACATGCATATTAATAAAATATTTTATATTAGAACACGTGTGGCGCCCCATGGAGGAGGTGTGCTTAGCTGACAGTAGCACAACGAATACTATGTTGAGAGAGACAAATTTCTTTCAGTCGACTAGCAAGAATGCTAGCAGCCTTACAACAATCGCCGGTAGAGACGCTTGTATAATAGGTTCTGGAAGAGCCATAATTATACTCCCAATGGGCATAACTTTGGTCATCCAAGAAGCCTTATTGTACCCAAAGTAGACTAGAACTCTCCTAAGTTTTAAAGATATTTATGCCAACGGTTTCTATGTTGAGACTGAATAGGAGTATGGTAAGAAATACTTGCTCATTACGAAGCGTAAAGCAAATGGAAAAAGGGTATTAGAAAAACTTCTTTCATTAGAACCTGGGCTATACTACACTAATATCATGGCACCCGCAGCCTACATTTCCCTGAAAACAATATTTAGAAACTTTGAACTCTTCTGTCTTTGGCATGACATATTAGACTACCCAGGTCTTACGATGATGAGAAATATAATTAACAATTCACAGGGACATAATATTAATATAAAGAATTTCTCGAATCATGAAGATTTTGTGTGCCCCGCATGTGCTACCGAGAACTTAATTGCTAAATCTTCTACTCTGAAAGTAAAGGATGAAGTCCCTGCATTCCTGGAGCGCATCCAAGAAGACATTGAGGTCTCATACAATCACTATCAGAGCCATTTAAATATTTCATGGCACTCATCGATGCTTCCTCAAAATGGTCATACATATGTTTATTATCTATAAGAAATCATACTTTCGCAAATCTGATCTCACAGATAATTCACATTAGAAATAATTTCTCTGATTATCATAAAAAGTCCATCGGAATGGATAACGCCGAAGAATTTACTTTAAAGGTATTTGATGACTATTGCATGGCAATGAGAATTACAGTTGAGGATTCTGTACAGCATATCCACACCCAGAATTGACCAAGTCGCACGTGCCTGCACGTAATGCACCGGAGAGAGTTGAAATATCAAAGAAAGTTGAAGGTATCTCTAATCCCGTCTAGTGGCCTCAGAATAAAAGGGCGAGAATTCCGACCCCTCGAACCCTAAGTAACCTAGGACGCTTGGTGAAAAAGGATAAGAAGAACTTGACATAGCCAATCACTGTAGTGACTTCGATGAACCACATAGAAATCATAACACTGCACGAAGCCACACAACAATGTGTTTGGTTCCGACGAATGATTAACCACATCTAGCAGTCATGTGAGTTGAATATCATGTAAGCTCTCACGATTATCTATAAAGATAATGCAGCTTGTATTGCACAAGTGCAAACGGGCTACGTGAAGAGTCATCTCACAAAGCATATCAACTTAAAGTTCTTCTATACTCATGAATTACAAAAGATGGACGAAATTAAGGTACTACATACTAAGTCGTGTGAAAATCTTGCATATTTATTCACTAAGTCATTCCCAGCATTTAGTTTTGAAAGATGCATATGAGGAATTGAAATGATGAGACTTAAAGAGGTGCAAGATTCAAAGAGAGATTTTTCTCAAGCTCGTTATTAAAACTTGATTACGAAGATCGAGTACCCAAAAAATAAATCCTATAGATTAAATGAAATTGGGTGAATTGTACTCGTTTTCCCTTGACGAATTTTCCTGAAAGTTTCTCGGCTAAGGTTTTTAATAAGACCATTCATGCAACACAGCATGACATGTATCATGTACTCTATCTAAATTTTTCCCACTGGGTTTTATGGAGTTTTGATGAGGCATGAACATATCGGATGAGTGTCCAAAGGGGAGTGTTGGGAAACCTGTGCCTGGTCTTGAAGCCTTGGTCTATAGTTGGCACATTACCACTAGGCTATATATAGGAAGTCCCATTAGCTATTTTATACATGTATAAAAGAGAGTGCAATAAAGAAAAGAACAGGAGTTCTCTCATCTATCTATGTGTTTCCAATCAACCATTTACATTATTCTGTAATTGATCCGTTTCTTTGCATAGAAGAGGAATTGATCAGACTAGACTTGCCAGTGACGGTTGTCTACAATGTGATCGGAACTCCAAAGGCATTACAAATGCAGGCAACCTCACACAGATAACGCATTTGCCTTCGCTCCGTTAGCGAATTATACGTGCTTGATTTTGATTTCCACCCTGGACTTACCAAACCTGCCTTCACGTAGCCACATTCCAAAACGAGTAAAGCAAACAAGGCAAAGAGGAGTCCGTTGCGTTCCCGCCATTTCCTCCCGACCCGTCCTCCCGCGACTCCGGAGGCTGCAGGCCGCCCAATGAAACCGCTCCCTATACAACTCCCCGGTCGCTTCCCCCTCCACCGCCTACGGCTCCGCATCCCCCCACCACCCTGACCCGGCCCCCCCGGCGCCGCTCCGCCCCCGCCGCCGCGCGCCATGGGCAACTGCTGCCCGGGCTCTGGGGATGCGGAGCTCGCCCCCGCCCCCGCCCCCGCCCCCGCCGCCTCCTCCTCCGACCCCTCCACCGGCCGCGCGGGCGCGTCCCCCTCATCCGCCCCGGCGCCCACCAAACCGCCGGCCCCCATCGGCCCCGTCCTCGGCCGGCCCATGGAGGACGTGCGGAGCATCTACACCATCGGCAAGGAGCTCGGCCGGGGGCAGTTCGGCGTGACCAGCCTCTGCACGCACAAGGCCACGGGCCAGCGGTTCGCGTGCAAGACCATCGCCAAGCGGAAGCTGTCCACCAAGGAGGACGTTGAGGACGTGCGGCGCGAGGTGCAGATCATGTACCACCTCGCCGGCCAGCCCAACATCGTCGAGCTCAAGGGCGCCTACGAGGACAAGCAGTCCGTGCACCTCGTCATGGAGCTCTGCGCCGGCGGGGAGCTCTTCGACCGGATCATCGCCAAGGGGCACTACACCGAGCGCGCCGCCGCCTCGCTGCTCCGCACCATCGTCGAGATAGTCCACACCTGCCACTCCCTCGGCGTCATCCACCGCGACCTCAAGCCCGAGAACTTCCTCCTCCTCAGCAAGGACGAGGACGCGCCGCTCAAGGCCACCGACTTCGGCCTCTCCGTCTTCTTCAAGCAAGGCACGCACGCACGCATGCATGCATGCATGCATTTCTTGTCAGACAAACAGCAATGGCTGCATTGGCATTGCTTCAAATCAATCAAATCATGGATATGATAAAAGGCATTACTGATTTTTGGTTTCCTGCCTGGCGCCATTGCAGGGGAGGTGTTCAAGGACATCGTCGGCAGCGCGTACTACATCGCGCCGGAGGTCCTGAAGCGGAGCTACGGCCCCGAGGCGGACATCTGGAGCGTCGGCGTGATCCTCTACATCCTTCTTTGCGGCGTTCCTCCGTTCTGGGCCGGCAAGTCATCATCTTCATCCCTCTTGTCGCATTTAAGTTCTAAGAAACGAATTAATGACGATGACGACGAGAGGAATTTACTGTTTCAGAATCGGAGCACGGCATCTTCAATTCTATCCTGAGGGGGCAGGTCGACTTCACCAGCGACCCATGGCCGCGCATTTCGCCCGGCGCGAAGGACCTCGTCAGGAAGATGCTCAGCTCTGACCCCCAGAAGAGAATTTCTGCATACGAAGTCCTCAGTATGCCAAACTCTGAACATTTGACACATCAGCTTGCTTTTGCAGTTTTTGTCAATGTATTCTAACACCCTGCAAAAATGCCATTCTTTTGCTGTTCAGATCATCCTTGGATCAAAGAAGACGGAGAAGCGCCTGACACGCCGCTGGATAATGCTGTCATGAACAGGCTCAAGCAGTTCAGGGCCATGAACCAGTTCAAGAAAGCCGCGCTAAGGGTCCGTGGTTTTTTTTTTCAGACATTCTGAATTCAAGAACTAGTACAAGCTTCATCACTAACTCACCTTGTTTCTGAATGAATCCATGGCATGCAGGTCATTGCTGGATGCCTGTCGGAGGAGGAGATCAGAGGGCTCAAGGAGATGTTCAAGAGCATGGACTCTGACAACAGCGGCACGATAACCGTCGACGAGTTGCGGAAAGGGTTAGCCAAGCAGGGAACCAAGCTCACGGAGACTGAAGTGCAACAGCTAATGGAAGCCGTAAGTGTACACTTGGCTTACAATACATGTGATGTACTACATGGAACATAGCTTTTCAACTTACGCTTTGTTTGGTGAAAATTCAGGCCGATGCAGATGGAAATGGAACGATCGATTACGAGGAGTTCATCACAGCGACGATGCATATGAACAGAATGGACAGAGAAGAGCATCTCTACACTGCGTTCCAGTACTTCGACAAGGATAATAGCGGGTAACTACACATTCCTCAAACGTTGGTGCAAAATACCAGTAAGTGTATAGTGCACCGAATTCTTAGTTTTGTCATTTGTGCCGGTACCATGGCAGCTGCATTTCGAAGGAGGAGCTCGAGCAAGCCCTCAGGGAGAAAGGACTTCTCGACGGCAGAGATATAAAGGACATCATATCAGAAGTCGACGCCGACAACGTAAGTCGCAACAACCTTTTCGCCGCACAGCATGTAACGAGCGGCATACTGACGATGCATGGCCAATCGGCCGGAGTTGTTGTACAGGATGGGAGGATCAACTACAGCGAGTTCGCGGCGATGATGAGGAAAGGGAACCCCGAGCCGAACCCCAAGAAGCGACGCGATGTTGTGCTATAGGAGAGGAGCTGACAACAGCAAGCGCGCGGCTGGCCTTTACCAATCAGTTTTGGCATCGAACATTGTCACAATGTGTTGCACACTCCAGAGCAATGCTCTTTCATGGCATACTGCCAGGGGAGACACACATAGATGTCTGCAAAACATGATGAATTGGAGGGGGAGGGAGCCTCACTATGTAACTATGTGACAAACAATGGGTGTGATGCATGCTTTGTGCTAGACTGTCTATACTTGTTTGCTAACGGTTCTTCTTTGTTAGCGGCCTCTCGACGTACGGGGACGATAAACCTGTATATTTCAGATGTAAGAGAAGTGAGTAGCATACGGCGACATCAAAATGTTCAGGAAAGGAACACGCTTGGGCACTGTTTTTCTCTACTTTCTGAACTTTTCCCACGCTTTGGCTCGTAGTGGTTAGTAGGAGTACAATACAAGCAGAGACGACTATAGCACCAGTCATTTGCAGTTTGCTCACATGTAGAATATGAAGCATGATCAATGGCAAGTGCCCTGAATGAGCCAGCTCCTGTGATGCTGCTGCTGCTGCTGCTGGGCAAGCGAGACGTGAAGCATGTGGGCTTGCCCTCTGCAACATTATCGGCATGTACCAGGTGCCACAGCGGCACAGCCACACAAACGACACACAGTGCTCTTCTGCAAAAGTGCCCAGCTTTCTTCAGGAATCCATTACTCTGAATTAGCCTGAATCTGTTCACGCTGGAGCAGCCAACTTGTGCGACACATTTAGCCGAGGATCCCACGGTTGCCTCGTGTAGGTAGGCGGAAGATGGTAACGACATACTCGTGTTGTTTTGAACAAATTGTTTTTAATTTGCAGATTTTTGTATGGTGTTTACTGCTTAATTATATTAGCCTGATGAGTACAAGAACTGCAGGAACAAAGCCAGCTCAGTCGTAAACGTCAAAATTGCGCGAAGCACGTGAAAGAAAATGAGGGGAAAGAAAAGACAAAAATACAAGCACCACAAAAGACTAGGACTAGATAGAGATGGACAAGCCCTGAACTACGAACGCGATGATGAATTCGACAACCTCGTGGTTGTCTGTGTCGACCAGCTCTTGCCAGAAAGGAACTAGCTAATCTGGACACCAATGAGGAAGGGATAAGATGAGCATACATACATTGACAGTGCGTGTTGCTCATGCTCGAAGTGAACTGAAGACTGCCTTATCTGCCATTGCGCTGAGAAAGCATTGGCCGAAGTATCTCAAACTGCCAAACTGCTAGTAACAAAATAGATGGTGACAGGAGAAAGTAACCAGGCGTCAATGAATTGGGATTTTGGACTGCATAGTCTGGACCATATCCTCTCAAAAAAAACTCTGGACCATATCTGAATAGTACACCTAACGGGGAAAAATGTTATCAAGATGTACGTAGTCGGCGGTGCCATCAGTGAACACAAACCATACATATATACATCTTCTTAGCTCTCGCATGATCTGTATGAAGTTATGATTCGTTTGTGGATGCTGACCTATGCGATAGCTCTAGCACGTATCAGCCACGGTACCTCTTCATTTGGCATGCAGCTGCAAATATGTGTTTGTTCAAATAGCGAATGTTTTTTTAGGTTACAGTTTATGATTTTTAGCTATAATTTATTAATCTAATGAAATAATGATTGCTAAGAAAAATTAAAAATCGCTAAAAAACCAAAAAAGGACCTATCCTAGAACTAGCTGAATTGCCAGCACGTCTTGATGTTATAAAAACACATATATTTACATTTGAAAATGTATAAAGTTGCAATTAAAACACCCTCCTCGTTCTTCGTCAAGCCACGCAGTCCAGCTGGAGGAATAAATGGAAACCCCCTGTCACAATTCGGGGTGACATATACTTTTGACAGCCCTACGTGAGAAATTTGCAGCCATCCATAATTCACTTCTTTCAGAAACACCGTGAAAAAATAGGGAGCCAGAGAAAAGCCTCAGCAGTCGCAGAAAATTACTAGGGCCAGCAGACCCGAGAACGAAAACTCAAAAGTCTTCAGCGACTTGGCTAAAGCAACACTTTTGCCATTTAGTTAAACCCTCAGTTAACCAAAAAGAGGTGACGCGCCACATCGAAACGGGAGGGCACGCCATGGCTGCAAGAAAGCAACACTTGAACAGTCAAAAATCTCTCACTAGCCAAGTGATCTCTTGGAGGCTTGGAGCTAGCTAGTGTGGTAGTATAAACAAATAATTAAGTCGGATTCGGAAGCGTACGTACCATCAATCCATCAGATCGATACTAAATCAACTTATCAGGTAGTCAAGGGTTAGTCATGAGCCAGGTGAGGTCGTCGTCTCCAAAGCCTGGGGAAGTTCTGCTGCTTCTGCTCGGATCAACAAGCAAACAGGAAGCCATCACCATCGATCGTTCTAGCAGAAGTCAGGCCTTATCCTGGTCACTCTGGTTTCTTCCGCAAGGATCGATGATGTTACAATAGATAGATTTAATAGAATGCAAATTTTCACAAGATGATGTTGCATTGAATCAAGATTGTAGAGAATGTAGTTTATTCTTAAAAAAACATTGTAGGGAATGTACATGGCAGAAATTAGGTAGTGTGAGTACTAGTGTAGATATGGGAATGGTAATGAAAAGCAAGAAACGAACACACTAATCAAGGGACATGGAGATCAAATTGAGACGGTCCGATAGAGATTTGTAGGGCCCCAATCGGTTCAAGTACTCAAGAAAAATTAAGAAAACCACGATGTTCATTATGTGAGACAGATCCGCATTGGTGTCTCAGTCAGAGGGGGGACAAGTCCAAAGATTACGTGGTGGCAAATCTTCAACCTGAAGCTAGCCACAGCACAAGCTCACTCTTTATCTTTCTTTATCCGCGAGCGTGTTAGCAGTGTCCATGTAATAATAGCCAGTACGTGGTAAACTTACACCTCCTCGCTTGGACGTCAACAGGAGAGGGCACCGCTCGCCTAATTGTGGGTCTATTTGTAGCGTAGCATGCGTCAATACATTTGCATCGCGTGGAATCTACTTTTTCCTAGCTGTATACTTTGAATTCGAGCATATTTTATATTTACATCTCGTAATGGTCCGATATATTAAGATAACACTAGAAACAACAACATATAAACTGTAATGTCACGATGATATCAATAAAATGACAACGCAACTGAAAAGTCTACCATAGATATGGACGAATGAACCGACTAGTTTACATGATTTAGCATCTTCCACGTCGACAGGATAGATAGACAATATATCTTTTCAATATTTTTTATATCTTTAATGTCCTCAATAAATTCCTCAAGTATTTCTGCCTCTAAAACAACCTACAACTTGGATAGGAACGCACAGCTCAACCACAGCCGTAGAATACACTTTTCTTTAATAAATAGACATGTGGCTGACAAACGAAAACTTACAATATCAATCATGACACCAATAATGTACACAAAATTGTTTAAATGTGGACGAAGTGTATTCTTTTATTGAGCTAGTTGTGTGGACCACACTTCATAAGAGCTGCAACTACTCGGGCTCATAGAGTCCCACTCCCAAGACGTGGGCCCAGCAATAGGACGTGACAGTGACACTGCTATTTCTTTTTCTCCTCTCACTATACGGCAATATTTTATTCCCTCTTGGCACAGGAAAATTCCTGCCCTGAAATCTCGTTGGTTGGTGCCCCGGGCGTGGGCCCGGCGTGGCAGCTGGGGTGCGCGAAGGTACGGGCCCGCGGGTAAGCCGTGGCGGGCGGTGAGAAAGGATTTCGGGGACAGTTTATTGCATAAATCGCGTCACGGTGGGTCCCCCCGCTGACGCAGCCCACCTCTGCAAGGTCGACACGTCGTAAATGCGATCGGGCATGGGGTCAGCACCGTATGCTTGTTTCAGCTGTTTGCCCTTTCCCATTAACCTTCCTCGTGGACAGCACCCACTCCGCTACCAACTCCTAAACGCTAGGTTCACACGATCACACCCCCATATACTACGGCATCTTTGACATGCATTGGAACTTCAGAAGCTAGTTAGCTTTTGAACTAACCAATACCACATCCAATCAAGAGCTTACACTTCACTTCGCAAATCAAGAAGGTCACACTTCACTTTGCATGCGGGTGCACATGGCCACATAACCTGGGTAGATTTTACCTTTTTTTCCCTCAGAGTTTAAGTTTACAGAGCATATCATTATATAATTAAAACTAGTATACTATAACTTGTATCCAAACAGTTTAGGTCAATGTATGAACCAAAACTTCTACCATGGGCCTTCTCCTGTGCCCCTTGTAGCCCAGGCCAGCATACGACCCAGTCGCCCAGGCTAGTGCCCGGGCCAGCAGGCAGCCAGGCAAAGGCATAGCCACGCGCAGGCGTAGCCTAACCACCAGAGAATGTCTCTTCATGACTTCTGTTCGCTAACACCCTAGAGTTCCAGACGCCTTAGCTTCCTGGCTTCATTCCCAATGCAATCTTCTTTCCTCTGTAGCGAGGAATAGACAAATGGCAATTCGTCCTGGGCTTCGTTTCCCAATAATTCTATAATAGATCGTTTCCAGAACTTGAAAAGTTGAAACCAACTACCAAATATAATTTACTTCACTTTATTCCATTATTCTGTAATTCTTTTACTTGAAATTTTACTCACTAATTATTTTTGTTATCTATTTTGTTGGCAATGAGGTCAGATGTTATTTTTTATCGATGTTAACCATCTTTTGTTCTCAAATTCACCCTAGATACTCCACCAATAATAGGTTTCTTGATTTTGGTAAGTTGTCTGACAAATAGCTATGGTCATGGACCATTGAACTTTGTCATGACGTTAATTGATATTATAAAATTTAAAACATATTACCATCTACTATATTGTTGATGTATGAATTGATAAGTATATGTATGGAGCATGAGACCCTACATTATTTTTGTTCTAGATCAGTGTTGCAAGTGATAGTTGTAAAGTGATCAGAGCTACTGTTGCAAATACTAGCATCTTAAGTCGTAAGAAATGTATTTAGGTGGCAATTCGTAATGAAATAAAGTGTATATCTAGTTCTAGGAAAAAAACTATAGTAAAGTTTATTTCTATAAGTACAATGCGAAAAGTTCATTTCTGTGCCTTCCTCACAGAAAGGAGTTTATTTCTATGCCTAACTGACTAGATATTATTGTGTTTTTTCTTTTTGGTTTTGCTTTTCATTTGGATGGTTGTGAGTCTGTTTGACTTTTTTTAAACAAATGATACAATATCTAGTTGTTTTTAATAGTTGTTTTCAGCTCAACTAAGCTTATTTTTCATAAATTATTTTAACAGAAATTAATTACCAAACTAATATGATAAAAAAGATTTTAGAACATGCACAATAATGATCTAGCGCATCATACATCACTAACATGCACATATATAAGCTTAAAAGAATGTACATCAAGAACCATAAAGGTCGCTTTTAGCAATATGTCAACAAAAAAATATTGGAGTTTAGCTGCGCACTGCAACTGCTTTCGTTAAATTAGCCTTTTTGTACTTGATGTTTCTCTATTCTAATATTTTCGTTGGAGCATGTTCTGTAAACCCTACAACGTGGATACAGTGTGACTGTAGAATCATAGATCTTTCTTTACACAGATAGTACTTATTTTTTATTTAAGAATAATAGTGTATTCATAAAGTGGCAACGCATTCACCTTTTTAATTGCATACCTTACAAACCGTTCTTAATCTAATCCAAACATATACACACCATTAATTCTTTTGGTGTGCAAGGTTTGAGAGATACCCAAATAAAAAGATTTCTCTGTTGTTTAAATATTGCTTGCACTTAATACAAGCTAATATTTAAAAATAATACTTAGTTTAAAAAGCGAGGAATTGGCACATATCGCACTATTTAGACCCGTATTTACAAAAATATCTCTATGCGCATAATATTAGCAAAAATGATCGTTTTGCCGCACGATCACCGAGCGGCGACACCGTGGAGCAGACACGTGTCACCTTGAGCCCTATAGACGTGCGGCAGGCAACATGCCACCAGGTCACCGTGCGGCCAAGGCCTATCGCCCATCCATCGGGCTCCACATGGCCAGCCACCCCGCTACCAGACGGCAGGTAATTAAATCGCCAATTAGCTAGCTTAATACCTACTTGAATTATATTTACTGCTTCTTCGATTTTTTAAATATAGCAGATGAGCTCAAAAAAATAGGAAATTTTACGTGTAGCTTCCTGACATAACGTAATTAGTTGTGTAATTTTTCTATAATTTTATCTGGTGTGAATGTTGCTCGACAATTCATAAGATTATGTTATTTGTAGGAGTTGTTACATATAGCAAATGGGCTTAAAAAATTACAAAATTTTATGTACAGCGATACAGTCGATCTAATTGTCTATTTTTCAGGAATTTTATGTGCTATGATTTTCCATGTTAATTCAATCTTAATTAGCGATATGCCATGCTCAATTAATTAGTAATTGAAATTGTAGGCCGCACGGCCACCATACAGCAGGTACCTTTTGCAATGCATGGCCTCTCTCCTCTTTCGCATATATATATCAGCCCCTTACTGCTATCCCCTCTTTCTTGCTACCTCCTTCGCACCTTTGTTAGTCTGTTCGTGTTGTCCCCCCTCGCCCATTCCCTCGTCCACATATATGTTGTTATGTCCGTGTCGTCCCCCCTTGCCCGCTCCCTCATCCGCACATATGTCAGTCTTACCCTAACATCCCTCATCGCCCACGTTTTGCACGTCGACAATGAGTCCTTAATTTGCAGTGTTAGTGCACCGGATTCCCTTTTCTCTTGGCCATAAATACAAAGCTCTCGTAGTTGCTCATCGCTCATCTCAGTCGCTCATTATCGCGCTTGTTGCTCATCGCAGAAGCTCATTCTCTCGCTCATCGCAAAAGCTCATTCTCACGCTTGTCGCATAATTAAGATTTTCTGGAGAGTAAATATCGAAGCAGTCATCATGACAGTAGCAGTACTAATTGCTTCTCCCGAAAGACAAGTAATTTTTTATCGCATGCTTTCGACATTATTCCTGTAGTCATAGGCAATTAGTGTTATTCAGTTTTTCGTAATTAATGTAGTTCATATTATGAGGTAAGTAGGTCATAGTAATTTAGTCGTAGTTTTGTACTATTTTTATGTAGGTAAGGTACCCATAATTTGTTATTGTATAGTACTATGTTGCTTGTCATCATTTTTTACAACACTTACTACGGATCTAGTTGTTGTGGCTTTAGGTAGCCATAGACATGGAAAACTTGGTGGTGTTCTATGGCAATGGTCTTGTACGGGGAGGACCTGATAGGTTGGACCTATCGACATACCAATACAAGTTGCTCCGAGTGGAGGGGCTCGGCGTGATGAGTATTCACGAGCTTTGAAGTTTCATCCAGATGGAGTTTGCCACGGAAGTAATGGTAATGAAACTTGCAATCGAGGGGATCATCTGCACGAATGGCATGTGGGCTCGTCAAGGTGAATAGGACTGTAGCATGGAGGCAGTACATACAGATTGTCTCCCAGCCCGAGGCTATTCAATTGAGAATGCCGACTAGAGGGGCTGAATAGACGATCTAAAAAAATCTCTTCTCTAATTAATTATCAATTTCTATTTGGCTAGACCTAGTAAATAATGTAGAAGCTTAACTAAAAAAGGTTTAGCACAAATATTGTCTAAATTAACCGGGTTCACCTAAGTGCATCAACAAGCTAAGCTTATATCAAGGGTTACAATCCTAAGATGACAAGTAATCAATTTAATTCTATGAATATAAATTGAGTACAAGAAAATAAACTACAAATGATAGGTTGCTTTTTATCGTGGTGTTCGAAGACTTGCCAGTCTCCCCTAGTCCACGTTGAGGTTAGCCAGAAAACCTGAGTTTCGTGCCTAGAGCGCCAGAAAAAGTTGTTTCGAAGGGAAGACTCGCCCTTCATTTCATGCAGAATGGCAGGACAGACTTGTGATGGTTAGCTCGCATTGACTGCCACGAGTATCTATCAGAGCAGGTGCTCGAGTTGGAGTCCGACAAGGACATCGACCCAGGCTTCGATGATACCGACAATGATGCACAGCAGACGGGTGGTCTACCAGGGGGAATTGTGTCATCGGAGGTGCTCTATGTGTCCTCCAAACTCAATGATGCTACGGTACGTTCCCTCATACTGCCACAAGAAGAAGGATCCCAGTATAGGTTTCAAGCAGACACCTTCCTAGTTGGACAGCGTTTCCCTAACAAGGCGGTTGTATGGAGTGCACCGGTCCAACCCAGTCAATTACACACTGAAGTGCGTAGTGGAAGGCTGCTCTACAAAGGTCAGCGCTCAATGAGCAAGGATTTTTGGCTCGATCTTCTCGGTCAAGGCGATGATCAACCACACTTGTGAGCTTAGCGAGCTCCTGCGCCATCATCGGAACATGAATTCCTCATATGTGGCAAGCATAATCAGCCACCTAGTTGCGGTGGACGTGTAAGTCTCCCCAAGATGCTCATGTCGAAAGTCATCAATGTGCTTGGCTATTCAGTCAGTTATATCAAGGTCCGACGAGGCAAGCAGAAGGTTATCATTACGCTATTTATCCAAAGTTCTCCTTGTGTATAAATTCCCTAGTGCATCGCAATATCCGTTACCTTCGTACTTACGAATTATTGCCATCTTAATCGTACCCATAAAATTCTTCTAAAATTTATCGCACTACAACAACATACGACGATCACATAATGTTACTGTAATTTTGAAAAAAAAGATTATTTTTTAAAAAAATCATGTTACGACGCTCCATTTGCGCAGCACCCTGGTGCACCAGCATCATTTGAGCAAAATTTAGAATACATAAAATTCCTAAAAAAATAGACAATTACGTCGACTGTGTGGAGAGGCTGCACATAAAATTTCGTAATTTTTAGAGTTAGTTTGCTATATGTAACAACTCCTATAAATTTCATGATCGTACGAATTTTTAAGCAAGATGCACAGTGGATAAAATTGTCAAAAAATTATACAATGAAATACGTTGTGTTGGAAGACTGGACATAAAATTTGGTATTTTTTGAGCTTATTTGCTATATTTAAAAATCAAACAAATAATAAATAAAAGTACTTAATTACCTGCCGTCCGGCAGTATGGGGGAGCGCACGGTGGCCGAGCTCCGTTGGCCACGTGTCATATGCACGGTGCTGCAGCCTGGTAACCGGGTGGAAGAAGTGACATTCTGTCATTCTCAAGAGCATACAACTATTTTTTATAAATACGGATTTAAAATGTGCTGTATGTGCCGAAAATTCTTAAAAAGCTATTAGTATTCGTATTTGATGTTTCTCAACCTCATGCACACAAATTCCAAGGAAGATTCTCCAAACAAAAAAAATTCCATACACTACGTAGATCTTAAAAACCCATGGACTAATTGCTGGTCGACATATCACACAGCTGATTTCCGCATTCAGTTTCGCCTGTTTCTCTAGGTCACGTGCCTAGCCCCTGCTCCCTCTCTCTCTTCCCCGCGAGCGAGCGCCCCTCCGGTCCTGCCCTTTTCCCCCACCTCCCATCCGAGTTATTACTGGCCTCCTCCACGACGCCAGCCCAGCTCCCATCCACAGCCACAATCACCGTGCTAAAAATCCCCCCTCCCCACACTGCCCTTCGCACTTGTCCTTACATGGCCAGGCCGAGACCAAGAAGCCCTCGCTCTCGTTCGCCCGCTACAAACTGCTGCGTCTTCCTCCACCTCGCACTCCTCGGATCGCCGCTTCCCCAAGAAAGCCATTAGAGCGCTTATGGATCACCACAAGCAGCGCGGTCCTAAGGGCAATGCTCCCAGTCCCCGGAGCTGCAGCGCGGCGTCGGGCAAGCACAGCAAGGCGGGCAAGGCGGGCGGCGGCGCCGGGGGCAATAAGCCGATCAAGGTGGTGTACATCTCCAACCCCATGCGGGTCAAGACCAGCGCCGCGGGATTCCGCGCCCTCGTGCAGGAGCTCACCGGCCGCCACGCCGACCCCTCCAAGTACAGCCCCGACGACTTCGACGACGACGGCGCCGCGCCGGAGCTCAGCCCCGAGGGCGGCGCGGCCGCGTCGCCCGACTCCGGCGCCGGCCCCGTCGCCGCGGCGGGTCAGCCCGACGTCGCCGCCGCGGCCGCGTTCGGCGAGGGCGAGGAAGGCGGAAACGGGGACGAGGAGGACGACATCTTCAGGTCGCAGCTGCTGGACAACAACTACTCGGTGTTCTCGCCGCCGACGCTGCTCTACGACCACCCGCACAGCAATAAGGTGCAGTGACCCGAACCCCCGTCTGCTGCATGTTAGCCGCCGCGTGCCCCCTCCTTGCATGACATGATGATTTCGTTGTATTGCATGTGTAGTGTGCCGCTAAGATTTGTGCGTGCGTGTATGCTCCAATTAACCCGTGGCCCTTCCTTGATGTGCTTCATAATTCACCGCATGCTATATGGCCCCTCAAGCCTAGTGTGTATGCTATTGTGGACGCCAGCCACCTGGGGTCTCGTTGCTCTTTTTTCCCCTCTCTTCCATGGAGAAGTTACTGCTACTGGATGTTGTCGCCTTACTGTTTGCAACCTGCAATGTTCATCGTGGCCATCGTGCATAGATATTTGGAGGTTTTTTTCCCTAGGTTCTTTTCATAATGTTTCTCTGATTTTATGGTCGCCTTTTCATGTATTGCTTCCTTTGGCATGGTCAGCTGGCAATCCCCGGATCATCAATTCACCGGTCACCACCACTTGGGGGGTCTAGAGAGATGGTGTGCGCGCAACTGTACGCACACGCTGCGTAGTTCCTGTAATCATTAATACATGTTTCTAAAATGAACCATAATTCTCACCGGTTATGATCTGGCCAAGAAACAATGAGGGCAAAATAACCGAAACTATTGTAAGAATCTCAGCTTTCATTAGGAATAATGGATATTAACACATTCTTCTCTTTGTCCCTCATCAATTAATTATTGGCATGAACAAGATTAGGGCCTACTTACAAGCAACTTCTAGTGCTATATAGAGTGCTGTAGCCATCATCAGCCCGACCGGTGAGAACGAAGGCCAGTTAAATGCAACAATTAGTCGTTGTAAGAAATCCCAGCCTTTGTGTAGCTCAAGCTGATAGAATCCAAATATTGTTTTCATTAGTAATAGTAGATATGACTTATGAGCACATTCTTTTCTGTGCCCTTAATTACTTCTTGGATGATCAAGGTTGGAACCGAGTTACAAGCAAATATAAGTGCTGTCATGCTACAGTTTAATCTTTAACATCCTCTCATGATCCTAATACCACCATCCATTGCTTGCTGCCTTTACTCTTGTTCACGATTCTTCCGGTTTTATATGTTAAACATGGTTTGATGTGTTTCACTTTGATTCTTCCAGGACTATTTGCTTGATGTTAGTTACCTTAATTGTTCTGTGATTCTTCTACTTTCATTAACTTGTTTGGCGTTACTTCATGCATGTTGCTTTGTATTCTTTGATTCTTCCACTTTGACTTCTTTGGCACTGGTTGATTTATGGTACTTTTGTTCGTTGATTATTCTACTTAGATTTGATTGATATTCGGGTTGATTTATCTTTCCTTTTGTTCTACGATTCACTTTCATTTGTTTGACATTTGTTGATGCACCCATTTCAGTATAGTCCTTCATGTCGAATATTGCATAATTTCTGGGTCTTGTAGACCACAGCGTGTAATTAACATTACTTAGGACATTTATATATAGGTTTGACATACATATATGTACATGGTGATGGCACAAACTGATCCCCATATCATCATGGGTATTCTGCTATATTGTTTTGATCACTTCTGCCCATTGGTAGTTTTATGATTGTTCTTAGATCCTTTACAATCCTACTGCTCCTTTCCCTTTCTGAATGCGATATGGGCGCCATGCTGAAAATTGCTTTCTTTTTCAGGATGTGATATGCATGCCATGCGGACAATCGATCTTTCTCATGAAACACACTTTCTTTCGTACATCATTTATTTCTTTTCTCCAATATCTGTTGTCTAGTATCTCATTGTTTTCAAATGAATGCTGCTCTTCCGGTGTGTCCTCTTCTTAGTTCTTCCACAAATGTATATTTGTTCTTTTGAAATGGAGATCCGTGCAACCAATATAAAAATGGCATGTCTTCATAGTTCATGCGTATGGTTTGATTATAACACGAAATTGTGATTGCTATATACGTTAATTAGTGTCACTGTTCTAAAAAATGGCCGCTAGCTCAAGCCGCTTAAGCACTAAACACCCCCCCTCTACATACCGCTTATATAGCACGTGCTTTGTCATTTATATCCTGAATTAATTCTATATATGTGCATGCATGAAACATACCAAAACATCAAAAGAATTTGAATTTGTTTGAATCTCGGTTTAATTTGAAAAACCTCCCAATTAGGAAACTCTTTGGCCATTTACGCCTTCCTTTCGCAGCTTTACACATTCCCTTGTCGTTGGTGTCAACCAGAAGCCCACCACCTCCCCTGTTCCCTCTCCGCCACATGCCCTTCCCCGTTCGCCGCCACCACGACCTTGTTCACTGCTGCCATCCTGCCAAAGGCCATACCCTCGCCTGTTGTGCTCTAACGTTCCCCATAAATGAGCCCTGACCATGCGCGGAGCAGCCAACATTGCCACATAAAGGGTCATCACATACGATTCAAAACCGTCATCATAGACGGTTTCTAACCCGTCTGAATTTATGTGTCTGCGATACCAGGTGGTTGTCACAGACAGCTCTCGAACCGTCTGTGATAAGTTATAACATAGACGGTTTTAGTTAAGAACCATATGTGATAGTCTAATATCATAAACGGTTTAGTTAAGAACCGCTTGTAATAGTCTATTATCACAGACGGTTCTAGTTAAGAACCGTCTATGATTGCGTTCTTACGTCCTCATAAATAGGCCTCATTCGGTTCATCAACATTATCTAATTGCACTATAAAACAACGTATCAAAGAATACAGATAAAACAAAGCAGGCCTATTTATGATTGGTGACATGTCTTTGGTGGCTCGTTGTTTAGATTGTAGGTGCTGTTATTTTGTTGTTTTAGTATGCCATGGTCGTAGGCACGTGGTTGTAAGCCATGGTCGTATGACGTGGTCGTAGGCGTGCATTTGTAAGCCGTGGTCGTCTGCGCCTAGTCTATTAGCAGCCATATGCGTCACATCAGCAAATTCTGTTAGCAAACGGAGGAAACAACATATGATGCAAACGGAGACAGGTTTAGGGAGCTGAGAAAATAAAATGTAAGTTCTCGGAGTAAAGTGGTGGGCTAGGATGCCCTGATACGCGATACAGGTACAGCGATACGAAAATTTTCAAAAACAAGGATATGTCGATACGGCAATATATATATAATATAATATAATATGAAAATCAAAAAGTTTAAGTGACATACCACTTGGCAGTTGGCACATACCCACTTGGACAACTCTTGATCCCGGTTGCAAGACTTCTTTTAATCCATGCTTTGACCTAGGCAAACAAAACTACAAAAGTATGACCTTATATTTCCTCTATCTCTAACATTGTACATGATAAATCTTAGCAAAAAAGCATTAGTGAACATTGAATAACTAAATAACGGATCATGGAGAATTAGCCAAATAGGTAACATTCTTTGCAATATAACATAACATAGGTTGATAGTTGATAGAAAATAGAAATAGATTACAACTTGCAAAAGGGGAGGCACAAGGCCAAATTTGACTTATTAAACTAATATTTGACTGCTTCAACTTGGATGCTCATTGCTATCCCTCGTCTCCACATGTGAACCCCTCAAATTCTGGCTCATCTAGTGAGAGATCAGCTGCTTCAAGAACGCCAACACCATCAAATGATTCGAAGCCATCTCCCCCAACATCCCACATTCAGGTTGGCCCCATGGAATAATCATCAGAGTTTCTTAAAAGGAGATGCAAGTTGTTATGCACAAACACTAAATCCTCAGCACGTTCAGGTGTAAGCCTATTTCTCCTTATGCTATGGACAAAACCATATGTACTCCAATTTCTTTCACAACAACAAAAAGAAGATGGTTGCCCAAGTAACTTCAGAGCTAATGCTTTCAACTCTGGGGTCCTAACTCCATAAATGCCCCACCATTGCTTTGGTTCAAGATGGGCAGATGAATTGACACTACTACCACCGATACCAGTGCTCTCTATTGGAGTACTTTCACTTGCCATCTCTATCAAAAATATATTACAAAATTGTAAAATAATTCAGCACAAAATGTAAAGATCTCACATTGAAATTTTATATGATAGTATTGCCAATTTGTCATATACTCATGGTACAAATGACTAAACGAGCATTCAAATTAAAAGTATGGATCAACCATGAGTGGTCATTGATCAGTTCTGGAGTCTGGACTTCTGCCAATTGCCATTACCTGAGCTGAAGCGGTGAAAATTGCCATTAGTCATTACCTACTTACCTGAGTCATGAGCTGAAGCGGTGAGCTGCATCGGTGAAACTAAATGTCTGCGGCGGTGCGAGCCATTACCTGAGCTAGAGGTCGGCGAGCCAAACGGCGACGGCGACGACGCTGTCGGCGGGAGAGGCAGAGGATCTCCAGGCGCTGCCAGCGGGAGAGGCGGAGGAACTCTAGGCGCTGACGGTGGGAGAGGCGCGGCAGATCTCCAAGCACTGTCGACGGTGACGGCGCGGCGGATCTCCAGGCGTTGGTGATGGCGAGGGCACGGCGGATCTCCACGTGCTGCCAACGGCGAGGGCGTGGCGTCCAGGAGCGCCGACGGGAGTGGCGGTGAAACTCTAGGCGCTATCAACGGCGACGGCGCGGCGGATCTCCAGGCTCTGGCGGCGGCGGATCTCCGCGCGCTGGCAGCGGCGAGGGCACGACGGATCTCCATGCACTGCCGACGGGAGAGGCGGCAGACCTCCAGGTGCTACCGGCGGTAGAGGCAGCGGTAGTGAGGCATTGGCGACAGTGGTGGCGGCGGCGGCGACCAAGGACACGACACTACTCTGCTCAGTGTGCTCGCTGCTGAAGACTAGGGTTCGCCGGTTCGGGACCATGTGACTGGATGTAGGTCTCACGGTTGGCTTTGGGCTGCCTCTCTGTTGGGCCTTCGGGCTGTCTTCTCTATTGGGCCAAGATTTAATTGGGCCAACGTATCACTACCTTATCGTAGTGTATCAGCGTCATATCGAAGTATTTTTTTTGGCCAAAATTCATCGATACTCCATCAATACCGTATCGCCGCATATCGGAATGTATTGCCGTATCGGATACAGGTACGACAGTTCAACGGAGTATCGGTGCTTCCTAGGTGGCGGGGGATACATCACTAGCGATGCAAGTTTAGGGAGATGAGATTTATATGGCTGAAACCCTAGCCATCCAACAATTTCATAATTTCATATCCAAGCATCAAGGAAGAAAGGGGAGGGGTGGGGAATATATCACCTGTGATGAAGGAGAGGCCGGCGGCTGCAGCATCACCGTTGTGTCATAATGGTGACACTGCACAAGGCACTCTTACAACAAGAGTGCCTTATGCAGTGAACCATGGTGTCACAACAGGAGTGAAGGAGCTCGGGGAGGTAGTCGGCCGAGCCTTCTATTTTTAAGGGAAAATTTGGCGAGGAGAAGTGAGAAGAGAGAAGAGGAGATGAGGGGAAAAAGAGTGGAGAAGTGAGAAGAGGAGATGAGGAGAAGAATAACCGAGCCTTCTATTTTAAAGAGCAAATCCAGCGAGATGAGTGGGAATTCAAATTCGGCGAGAGTGGGTAAGTTGAAATATTATCACAGACGGTTCTTGGTAAAGAACCATATGTGATAAGTAGATCATTACAGACGATTTTTGTTCCGAACCATCTGTGATATATCATAGATGGTTCAGAAAAAAATTGTCTATGATAAGTAGGTCACAACAGATAGTTCTTTTCATCGCGGTGAACTTAGATGATCCATCTTATAAAACTGTTTGTGGTAACTTTAGCACTGACGGTTTTTGTTGAACTGTCTGTGATGACCCTTTTTATAGTAGTGCAAGGCCGAGTTAGCTGCCATCACCCACCCTCTCTCACGGCCGACACGCCGCGCCATAGTTTTGATCGCTGCAACTCGTCGATTAAGGAGACGCTGAGGTCGAGGTGCCACGGAGCCTGCTGATCTCCCCATTGCTGCTGCCGGACTCAACCGAAAGCTCCCACTACCCATGCCGGCCTCCCTACTGCTCCAATCGCCTTACTGAAGCTATAAAAGCTGTGCCATGCCTTCTGTGAACGCACATTGGTGCCTAACTCCACTCTTTACCCTCCAGGCAACGCCTCGCCATTGCCACAGTAACCCACTGGTAAGCCCCATTTATCAATTCTTGTTAATGCCTTTGCCATTCTTCAGTTGCCTCCATTCTTAGCACCTTTGAGACCCCATGAACACCACCATGAGCTTACCTTAGCTTCTCTAGCCCCTTACCTCACTGGTGACCAACTCCTCTACCTGACCGAGCCCCTCGCCATGGATAGCCTCCCACAAAGCATTAGAGCTTGAGCCATCCTTACCGTACACATCCCCTTGCCTCGGAGATGCTTAATCCATGCTTACCCACGTTGATTAGCAACTGATTCGCCCTTGTGCCATGGTTGACCACCGTGAAGCTCACTTCGCCGCCGGCCACCTACCCGAACTCCCCAAGCGCCCAAAATGGAAACCCTTTGCCATATAGAGCCTAGCCATACCCTTGATTGCCGTCAGAGACCATTGCCAGCACCAAATCGGCCGCTGCCGCCGTCGCTATGTTCTGGTGCCGTAGCATTGAAAGGTAGACGATGACTGTTCTCAGTAGGTCGTGGGTGCACAGTAGCGGCCCAGAAAACTCAAATCAACCAGGCCAAGTTTCGGGTCGAGCCCATCACTGTAGAACATTGTTCGCCAACATGACCAACTTCCATACAAGACCCGATTCATTACTGTTTTCAACTTGATCCGTGGTGAATAGTAAACTCGATACTGCTTAAACCTGTTACTGTTCATTGAAACCAAATAGACGTATATATACCCATTTTGACCATATCGAACCGGTTTAGACCATTTCCAACTCCGTTTCACCAACCCAAAACCAGATAAAATACAAACCCATCTTTATTCGGTTTTTTTGAATTTTATTTCTTTTTATTTTATTTTTCCTAGCTCATATTCTTTTGAGCGCGGAGTTAATTACCTTCTTTTTATTTGCGCTAGCACACGATTTCGTTGAGCAGTCTATCCTAGAAGTATATAAAGATCCGGAAGATTTAGAGCATGTTGAAGACTTTGAACAGAGTCAAGTCACATGTTTTGGTCATGTTGACCTATATCCTTTAATTATTTAATCATCAACACTTTCATTATTCTTTATTTATGCACTGTTATTTATTTAAACCAGTTGTTTAGAATGATATGATAATTTAGCTATGTCCTATCACTAGAAAAGCCATGCCTTACTTGATGGCCATATTTACCTTGACAAGTCTTAGTAATAATAAATTACTATAAAATATACTATGGTACTAAAAACTCAAATGCTTTACACTACTAAGATAATCGGCATTTTGCGGATAGAATTATAAAATGATACTAGGGTAGTAGGGTTAAGGATGCATCGTTGAAAGCCACGAGATGGTTAGAGTCCACAACTTTACCCTAAGGAGGAAGATTGGGTTGGATTGGTGGCTATGTCGCGGTGTACTGGGTTATTGGTTTGTGGATGGGTGCCTCGGTAGTGAAAAGTAAGAACTAAAACCTAAGTAAAGAACATAATGATTGCTCAACCACAAGTTTTGACTTGTCAAATCCAGGGATCAAAATCCCGGCGGTTACCGGCCGGTTACCGTTTTTACCGGTGGAGACCGGTAACCGAAAAAACCAGCCGGTATGAATTTTTGATTTTCGAATTTTGACCGGTTTTTTCCCGGTTTTTCCGGTTACCGGTTTCAAAACATCTCAAAATTCAAATATTGATTTTCAAATTGTGATCGGTTTTTTATCGGTTTTTTCCGGTAACCGTTACCAGTTGCCGACCGGGATTTCTTCCGGTTCTGGTTTTTGGAACCTTGGTCAAATCTGATCTAGTAGCTGCTTGAATCAATTGAATATCTATAAGGTGTTGGCGTTCCAAAAATGAAATGTCCCGCTTATAAAGGTGTTACGAAAGCGGTAAAAACATACTTAATAATGGTAGGAGCATAGAAGTGGAGAAGCGCTTTCCACGTTAGCCAGTGGAATGCTGACTATGTGTGGCCCCGGCCCTACCGAGTAGAGGCTATAAAAAGAGGAGAGCGGTGAAAGGTCTTATTTTCTTAACTCAGTCATGACGGTTCGAGAAATCTTGTGGGTAAAGCTGGGCAACTCTACAGAGTCAAAATTACAAATAGTATTTGAGCACGCTATGCTTCCGATAAATGAAGCTATATTTAATGGGTGATTCCAATAGTAAGGCATAAGTAACTTTAAAATGTTTCAATTAGGTAACTAACTTGATAAAACCTCATTTCTCTTGAGAAGTTGATGCTTTGTTATCTTATGTTAAAAAATGTTTACACAAAATTGCGTCCATCCCCATCTTGAAAATCTTGACAAGTAATTAAATAGTATTCCCCATGTGACTTATTGAGTACGTTTGTGCTCATGCTTGCTAAAATATCATTAGAGGAAGCTTGGAAAGAAAACGAGGAACTTTTGGAGGACCTCAAGGATTCCTACGGAGTAGACGATATCTGGTTTTAAGACTTATCCTTGCTCGGCACGTCTGTGGTGTTTCTTTTGTATTGTACTATAACTTTGGGCCGTACATCCTGCTATGTAAACTTGGCTGCTAAGTTGCCCTGTGATAAAGTTTGGCTTTTATGGAATAAGCTTGTGTTGGCATGATGTACACTCGACTGCATAATCTCACAGCTGAACAGTCCTAGGCAGCTGCGGGAAAAACTTGACCAGAAATGGGGGCGTTACAGTGCACCAATTTTTTTAGGAGTTCTTCGTGTTGATTTGGTGATCAAACCAAAATTGTTTGAATTATTGTACTTAGCTCATGGTTTGCACCAGATATATCTCGTATGTCTAAATGCAACTTGAGTTATTTTTTTATTCCCATATGTTACTAATCTGAGCAAGACAAGACTCTTGTTATTATTTCCTTATAACAATTATCGCACTTAGCTCAAGGTTTGCACCAAATATGTCTCCTATGTCTGACTGAATGCAACTTGAATTATTTTTCCCCATTTTTTACTAATCTTAGCAAGACAAGACTCTTATCATTATTTCTTTATAACAATTATAGACATTATTGCCTTGCTTTTTCTTCAAAACGTATGCAATGTGATCAAGATCATACAAATTTTTCATAATTTACAAATACATAATCCACTTATAAGGCTGTATTAAGTGTCCACTTCTGTATGACAGTATGAGTGCTAGGCGGTAGAGTGGCCACTCACTTATCCTTTTTTGGTTATTATATATGTTGATAACTCTTGAAGCATATGTGTAAATCAAATATATGGTTTTTCAAATATTTGTTACATCTATAGGTTCTTGATTAGCATACGAGGGAATGTCTTGTTTTTATAAGTTGTGGGCAGTTGTATCATTCTCTTAAGAGAATTCCAAATTCATTTTATTGTTTGATAAATTGTGGCCTATTCTGGGTACTCTCCGTTTTATTGTTTGATCATTTTGTTGGAATATTTGGGTTGTTCTTTTCATTAATTTATGATATTTTAATCAATTTATTGTCTAAACATATGAATGTGTTAACATGTAAGAAATGTCTATAGTACTTTTACTAGAAAAACATTATAAGCTAGCTTACATATATGATTCTTCTAAGTTTACACTTGTGCAAATGCTTGTACTTCTAAGTTTACACTTGCGCAAATCACGCTCTTTTGATTATAGATCCATTATGCACATACCTTCCTTGTTGTAGCTATGCAACTAATACTAATATGCATAAGGGTGCCAAAGTTTGACATAATTCAAATTGATCACCTGATTCTTTAGACCTTCTATTAATGAGGAGTGTGTTTTAAAAAACTCCATATATTCTTTAAAACATGTGCAGTTACTAATTGTTAGGTCTAGTTAAATCCATCATCGTAAAAAAAGGTCTAATTAAATCCATCACTTGATTTGGTAAAAATAGAAAGACTCCTTCATATATGTTGATCTTTCACTTATCTAATCTTTGTTAATTTGTCTCCTAGTCTTCAGCTTTTGGTTCATTATCTAGAATAGTCAGTTATGGGAAATTGATTTGAATGACTTTGATGATACTAGTGATCGATGTTGTAGGACCGTGGTCGACGATTAGAGAGGGGAGAGGGGGTGAATGGAGCCAAAAACTTCTGCCCCAAGATATTCTAAGTTTCTTTCACTCCAGCACCTATAGAAGCTAAGAAGATCATAAACTAACACCTACACAACGGAATCACCACGAAAAACCAAAAAAACAAGCCTTGACGCCTGGAGCAATATGACCACAGGCAAATGGGCGGTATGACCGCATGTATACGAGTTATATGACTACAACCTAGAAAGCAACAACCCATGCAAAACAAAAGGCGACAACTTCCACATGGCTCCAAACGACTTGAAACGCTTAGAAACCTATTCCAATCAACAATATAATAAATCATTGCCAAAGTACCAACCTTTTTCCTTCCAAAAGCGAGAGGCACCAAAACCGGGCAAAACCGAAAAGTCATGATTGAGAGGAGCTCGTAGGAGGAATCAAGCTAACATGGCTAAGGATGATATCCCACATGTCCTAGCCCTCCTAACCACAACAAGAACCAAACCAAGACCTCAAGAAACCCGAAACCCTAGAAATAATCCTTTCTACCACCAAAACAGAGCAACTCCAAGAACTTGCAAGAACAAGTGCCTAGAGGGATGGTATCTGACCTCCTAGAGGTATATCCATCATTTGCACATCGTTGGCACCAAGCATGATCAAAGAGAGGAGGTGAAGAGGCAAAAACCAAATCAAATCAAGAAAGCAACATCTCAAAATCAAGCACAAGCACTTAGACGAAGTTTGGGATCTATTGCTAGTAGAAGAAGAAGGTTTTATAGTCACTCCCCTATGAAGGACAAACCTATTAGGGAAACACAAAACAAAGCACTTGAACTCACATCTAGACCTATCTCTCTCAAGCATCTAATGGATGAGTTGGTAGGCATACCTCCCCCTCTTCTCTCTTTTATAGTGGTGGATCCACCATCCAGTTCACAACACTAACTCTTAATGGATATGATCCAATAAGCACTTGGGAAAACCCATAACCCAGCTAACACCGGGTTTTTAACACACATACCACACACCCGCTTTTCAAAGCACCTTCATCTGGAAGCTTTGTTCCCCCAACTCCACTTCGCTTGTCCTAATTTGTTTAAGCCTCGCTGCGGTTTTGCAAACCACCACCTTTCCTGGTATTGGGCAAATTACCAAAATACCCCTCTACCGACATATCGTAAATCCTTCGACTCGAAGTATCTCTTTATTCTTCGACACGTTGCTTGTGGTCTCAATGACTTGCCGCCAAGTCTCTCAAGCCACCAGATCCCACTGGATCGCCCTCACTTGCAGCGGACCTAAGTCACCTGGCGCACAACTTACACCACCTTGCCTCGTAAGGTCCTTGCACCAACTTGGCCTTCCATGGTTCTTGTACATCTTGCGCCTTGCTTGATCCCATCTAACCCGGCATCCTTAACTAAGTCTCGGTCCTCCTCGCCGCTGATCATAGTTGACCCCAAGCTGCCTGCACACAAATAGACCAAAAAACCATTTTCGAGTACAAGTTCTTCATAACTTGACCCACATTAGTCTACAAATGCAATAAGCAATTGCAACCCATATGCATTAATCCCGAACACCTAGAACCAATTCTCAAATTATAGCCTACTAGAACCATATAACAGAGGTCATACTACACTTTCAATGATGGTCATACCACAACGGTCATACTGCCAACTAACCAGTGGTCATACCGCACAATGGTCATACCACACTTTCAATGGTGGTCATGCTGTCAACCAACCACTGGTCATATTGTACTTGACTTACCTAGAAACACCTTCTCTAAAAAATTGCAACAATCAACTAGAGGCTAGTCCAACCACACCCTGTGGTACGACGACACTTTTAGGTCATACTGTTAAGGGTATTGGTGTCATTTCCTATTATCCTAGGGTTTTATGGTTGTGTCCATGTATTCACTATATATTGCCCCTTAGGACTATGCAATACAACACTTCTTTCACTAAATCTAACATGGTATCAGAGCCAACAGCTAGGGTTAGTGTTTCCCAACCTAGTCGCCACTTGTATTCTACTATAGCTGCCCATGGGAGGAGCGTCTCCATTCCCAGGGGCGGCCATCTCCTCGTCACCCTAGCTCCATGGCAATGGAGGCTCTCTGCTCGCCATCGCCCTTGGGTCGCCACTGCTCTGCCCGACTTGCGCCTATCCTTGGGTGGCCATCGTGTCCTCCCACCGCTGACCAGATCCTGTGGGCCCACTCTAAGGAGCCGCCTCCTCTCGTGGCCACCTCCTGGCTGGCCGCGTGCTCCTCACCATGGCCGCCACCGCGTGGGTGTCTAGATCGGCCAGATCCACATGGATCTGGGCCTGCCGACCTCTGTGGCCACCGCTGAATGCCTGGATCCAGCCATCCCCTGAGCTTGATCCACATTGGCCGTCTCCGGTTCCACGCCGTATCCAGACACAGCTGGCCTTGGATCTGAGCCGCCACTGATGTCCTTCCTTTGGACCGCCACCACCGCTCGCCTCGTTTGGTTGTTGGCCATCTTCCCTCTGTTGGATCCGTGCCTCCTCAGCCACCGCCGTCCTCTTGGTCCGCCACTTCGAAAAAGCACACTCCTGCATTGAGCCCCAGCCTGTCCAGTGTCCAGCGCCGCCGGATCCCACTACGCCTGGCCCCAGGGAGCCGGCTAGCTCTAGCTTCTCCCCCTCCAGGCTCGTTTGGGTCCCATGCGATGGCAACCAAGGCCTCTGTGCCCATGTACCCGACCCGAGATGCTACTGCTCATCTTCGCCCTGGTTGTCGGCGTGGACCCCGCACAAAGGCTCGTAGAGGAGTTCGGGGCCGTGGAGACTTGTTGGTCGAGTTCGCTGGTGTTTCCAAAGAGAGAGAGAGGAGAGAAGAGGTGGAGACAAACGGGGGAATGGAAAAGGAGAGGAGCAGGAGAGACATGGTTGACGTGTGATAGTAGTAGTGGTAGGGTTTGATTGGTGTTGAGTTGCCAAAGGATGTGGCTTCTAGAATCCGCTGCTTTTTGAGTCATTTTCTTTTGAATGTTCCGTTGCATCCATAAGTCTGTAGCCTCTATCTTTTAGTTCGTTAAAACCGTGCAAATACAAAAATTTCTTTGTTAGTCAGCAGATTGCTTTTCAAGCTCTCCTTCACATTTGCATGGCAGCAGCCGCCGTTCTTCTCTTTGAGCCGCCGTAGGTTGTAGAAGTCTTTATAATACTGTCGCTTCTCTATGAGCCGCCGCGCTTCTCTTCCGTGCCACCGTCATTTCGGGCTTCGATCTACGCCTCCATGCTTCTATCCCTCTTTGGCTTGATTTGACAACTCTCTCTATTTATGTCACCTTCTTCATCTTTTTCATCGTGTTACCATGGTCGACTTTACTTCCGCTTACCTCTACTTTCCCAGCCCCTGCACTTTGTGCTTTATGGGTTGCTGCACAATTCGAATGGGAGATCATTTGATACTTGACACAATTTTCTAAGAGCTGCACGCTGTGACAACATTATCACGACGCATACTTTGGATTTTCCTATTTTAGTGTCAATCTTTCCAAATGCAATCCTATTGCATATGCCTTATATTTGAGGGGGTGATAAGGGTATTGTTGTCATTTCCTATTGTCCTAGGGTTTATGGTTGTGTCTATGTATTCACTATATATTGCCCTTTGGGTTGTGCAATACAACCCTTCTATTATAATATTTAGCACTTTAGTGATTAAATAACTCTGCGAATAGATCATGACTACAATAGCAACATGAATACTAAATATAGATAAAAGCATAAACTGTATCGTAAACATGTGCCTTTCATGAGCATGTACTAGCAAGATAAGTATTATGAACAACAAAGCATATATATTCATATTGGCAAACAAAGCAAACTATGGACTGCTAGATATTACCGAAGTGAAACGAAAGTGATGCGGAGAAGAAGATGAGATCGTTGCCAAGGAGCAGTCGATGCAGAGAACGGTGAGTGGTCGCGTGAGTCGTTTTCCAAAAACCTAATATAGATGCTCATGAAAGACACATACCACACCAACTGGACAAACTCTGAATTTCAGAAATTTGCAACTTCAATACGCAAACTCATCAAAATCTTAATCACAGCTTGTCAAATATTCATCACCTCCACTGAGGAAACACCGGGATGACCTCCACGTAGTCCTTCTCATGCAGTATGTTGTTGTTCTCAGCATCAACCGTGAGCTAAGATTTTTTGTGGAAAAATATATGTAGAAACAAGAAAGGAGAAAGTTTTAAATAAAATGTTAGGAAGGCAATGCGAAATGCTTCTCAACTAATCTTTGGCATGAAACCTATTGGATGGCAAGCGAATAAACGCAAGTTGAACTGTTGAAATACAACATTCAAGTGCTTGTAATTCGATTGTATCAAACTGTTGAACGCACAATCCTTTTGCGGGTACCGAGAAAAAAACAAATACAGCATTCAAGTAATCAAATTGTGAAGTTAATTTTATCTTGTATGCAGTTCTGTAAATATAATGTATTGAAAGATAGCTGAGGATAAGCAATTTTTTAAAAAATCAAGAGTAAAAAATATTAAATTGCTAAATTTGATTTTTCTCTGAAAGTACAATATGTTATTGTAATATACTAGAGCTATTTAGTTGAACCATCCATCTTTCTTGCTATCATATCATCAGCACATTTTTTGGGATCTTTTGAGTAGCTGATCACTTGCTACCTACAGCTTAGTATCGGCTATTTGGACATGCATGATTCTAATCTACTAGTTGATTGTATCTTTAGTTTTTATGGACAGACTCTTCTTTTGTGTGGCATTGATCAGAATTCATCAAAAATCATTTTACTGAACCAACAATCTACTTATTCCAAACGCAATGCTATGTCTTGCATGTTGTGTGCATTATGGTAGCCTGTAGTATTGTGTTGTGTTCTTGTTTTATGGTTGTGTGGAAAGGTATAAGCGTTGTGGTCTTGTTTTGTGGTTGTGTGGAAAGGTATAATTGCTACATGAGCTGTTTCTGATAAGGTTTTAGAAGGACGACGGGTGTTGGTTTAAGACTTCAGTTGCATTCGCTGGTACCTAGTAAGATTGCATTTTATTCTAAAACCCAAATTAGCCCACAAATTTGACTTATTGTTAGTGAAAACTAAATTAAAATTTTCTGAAATAGTGATGTGAACACAATCTGCTTTTTTTTTTGTAAAAGAACAAAGGCAGCCTTGATGTGCGCTTTCTTTGGAAATCAGTAATTTACCAACTTCTAAAGCTTGGTATAAATCAGCAGTGCCTTGGCACCAGTTTACCAACTTCTAGCTAGAGCTCTCCAGGAATTCTTGAAACTGGTAGTGATTATTGGCTTGTTCTTGATGCTTTTTCCTGATCTTGACATGTGCGCACACAAATACACAATCCTTCCCATGCACTTATTGAAACTAAAATGCTGCTCTAGTTAACTTGTCTTTTACTCTTTTGTTAGCAGCACATTGTTCAGAGCAAGAACGGGATCATTACTAACCACAACCTTTTTTCTTTTTTCATCTGTACAGTTTCCATCTGGTTAAGCGTAGAAGCAATTATGATGTGGTGAGTATATCTTTCAAACTGCCGCGCAAAACTGAAACGATAAAATGAGCTGTAGAAGGATTTGTAAGTTGCACTCAGCAGATGATTTAGGATGTGCATGCATGAGATGATGGGTTATCAATGATAAACACTAGCCGGTAGTCACTATTCTGAATCTTTGCAAAGAACATGCATGAACATATGATTAGGCCTGCTTG
>CM029648.1:30151558-30619058 GCA_017311315.1 Dendrocalamus latiflorus
CTATCATGTGATTTTGTGGGCATATTTTGATTTGGATTGGAAGGAAGAACATTGGACGTGCACAAGTTTTTGACACGTGATTTTTCTTGAAGGCAAACAAGGCTTACAATTAACAGGCCACATACACGTGATTTTTCCTGAAGGCAAAAACTTGTGCACATCCAATATAGGAATTAAATTTTTCTATGAAATTATCGTTTTCTAAATGGGGCATACGTTTGATCGTATAACCCTTATTACCTAAGCTTGATCTGCTGTAGTTACATCGTTCAGGATTGGTGGAGGGAAAAGAGCTTTGAGGGGAACAATTCAATTTTTATCGCCTTTAATATCTAAGCCCCGCTTGGAACATTGTTTATTCTTGATCATACGAGTTTTTTTTACATTTACTCTTAAGTCTCGTTTGAAATACGAGAATTTTTCCAAATCATATGGGATCTGAGTTATTTCTTATAAAATTCCTACGATTATTTTTTTGGTAAAATTTACAGGTTCTAAACCTTTGGCCCTGATCAATTCGACTTCGGCTTCTGACTTATTTTTCACTATTCATAAGTTTCGTCTTTTTCTAAACTTTTGGCTTTTTGTTGAGCTTTTTTGCCGGTTCTTTTTTCCCCGTATTTGTTTGTATTATACGTAATGGGCTAACATATTTTTTATATTTTTAAATTTTTTTAAATTTAATTATGCTAAATAAGCCTCTGTCAACTACAGTACTTTTTTCAGTCAGCTACAGTGTTTTCAGCCATAAGCTATGAGCTTTTCAGCCGAACCGATCACCACCTAACCTTAATCCAGTGGCGGACGCACCGGTAAGTCAAAGCGGCTGACGTCCACCCTACACTTGGCCAGAGAGTAGGTATCACTCTAGCCCCTAGCTCCTCCTGGGGAGCCACTGCGTCATACTCGGTCAGCCGGTCATCGTCGGAAGACACACTTGAGAGGAAGACACTAGCAAGTATGCCCCCAGCCATGCCATGCAGTCGGGTCTGGGCGCCTACCGGCTGCCGCCTAGGCCAACCGGCCGAAATGGCAGTGGTGGAAACCCAGCCTAGTAGCCCATGTCAACTCCAGGCAGGTCTTCAATTCGATCCCCTCGTCCCCCATTCCCCCAAATTTCTAAATCCCTAATCAGCTAATCCCGTGAAGCGCTCGGTCGGACGGGTGACTCGACGGGCCGACGGCGTTGGCGAGTGGCGGCGGGCGGGCGAGCGGCTTGGAGCCTTGGAGGCGGCTGACGGGCTGAGTGCTGACTGCCAGTGGGGCCGTGGGGCGCCGCCATGCCAAGCAGGGCAGCCGATCCCGACCATTACCAGCCACCAGGAGCCTGGCGGCCCGGCTGTGGCCGCCTGGGCGCGTCGCCATCACCGATCTGTCGATCTGCAGACTGCAGCATCTGGTGAGTGGTGAGTTGTACTGCTGCAGTGCTGCCTCATGGTCTCATGGATAGCTTGAGTGCTTGATGCCATAGTTCAATCAGATAACATTTTATAGCTTGACGGCTTGACGCCATTGTTCAAGTAGATGACATTTTTGATAGTACAGAGAATGAGTTCGAGAAGCAAACAGACGAACGCATATAGATGAACACACAGAGTATTTGTGCATTGCAACTTGCTAGTGCTTTTCAGACTTTTCTCTGTTATTCCTCTGTTTCCAGATGGGCTACAGTCTACTGAAAGCTGAAGACCGACTAAACAAGTAAAACAAAACACACTCCTCAGATGGCCACCGGCTGATCCGAAAATCATGCCACTACTAAACATGACTTGGCCACATCCCATACAATCAGGATCATGGACCAGAAAACACCTAGACGCAAACATGAATCTGCAGTCATGAACTTCAGCATCTTTGAACTTTTATTGGACTTTGACTGACCGAGCCTCAGACTGACTGGCTGAAGCTTTAAACTGACTGAACAACACAGAACACAAAACATTCAGATAACCTGAGCAGAACAAGATTATCTTCAACAATTTTATAGCTTGACGCCATTGTTCAAGTAGATAACATTTTATAATTTGACGCCATTGTTCAATTAGTGAACATTTTCTGCCTGGTCCAATTTGCCCTGAGCTTTGCCACTATCGAGTCAATATTCCACAAGTAGTCAAGTAGTGCACTAAAAGGCAGACGATTCATTCTACAGCACAAGTGCCTGAATGTTTAGACTTTAGATTAAACTGACCCCGTTGGATTAAGATTAGATGATCAAACCATGCTTTAATTGTTTTTTTTTCTGTTTTTGTCAGCGTTTCCTCCTTTCAAAACAGGCCACGGAGGGAGCCGGCCCATTATTGATGTACAATCTTTGTTGCATCTCGTATTTTTACTATGTACTTATTCTAATTATGTATAATTTAGATTATAAAAGATAGTTTGACTTATATTTAGTTCATTTATCTTTTGTTAATCATATTCCGCTAGTCTGCCGCTGTCTTAGTCAAACATTAGGGTACGATGAAGTGGAGTTGGTGAAAGAAAAAGAAATTTTTTTTTGGGCCAGGCCATAGATTATCAACACTGTCAAATGATGTACTCGTGAGCATTTGTCGGTATCCAACGGGTAGCTGGTACATAATGGCGGCTTGTATTTGTTCTCTAACATACACATACACTGAATTTAAAGAAACTGCATGTGCTAGTGCCAGGTTGTTAAGCTGATGCAAGGACCTCAGACAAAATATAGCATATGCACGGAAACACCCTTAAGAAAGGCACACAACAAGGATACAAATGTACGAAAAGAAAATGGAAGTACATCTCTTGTTGCTTTGCTCTGCGTCACTTATATCCTAGGTAGTCTTTGCGTTGATGCTAATGTTACATTTTTTTTTCCGATGCGTACTAGGATGTTACCAATTGATTATAAACTGTTGCTGATGCATAGACCACACTGACAACGGTTGCAATTCAGGGCAGCGGTTTTCTCAAACTCTATATTAATTTTGTAGAGGCTATCTAGTATGTTCTCTATTCCTCCGACTTTTCTATGATGCTCTATTATGAGAGTAAAAATCTATTTATAGACTCTATTTTTAGGTATTATAAAGTGATCTACATGTTTCTGATACACCATGACTCTTGAACCATGTTATCAACCACGATCAGACAGGCCAATTTTATGAGACTGAAATATATTAGTCCCTAACATACATGTGTGAGTCATGTATCATGATTAAATTGTTTACGAGATCAATTCTAATATGATTATATAGGCCAACAGTTTGCAGAGCCAATCTTGCAAAACAAATCCAGCTATTCCACCATGTGTTGTACCCAGGTTAAACATATACATGTACATTAAATTTCAGTAGACTCGATCTCAATAAATGTTTACCATATTTCACCATAGCCATCTTTGACATATCGAGTATTAATTCCTCGAGTTAAATTCCTATCAATAATATAAATAGTTCCACATTAAATTAAATAGAAAATAACTATAATAAATATTGAAAGCCACATAAAAATCGCAACAAAGCCCACATCAGGGTGTGTTCTTTTGGGTTGTGACTTATAATTTATGGCTTAAATTTTTGAGTTCTGATTGTTTGCGAGAAGCAGTTCGTAGAGGAAAATAGTCACATATGATTTTTGTTGGTACAGCTGAACTCAGTATACTTTTTACTACAATCTTTCTGTTAATCTCGTCTTAAAATATACATCATTTAAAAACTAGTTATTATAACATAAATCATAAACCACAACAAATCATGACAGAAAAAGAACTCATCGGATTTGCAAGTCAGTCGCTTACCCCAGTGCATGGAGCCAGCCACCACGGCAACCCAAGCACAATTGCGTGATTTTCCTTTTTCACCCTCACCTTGCTCGCAGTCGCTGCATCAAATCTCTTCTGTTCACTTCACCAAATCAAAGATCATTGCGCTAAAAGGCATTACCCTTTGCGAGGGAACCCATCATCATGTGGAGTCCTGGACTGGGTGAAGCTTTCAGTGAAGCAGAAATTCACCTACGTCCTACGGCACTTGGCGCCACCATCTTCAGCTCTGCACTACCACTACTACTGTCTCTCAACCGCGACATGATTTGACGAGATATTTCGGCCGGGCGCGCTTGGAATCCTCTTTTTTGCCGCTCCTTTCCATATATGCATTGCCCGAGGACAGGATAGCTCTGCACTCGCCATCTCTCTGTCATGCATCTTACCGACGATCAGATGCTCCCCATCTCCGGCCGTCTTTCACGTGATTCCAGCAGCAAAATTCTGAATGCTGGAAGAAACAAAAAGATTTAAGAAGCACTTTCTTTCTAATGATATGCGAGTACGGCGAGATGCATAAATGCATTGCCCGATGTTTGACCTGTGGTCAACGGTGCCATATCGAAGGAAACCGCGGCGTACGGCACACAGGCTTAAGGGTAGACGAACATATGCCGTCAGCTGGTCAATGTGGCCTACCAGCCAAATAGCTTCAGGCAGGGCAGAACAGATGGTTTGCCGGTCGGCGATGTTTGTTGGGTTCTGTTGGCGAGCAGAGACATTTCGGGCCGGCGCTCAGTTCAGCTTAGAAAACTGGTCTGGTGCTTGTCGCTGCATCGGCATATCCACATCGCCACATGATCTAGAAATAGTAGAGAGAGAGAGAGAGATTCGTGTCGACTGTCAGGAAAGGTGATACCATTAGACACTAGTAGTGCTACAAGCATACAACAAGCTAGCGTTTCTTCTGAGCATGGATGAATTGAGCAAGAAGTTATTGTCTGACAAAATGCGATTGTATGTATGGTTAACCATTGCGGGCAGAATGCTAGCTGCCGGGACTGCACGCAAAAGAAAAAGGACGGAATGCCGAATCCGGCTGGTGAAGGTGCTGTCTACGCATGCTCCTTGTGTCGTGTCGCGTCGATCAGCTCACGATCTGACTTGGGTTGGTTGGTACGTTTGGTTACGCTTAAAATCGTCGCTTTAACCCAAGGAGAAGGATCCTAAATTCTCAGGGACAAAAGGTGCGCATCGGCAAGGCTTTGCACCAAGAAAGGGGGTGAACTGAACTGCCACTGTTTCTTTGTAGATCATTGCGTCGTGTCCCCAAAAGTTACGTCTTACTTGGCTGCATCGCTGTAAGAGCAGGTGCATCATCGTTCATCGCTGTCTCGCCCGCAGCATGGCGCCGTGGCCTTGGCTGTCCACAGCTCAATAATTCGATTCGGCAGATCCATAATACACTAGCAAGATCGCAACAGAAGATTCTACAGGCAAGACCAGCCAAAACCCTATCGGGACTATTTCGGGAAGAGTAGACGGCATCTTCGTACCCCACGAGGCAGACAAATGGATGCCATGATCAGCAAATCATCAGCCATCACAAAAACCAGAACAAACCAACCGAAACGAAGATGAAGAGCACCGAGACAGAGGAGAAAGTACGACTTCTCCACGAACCCCAAAATCCTAGCGTGCTGGCAGATGCTGCTTCTGAACTAACACATGCAAACAGGCAGGGAGGATGGAATCCTGGGAAATCAAACAATCGAGGCTGGCAAGATCAAAAACTAACCCAACTACTCCACAACACCATCAAACCTGCCTAAGTAGCAGTCTATATGTAATTGCTAGAGTAATAAACTGCATGAAGTACAGAATCTTTATATCAGCGTGCATACGATCATATCCTATAATTGAGAGAGTAGGGTCCCCGAAACCCACCAGCTGGTGACAAGCATCAGGTTACTGCAACTTTCATCTTGCAAAAGATTGTATAACCTGTACGCAACCAACCTTTTGTCTACCAAATGCCTATGGATACCTAACCCTGCGGCCAAGGCAGGAACCATAAAAGTGATAGTCCAGCACATTAGTACTCTGTAGGAACTATAGACGAGCTCCCGGGAAGGTCGTATAATTTGATATTTAGCTGCCTGTACCATCTTTGGCTGGATTCTTTTCTATTTATAGTGGGCTTATGTTTGTATGGACTATATTAACTAACTTTTAAATATTACATATTTTAAAATGGGGTCAAAAGGAAGATTGTATTAAAAAATATACTGAGTTCAGCTGTACCGGTCAAAATCATATACAATTATTTTTTCTCTATATACTATCTCTCATAAATAGATATAATTTAAATATTTAAATCATAAATCATAGACAAAAAAATTCACCCTTTATATAACCAGATCTAAGGTGAGAGGCAAATAAGCTCCAGCAACACCTTAAATACGTACAGATAGAAGCTGCACAGATCCATAAACGAAAGGGTGTACACCGTAGACCCTACCAGAAAAACAATGTGAGATAAACAATACGATTGAACAACAAAAGCTGCCAAGTCAGTGGCGGACGTACTATGTCAAGAGGCCTGACGCCCATCCTATCTTTGATCAGAGAGTAGGTATCTCTCTGGATACCCCTAGCTCCTGCTGGGGCGCCACTGCGCCATGCCAGGTCGGCCGGTCATGTACCCTAGGCACTAACTAGCAAGTATGCCCCTAGGCCCTAGCCATGCCATGTAGTCGGGTCTGGGCGCCTGCAGGCTGCCGCCTGGGCCAACCGGCCGAAATGGTGGTGGCGGAAGCCAAGCCTACCAGCCCATGTCAACTCGGCAAGCCACTGATGGCTGAAGCCAGGCAGCGCGCGGCTTGGAGCCTTGGAGGCGGCTGACGGGCGGAGTGCTGACCGCTGGTGGGGCCGAATATCAAAACTTACGAAAGCAAGCCCAACCAACTACGCACCTATCGTGATTATACTAACCAATTATCACAATTCGCACAGAGATAACCAAAACATCTTCATCTCCAACTTTGTATAATCCACAACTGCAACCAAGACAAGGCAAAGAACCTGGTTGTCTTCAACAATTCAAAGTGTAATTTGGAATACAGGAATCTAGCTTTTCATTAGCCTACCAGGACAGACAACAATAGAAACAGTAACACAAAGAAACCTGATCTCTGACAAAGATGGCTCATAGAGAAACACTACAGAGGCATGAAACTACAGTTGCTGCTGCCACCATCATTTTGGATTTCTATGCTAGTATGCTTTCTAAAAAATGGAATGTTCACTAAGACATTGACTTTATGCGAAGCAAAAGATAGAACATTGCAAGATTACTAAGCCACACCACACAATTGTGCAAGCCAAACAATCTAGTTTAACTTTAGAAGGGGATATTCATGCAGATGTAATGAAAATAACAAAAATAAATCTCAAGGAGACTAACCTAATGTTTTCACATTTTAATTAAAACTGAACATATGTGCAAGTCCAGGAGGCTGACATAATGTTTTCACATTTTAATCAATACGATACCCCACCATTCCTTTAGATACTCTGTTATTACATGTACAGTAGCACTGTTCTTTTTTTTTTGGAAAAGGAAGACTTTATTAATTCCAAGTTCAGTACATCGAGTTGATACACATCGTTGGAACAAAAAACTTCCAGCCTCTGCCTAAAAAGGCACACAGCTTAAGAATAAGGCCCCGTTTGGCACAGCTCAGCTTCACTAGTGAAGCTGTTTTTTGTTTCAGCTTCATGAGCAGCTTCACCGATGAAGCTATCTGTTTGGTAAAACAGCTTCATCAACAGCTTCATGCATGGCTAAGAGAGGGCAATTATCCAAGATACCCCTGTTTACCTAACTTGTTCTAACATTTGGAGTTGTATGTTTGTATATGGTCATATGAATTAAAAAATAATATATTTGAATGAGTATGAATTAAAAATTTTAAATAATAAATAATAAAAAAATTAAAATCATTAGGAAGCAATATTAGTGCCTTGTTTATATTAATGAAATTTTGGTGAACGGGATGGACTAGTGGCAAATGCGTGTAATTTTGGTGAACCAGAGGGGCAGTGAGTTCCTAGGACTGTGAGCCTGAGGGAGAGAGCTGTGAAAAGCTACTTTTTTCAGCTTCACCTCTCCCCATTCCTTTGTGAGAGCAGAAAAAAGGAACTTCACCCATGAAGCTGTTTGCAAAAAGGTGTTTGGCAAAAAACAGCTCACAACAGCTCATGAAGCTGTTGGTGAAGTTGTGCCAAACAGGGCATAAAAACAGAAACGAGTAGTAGCACTGTTCTATTGTTAGTTAAGTATGGGCCCTAAAATTAGCAAATCAGTTGATTTGCATCGCATGTACCATAATTGTAACTAAACCTTCACCTTTTCTTCCATGGAGTTATTCCTTGGGCTGCCTGTTAGAAACCAGCTCAATTTCAGCATACTTTCCCTTGGACGATCAGTCCATTGTCAAAATATGTTGGTTGTTTACCTCTATTTTAATCAAATAACATGTGGTGATAACTACAACATCAAATAACACCGATTTCACTGGCCATTAAAAGGAAAATGAAAAAGGAAGAGAGTCATTATGTGTCACTTGGCATATAATTGTCAATAGGGCATAATACTCTTCTCATAACTGAAAGATTCATTCTATTTGTAACATTCCTTAGTATTCAACCAGGGAACACTGGAAACGGAATGCAATTAGGATTAGGAATGCCTCATAGTTTTTCTATAATGCGACAGTCATGTCCAATTACCTAAGTTGAATATACACGATGCGGTATGAATGTACGATGCTAAGCACCTGAAATATACTAAGAGCTGCAAGTGCCACATGTCATGCCATCTATCAAAGACGCAGCTCAGGATTATAACCACAGTTTGACTTCATTATGTCTAAATATAACAAACAACAGCAAATATTCTAGCACGCTAATTAACATGATCCCTAATATGTCAGGCTGGCAGAACAGACTGCAATAAGTTGCTGGTGTCACTGCAAACCACTTTTCATCCAGGCTATGCTGCTAATTTCTGATACCAATGAAGCAAAACTACTATTCAAAATCGGTGGATGATCTTCGAACTCATTAAACTCAGGACTCCTTACGAGGTCACTCCAGAGCACTGCAGCAACCATGCCCACATTTGTTTGGCACCTCAGGCCTCAACTGCAAAGCATGTAGGATCAACAAACTTGCAGACCCCATTTTCAGGCTTGAAAGCTTGAGTCAAACTTGAAGATGGAGCTTGACACTTCCTTTTGCGTTGATTGAGCAGGTCCTAGATTGTACGGTCTGAAAGCACCAACCTTTGGAACTGGTCGGGCCAGGTAGGGTGGATCGACTTCAGTGCTAAAATAGTTACCTCCGATTTGCCATGCCCCAACAGAATTTCCAGTTACTGTTTGCACAGGAGTTTCCCTTACTTCCATAGCATTGAAGGAACTAAGATCTCCAAATGGCAGTTTCCCCTACTTCCATAGCATTGAAGGAACTGAGATCTCCTAATGGCCAATGTTCTTCTGAAACTGCCCTGCTTGCTCTGCAGCACCACCTTGTGCGCATCGGCCACCGGCGCAGTACCGACGCCTCAGAGTAGAATTCCAGTGGTTCTTGATTGCGTTGTCGGTTCTCCCAACCAAAAGCTTCGCAGTAGATGCCCACTAATTCCCATGAACTGCATGAGCAGCCATTATAATGCGGTCCTCCTCTTCTGCAGCCAAAAACCACAGATTTAACAAGTAAGTATTAGTGTATTGCAGACACACCGACTACTCGACACAGACTACATCATATTTGAACACACCGAATACTCTACCCACAACGACACAATACTCGAACTCATCAAGTACTCAACACACAACTATACACAATACTCAACATACCGAGTGCACAGACTTACAACCACAGTACTCGAATACTGGACACTGACCATACTTAACAACATGATTAGTTCCTACAAAGATCACCTACGACCCCAAGGAGATGAAAGGCAATCGCGACGGCAGGTTCACCGTTCTCGCCAACTACGGCCCCGTTTGGCACGGCTCCACTTCACAAGTGGAGCTGTTTTTTTTTGCTTCAGCTCCACGAACAGCTCCACCGGTGGAGCTGGAGCTGTTTTGGTAGACTGTTTGGCAAAACAACTCCACCTGTTTTATCATGCATGGTTGAGAGATGTCAATTGTCCAATATACCCCTGTCTATTTGGCTTGTAGTAACATCAAGAGCTGTATGTTTCTACATGATTTTTCATCCAAGTAAATTTGAATTCAAAAAAAATTAAAATTTAAAATAACACAAAGTATTAGCAACCAATATTTAATGCGTTTTTTTTGCATAGGAATGACCCGTTATAATGCAAACATCACATGTCATTATATAATACAAACATATATGCTCATGATGATCTAGAAAGATATATTGCCCGTGCAAGGTCATCTCGGAATTTATCCATATTCTGATCATTAGATTCCGAAGTTGATGTGTCACCTGCATTGTGTGAAGAAAAATGCTTTCTATACCTTAGAAGTATAGTAGGCACATAATCAGGATTCCGATCGCATTTACTAAAATCCTTATCCTCAGAATGGTTCTCACGAATGAAATTATGTAGACACATGGTTGCAGCGACAATCATCTTTTGCTTCTCCATTGGGTAACTCGGCATTTTGAGAAGGACCCTCCACTTCATTTTCCACACACCAAATGAGCGCTCCACCACATTCCGGATACTTGAATGCAAATGGTTAAACCACTCTTGTTCACCGCTTGGAGCAGGACCCCTCCTCCAATCTGGCACATGGTACCTTTCACCATTATATGGTGCCAAGTATCCAGGTCTATTTGGGTATCCGGTGTCAACATGATAATATTTCCCTGCGTAGAAATGACCACAATTGAATTGCACGAAATTTGTCTAAAAATAAACTTGTACAAAAAACAAACATGTTACATATACATACCTAGCGGGGGATGTGGGAATTTGTCATGATCATGCCTGAGTGCATGAAAGAGCACACTAGTGTCATGCATAGATCCGGGTTGTCCAATAGATGCATATGTGAAGCGCATGTCAAAATCGACAATAGCAAGAACATTTTGCGTCGCTTTGCCACTTCGACCAATATATCTAATGAGCTCATCCGGTGGCGGTGTAGCTGAGATATGAGTACCATCTAGAGCTCCAATGCAATCTTTAAAATGAGGCATCATCCTACTATCATTTCTTATCCTAGAATGTGTTGTAGCGAAGTTTGGATCAATAGGCCTTATGTAATCCTCACACATGGACACCAAGCAAGTCAAGACATCATCAAATTTTCTACTAATTGTCTCTGCAGAATGCTTGAATATACCATGCAAAGCACTGATGGACATACCATGTCCACATATTAGAAGGAAGATAGCAAGTGACTCCAAAGAATTCATGTGAACAGATGACTCCAAACCATATGTGTTCACTAACAAGTTATGCAGCTTGTGAAATAATGATGCATTCATTCTAAACATTTTATGACTTTCACCTGGGGTGTTGAGCTTCTCCATAGTTCAACCAAATCCAGACTGAGCTGGAGTTCTAGCTTCATTTTTATCAACATAGGTCATGTAGTACTTGGTTGCAAGAAGGGCACTAGCAAACAAAATATTTTGATTGGACCGCATCAATTCCATAGTATTTGAAACCCACTCATAATCATCAGAATCACTATCATCCATGTCAAAATCACTATCATCCATGTCAGAATCACTATCATCCAAATCAGATCTGTACACATGAATAAACCAAAGCAAGGATAAATTTAACACACACAAAAAGTAAGGTTAAGTACAAAAAGTATGGTTATGTTGCAAATAGAAAGATACATCATGTCTACTAAACTACTCATGTTTTGAAATAAAATTGAATGCACTACTTACGAACATCATTTCTAGTCAACCACTCATGCTTCCTCCTCAACCAATCATATCTATCCTTAGGGGTCTTCAATGTCAGAAACATCTCTCTCTCAACCCTCTTGGTAAAAAGTACAGTTGCAATGAAATGTTCATTTGTTCTTGGAGTAGCACCACACTCTTCAACCAAGGTCATTACGTCCTGTATGGAACATCCAGTTTTGTCCTCCCTCCTCGCTATAGACTCACAAGAAGCAGTTGTCCTGTCATTCATCTCTACTATTTTCCCCATCTGTTCTTTTAACCAATGTCCTGTATTTGTCTTAGGTTTCTTTCCCTTATTGTTAATAGGCCCTTCACCTCTCTTCCCTCTCACACTAGTGGGTGTCACTGCCTCTGGCTCACTATCATCATCGTTGTCGGCTTCATCTTCATCATCAATATTAATATGAGAGTTGTCACATGACAAGCTTGCTTGGGAAGGTGCTACACCACTAGACGCACACAAATGATCATCACCGGTATTACGAAGGTCCTCAAACATAATTTCCAACTTTTCTTCATTCTGCAGTCCTCTATGCTTGAACCTGGAAGAACCCTTGATTTCCTAGAATGCAACAAATTACGGTAAGTAGAGACCTATAATTAGAGAGAAATTTGGAATAACAAATAACCTGAAATGCACTTACTTTGATTGTCTTCTTCCACCAACTCTCAGGCATATCAATGCTCTTTTTCCTTTCATCCCATCCAAGACCAGTTTGATTGTTAGTGAGTTTCTTTCAAATACCATAATCAACTTTCAATTTATCCCATTTGTTCTTGAATTACCTTCTATTGTACTCAATCCCAGTCCTTTCTTTGAACATTTGTATCACATTCTTGTACCCAGCCTTATTCAAGTGAGTGTTTGCTCGGTTTCCTTTTTCTACTTCGTCAGCAAAAATCTCACACACTATCCTAGTATTTTCATCACACCAATCGGCCTCGCTGTTACGAACAATTTATAAGATGGTGACAACATTCAAACATATGCAATCAGACTATAAATGGATAATGTTTTCTGGAAAAAATTATGCATCACATAATTGGCTGCAGCAGCACTGTTTCATCACCTTGTGCTTGCTATTGATAAGAATGATGAGATGATCAAATACCTTGGATCGGTGAGGTCGACGGTGTCGGGTGCAGCAGGAACCACTGGTGGCTTTTGTGCGCGTCCACCACAACCACCTCGGCGTCGAGTAGAGGCACCACGACTCGGAGCAGATGAGCGTCCAATCTCCGTGCGTCCATCACCGATTTCTTCAATATTCCTCCACTCTGGCCCGAAAGCGGCAGACACTGCAGCATTCCATTCCGGCCATCCCCAGCCGCCACGGCCCGGGGGGGGGGGCGCCTCCAGCCGCCGCCTGGGATGGCGCCTGCAGTCGCGCCGGGCCAGGGGCCGCCTGCAGCCGCGCCGGGCCAGGGGCCGTCTCCCGGGGGGCCTCCTGTAGCCGCGCCGGGCCAAGGGCCGCCACCGGGGGGCGCCGCCGGCCGTGCCGGGCCATGGACCGCCGCCCGGGAGGCCGCCTGCAGCCGCGCCGGGCCAAGGGCCGTCTTCCGGGGGGCCTCCTGCAGCCGCGCCGGGCCAAGGGCCGCCACCGGGGGGGGGGCGCCGCCGGCCGCGCCGGGCCATGGACCGTCGCCAGGGGAGGCGCCGCCTGCCGCGCCGGGCCAAGCAACGCCGGGCCTCGGCCATGGAAGGCCGGCTGCCCCGGCGAGAAGAGCGGAGAAACCGCCGGTCTCCATTGGTGCCGAAACGCCGAGAGCATCTTCACCGACTCCCGATCTACCGGATTCCGTCCCGTCAGCGCCTTCCTTTCCTCCGGCTGGCTGGGATTCCATGGCGGCGGCGCTCCCTTCACGGTCGAAGACCGAACAGAGGCACGGGAACGGGAGCCAATACGAGATGGAGCCGGTGGCAGATCGCGTAAATTCACCAAAGTACAAGGGCAGTGGCATGCAGGCTTGCGGATGGAGCCGGGTGGAGCTACTTTTTTCAGCTCCATCTCGTACATATCTTTTGTCTCAGCAGGTTTTAAGGGACTCCTTAGGTGGAGCTATTTTGTTTTACCCCGTTTGGCACAAAACAGCTCCAAACAGCTCCAGGAGCCGGTGGTGGAGCTGTGCCAAACGGAGCCTAAATCGGCGTCCTTGGCAGCCCGCAAAACACCAAGCCCGAGAAGATCACCATGACGGCTCTGGTCATCACCTCCGGTGCTAGAGAGCCCGTGAAGGTCGCCATGACAGCGCTGGTCATCACCGCAGGCGAAGCAGCCGAGCCCGAGCCGGTCGTGATGACCGCGCCGGTGATCACGGCCGGGGACGACCAGGCGGGCAAGGTGACAATGCAGTTCCTGCTGCCGTCCAAGTACGGAGGCCCTCCGCCTTCTCCCTTACCACGTTGTCCCGCTCAAGGCGGAGGGGCTCAAGGCCGCGCTGGAGAAAGACGGGTACACCGTCAAGGGCCCGTTCGTGCTCGCGCGGTACAACCCACCGTGGACGCTCCTGCCGCTGCGCACCAACGAGGTCATGATCCCCGTCGAGAGATCCGGCCGCCGGCCGCGTCGTGTGCACTGTCATAATCTTGGGAGAATTGTTTAGTAGTTTTGTATTTTCTCCTTTTAAGCTGTTCTTGTACCGGTCTTGTGTAAGCGCGTAGTTTATGTTTGGTGCGACGAATAATGGACAGATCAACTGATAGTTTCAGTTGATAAACTTGCATAGTTACACATGATTGTGAAACAAGATTGACGAAGTACAGAATCCTCCGTAATTGAGGCAGCGGTATTAGTAGTGCTTACGTTACCACCGCAAACACCTCAACATCAAACTTCGGTTGTTCAATCTGCTAAAACATAAGCCTGAACTTTGACATCTGAAACTCAATTAAAAACTTGTACTTCGTTACTCCATCCAACAATGGATTGGCCTCTAGACGAGTCATGGATAACAAAGTTTACGCTCTGCTGAAGTGACCGGCCAAGATCGAATTGAGATATACTAGGAGAAATAGAGAAGTCTGTGCCAGCAAATCGTACCTCCGCCCACAAATTTGAACTACAGGCCGGTGATCCGGACCAAATTCAGCCCAGGCCAGTCGGGCCAGCTTCCTTGATGGGCTTTTTCCCAACCCAACCCGTAAAAATGCTCTATTTCCCGCGTCACGGGCGCGACCCGACAGCCTTAACGGTCGCGAAACCCTTACCGGATCACACTGGAATCTCTGGATAGAGTCGAACACTCGTTACCCACCCCCTCCTGGTGAGCAAAGAAGAGGAGCGGCTATGGCCATGGCCGCCTCCCCCTTCCTCCTACCATGGGTAATCTCCAAGCCCAGTCTCCTCGCCGTGCCACTCTACCGCAGCCTCCCCCGAACCCGCCATCTCCGCTGCTCCCCCAACGGTGCTGCGGTGCCGGAATCCCCTAAACCCGCCCCTCGCCGCGGACGCAAGAAGTCCTCGTCCTCGTCCTCGTCGTCGCCGAAGGCGAAGGGGACGAGACGCAGAACCAAGAAGACGGAACAAGAGTTAGATTCGGAGGGTGAGGAGGAGCCGGCGAAGCGGACTAGCCGTCGGACCAGGAAGTCGAAACAAGAAGCCAAGCAGGATGACGAGAAGGAGGCGGCGGCTCAGGCGGCGAGCCTTGGAGCGGAGGAGCCTAAGCGAGAGGCCGAAGAGGAGGTGGTGCGCGATTACGACGATGGGGTTGATCTCCCGTACGAGTGGCCGCCGCTGGTGTGCTGCTTCGGGGCGCCCCGGTGGGAGTTCGTGCCGACGGTGCTGGTGTCGGACCGGCAGATGCACCCCGACCAGTACTCCACGTGGAGGCACCTGCAGTGGGAGCCGCCGGAGTTTGCGCGCGCGCCGGGGAGCGCCGCGAGCAACGTAGCCATCGCGCTCACCCGGCTAGGCGGCCGCGCCGCGGTGCTGGGCAAGGTCGGCGACGACGACTTCGGCCGCGAGCTTGTCTATCGCATGAACTGCGAGCGGGTACAGACGCGCTCCATCAGATTCGACAGCGGCGCGGCCACGGCCACCGCGCGCATGAAGGTGGGGTTCCGGGATCGGGAGGACGGCAAGGGCGGAACGAGGCTTGTGGCTGAGACGGTGAAGAGCCCTGCCGAGGACTCGCTCGGCAAGGCCGAGATCAATGTAGATGTTTTGAAGGAGGTGAGTTGTTGATCTAGTGGTAAAAGATTGGATTTTGATGCAAACTCCATGCTTGCATTGCCATTTCTAGGCAATCCATGCGTTTATTCGGATAGCCTCCACTGTGCACAGTGTTGCATTGCATCGAATCAACTCCTGATTAAACACAAAACTAAAACCAATGTGGAGAAATTGCATAGCATGCAATGCTAATTGCCTTTTTTTCCCTTGAATATGCTTTGCAAAAGATAAGTTAGCGATGAGTGATGGTGTGATAAATTTCAGTGGACTGCTATGTTTCAAACAAAGTTACATTTTAGAAAATGTTATAGCAATCCATGAAAGTCAGATGTTATATTACAGTAATTGAGCCCTCTGTACTATATATGTTTTTTATGAAGGTCTTTTTTCTTCTACTACTTTTATTTTTTTATTGCCACAACTTTTATCGTCATAGTACAAAACATCATAACTGTTTAGCTATTCAATTGAACATACAATGGTGCCCCATGGTTACAAGTAACAAGTTTGCAAGACTAAAAGGACAAAAAAAACTTTATGCAGAAGTACATCTTTCGGATTCACATCCTGGCTAAGGAGTAAAAAATATATGACTTTCATGCTGTTAATTACAAAATTACAAAACAACATGTACATGCGGTACATGCACTATCTTAATCCTCACAAGTGCCTCAAGATTCGTGCAAGGCATATTCAATGGTTAGAAGATGGGGTGGTGGTTTGAATTTTGAAAGGTTACCATCAATTTTGAGGCACATTTGATGGCGATGATAGTGCATGTACCCACATATACATGTGGGAAAACAACATTGTGTTAATTAATGTTTATCCTTAAAAGATTAGTTTTCAATGCAGACATGAAACTACATTGTAAGCCATCCTTTCTTTATTTACGTTTGATGGAAAGCACAAAGTGAATTCAGATCTAATTTGTGGTAATTCAACAGGCCAACATGTTCCATTTCAATTCAGAAGTCCTATTGACTCCCTCAATGCACAGCACACTCTTCAGAGCAATTGAATTGTCCAAGAAATTTGGAAGTAAAATATTCTTTGATCTCAATTTGCCATTGCCTTTGTGGAGGTCAAGGGACGAGACAAAAGAGTTGATAAACAGGGCATGGAACGAGGCTGATATCATAGAGGTGTCAAGGGATGAGCTGGAGTTCCTCCTTGACCATGAGTACTATGGATATAAACGAGACACCCCACCTCAGTATTATTTGGATGGTTTTCATCTAACGAGGAACTGGCCACAGTACTACCACTACACCCCTGAAGAAATTGCTCCTATTTGGCATGATGGGATAAAACTCTTGCTTGTGACCTATGGAACACTTCGGATCCACTACTACACACCCAAGTTTCATGGCTGTGTGGTTGGGACGGAGGACGCACTCATAACTCCATACACAACTGACCGGACAGGTTCTGGGGATGCTGTTGTTGCTGCCGCTATTAGGAATTTGACAACTTGCCCAGACATGTACGAGGACCAGGATACATTGGAGAGGAAGCTAAGATTTGCTGTGGCTGCTGGAATCATTTCACAATGGACAATTGGTGCCGTGCGAGGGTTCCCCACTGAGAGTGCTGCCCAGAATTTGAAGGAGCAAGTATATGTGCCTTCTATGTGGTGACTGGTGAACTGGTCAATCATTTGCGATGAAATGCACATCTATGATACAAGCCTAATTCATAAGTGGTGTAGTGTAACAGAAGTGAACAAGGGAAATTTTTACCACAAGAGCTAACAGGTGCCACATCCCTGATGTGTTCCAGGTACCATCTTATCATCCAATTCGTATCATTTCAAATTTGAACTTTGGTAGGAAAATTGTGTCTGCCACAGAAAGGCTTGTATTGTGTTCAAATGTTAACTACTACATCGAGATACAAAGCTGTACTCTATTTGATATGCTATTGTAAGAGACACTGCTTGGCATTTTAATCTTGCTCATAATTTCTGAAACTTGACTGGAACTCTGTGTTAAAGGAGTAAACTTAACAGGGACTATATATTTAAATAGTACACTGCACACCAGTACTCGGTATGTTAGGAACTGGCAATTAGATGAATGGTATTTAGTGACGATATGGAATGTGGGAAGCCACAAAAACACAAAAAATAATGGAATGAACGAAGTTACAAAATATTTGATGACAGCAAAAAATGCCATAACCCAATTCAATTACTTCAATAGCAGCTAAATGCAAAGACTTAATGGAATGAGTTAGGCAAAGAAAAAATATCTCATTCATCACTTGTCATGTACAGCTTAATCTATAGCTGATAACTATTGTGCATACACAAGTCCATCCAGAATAAATTTGGACTTCTAGAATGAATCAAAATTATCAAGAAAGAGGAATGAATGTACATATGGATATGAACTAAGTACAAACATGGATCGAAGTCTTCGTTCTAGCTAATCCTATCCCTTGTGGTACACCTATCCTATAATAGTACTTGAAATCTCTTTGTCTCTCCATTTTCCCCTAGACTTGAATAAACAATTCGCTGGAAATGCACATCTCAGATGATAACAAGTGAACCTCCCTCCACCACCTCGGTGTAAGAATGAGTGCTACATACATGGTCACTAGGAAAATGATCTGTGGGCTGTCGCTGTCAGTTTACCAGGAGATGCACTATTTGGTGTATCTCAAATCATTCGAAGAAAATTCTATCTATGTCCATGTTACATTCAGTGAAGCAGGCAGTATGTTTGAAGACTGAACTATTGTCAGACCCGGATTTTTAAATCCGAATCTTACTGTGTTTCACTGCACTAATCCCTGGATCAGTAGTTAGTGCACACAGGTACATTGCTGAATCATTTCATACATCGCGTAATCAACCATTATATTACATAAACTGAATTACACCACGTCGGGTGATAGTTTACAAAAGGGGCCGACTAGGCCAAATGTCTTCATTACATCAACGCAACGGAAATTATAGCAAAAACAGACCCAAATCCACAGGCAAGCGGCCAGTAGGGTAATGTGTACCATATATGCCACCAGGGTCCCGGTAACATAAATGTACACAACGCCTAGGGTTTACTTGTCTATGCCTAACCACCGAGGCCTACGCCTTAATTATCGCCTTTGCTTCCGTCGACGTTGGCGGGGGCCTCCTCATAAGCGTAGTGTTCCTGAACTCCTGTTTCTGAATTGTATCGCAATAGCGAGAATGAGCACTCCGACCCCGTGCTCAGCAAGCCAACACACAAAATGCAATAATTATACATGCATGGCTTAATCAAAGGATGGCTGGGGCTCATTTTATTTTGCGGAGAGTGCTTTTGAATACAATTATAGGAAAAATCCCTGAGACCTAGCAATTTTAAACTCAAAACTTTTGTTTATAGAAGAAGTTGATCATATACTTGACACAGATTCCATCCACCATTACATGGCATCTGCGCCATATAGCATCTTTCAGCGTTATAGCCGCTTAACGTACCACTGGGACAACACCCAGGACAATTCCAAACCAGGGCAGTCCTTCGCCCTTCAAGTTTCCATTCCCAGTTTCCAATGTTTTTGAAACAGAACTATATCCAGTTAAGTTCCCATGTCTGCCCATGACCGTGTGCACGGCTATTCGAATAGTTTTGACTCTGCAGAGTTTGTACACTTTCACCACAAGAGATGAACTATCCTTTTTGCCAACATGCTTCCTTAGGCATGAGACCCAGATAATTTATCACAAAGCCTTTACCTTACTCCGATCTAGCTAGACACCACCCACGCTGAGGTTTCACCGCTGAAGGGTTACACCACCACAGTCAGAAGCCCCCTCTTGCGCCGTGTGAGTACAGTACACCCTGTGCCTCACTGTGGGTAAACCAGTACACCCTGGCACCCACTTCCCTCGGTGATGTCTGAACTAAACCCTTGCAAGTTATTCAGCTAGGTCGTACCCATTATAGACTTGTGGTTGTACTGTTTTACACGGGTTGACATGACAAGATTCGGTCCTTAAAGTTACCTGGATGGTTCTACCACATTTCATGATTTGTGCTCCCACCGCACCACTACCAGCCCCCAAACCATCCATCCAGGTGTTTAAGCAATTTTAGGATTTTCCAGAGGTAAAAATATCGTGTCACCTACTACAGTCATTCCATCCATGACTGCCCCCAAAACATTTCATACTTTGCAATTGTTGTTTTTGGGGCAGCTATGTACCCCCGTTTTATCTAGCATTACTAAGCATCGCAATATTTATTGGGACTTACTGATCAAAGCTATAACAGTATAAGTTTTGCTAAGGCGACAAGGTTCACATGTCCAAACATTTCAACGGAACATTATAAGAAAGCATTACAGTAGGTGTATAGCTATCATTTCTGGAAATGAACATATTTTGCCACATGAAATAACAGCATGCATGTTGATATTTTAAAAGAAAGTACTTTGCAAAAGCATAGGTTCAAAATGATCAAGATGTTAACTCGCCTTGCTCGCGGTGGTCTTGGTCTGGGTCTTCGGAAGCTTCCAAGCTAGCTGCCTCAACCTCCTCTTCCTGAGCCTCGTATGCTATTTAATCGTGCGAAATACCCAAATAAAAGAAAAGCAACCAATCAACAAAATATCACCAGAAATTCAAATGAACTCCAAAAATTATGGTTCTGGTTCCATTAGATAGATCTTGAATTTAAATGAATTTAGAAATTTGTTTCATTCAATTTGGAGCTAAATTGAAGAAGTTATAAGCAGTCAAAGTTCTCGGTTCCAGTCAAATCCAAAAATAATCAAATTCTGACATGTGGGGCCCACTGTCAGCCCCTGATTCATTTTAATTTCCATTTTTATTTACTTTTCGGTTCTCTGTGCTACTGACATGTGGGTCCGGTTACTGTTCATGGGGTCCACATGTCAGTACGGTCCTTGCCTAGATGTATCACTGACCGGTGGGGTCCAGCGGTCAGCGTGACTCGGGAATGCAGTGGCTGACAGGTGGGGCCCACCTGTCAGACCGAAATAAAATCGAGAAAACTCAACCCGGCGCTGCGGAGCCAGAGGCTCGAACGCGCGCGGCCGGGGAGTTGGGAGGGAGAAGAGAGTTAACGCTGATAGCCAAGAGAGCGGGGGAGGCTTTGCCTACCTCTATAGGGCAATTTATCCCCTTGAGGTGGGTCGGCAGCGGTGTCGGGCAGAGAAATCGGGGACGACGGTGGCCGGCGGTGAGGGAAGGTCGGGGAGCTTCGGGTGAGTGTCGAAACGCGATCCTCGCGTTATGGTGAAGACGGTGACGCGGTCTTCAAGGGCCGAGGAGGTTCGGAGGTGGGTCGGCGTCGAGCGGCAGCGGCGGCTCGGGGAAGCTCCAGGCGGTGGCGAACCACAGGCGACGAGGAGCTCGGACGAGGGTCGGGGAAGCTTCGCGGCGCTCTGGAGACGATCCTAGCTCAAGGAATTTGGCTCTGGGACAGTAAAACAGTGGGAAGTTAGTTCGCCGGAGTTGGGGGAGAAAGAGATCGCCGGCGGCTACAGGGCACGAATACCCGATTACCTTCGGATGAACGGAGAGAGCGGCGTGGGGAACTCAACGGAGGGTTTATTGCCTTATATACCTGCCAGGAGGGGAGCTGGCAACGGGCGGCTCCCGCGCGGTCGCGTCGGAGCAGGTGGCGGGGGCAGGGGGGGTGTGACGCGGGCGGCATTAATGCTAGGTGCACTGTGCATGACGCCGCATGCCCATGCCCGCGCGGTCTCCTCCGCTTTTGCGGTCTCTCACGCGCGAGGGGGGGGGGGGGGCTGGGCAGAAGACCGGCGCCACGTGGCCGGGACGAGGCGACGGGGCGGGGGAAAACCGGGGGCGGTGGCGCCGAACCGTGGGCGGAGGCGGTGGATCCAGGGATGGCGTCGGCTCCGCAGGCTTTTCCACCATGGCGACGAGACGACACAGGCAGGCGAAGCCGTCGCATGCGCGCCACGGAGGCGCGCAGTGCTGTCCCCGCGCAGAGAGAGGAGTCGGGGCGAAGGGGGAAGAAGGCCCTGACAGGGCGGGCCCGCTGTCCAGCGAGAGAGGAGAGGGAAGGCGCGACCGGTGCGGATGGAACCGGCGCGCGCGAGAGGGCGGATCGGGCCACACGCGTGTCGGCCGATGGGAGAGGGTAGGCGGGTTTCCGGCGGGGATCTGGCCGCCCACGTGTCGATCGGAGAGGGAGGGCTGGAATTTCTATTTTCTTTACTGAGTTCTGGATTTTCAGAAAAGCCCATAAATTCATTTAGCCTTGGGAAAAATATGTAATTACTTCCAAAATTTTCAGGAAAATTCACAGAAGATCTTTATGACATTTTCGACTTGATAAAAATATTTCCAACTAATGTTGGTATTTACTTTACTTGCTTCCATTGTATTTCATGCCATTGTTTTCAAATAATATTTTATGCCCTAAATCAAATTTCTTTCTTTTGCTTTTATGGATCATCTTTTCAGATTCGTGTTTGCAAATTTGTGCCTTCCTTCCATTACTTGCATATTTCTTTTTAGGGTATTATCATTACCTGTCTTTCTCATTTATTAATTCTTCGATTTTTGAAACCTCAACCAAATTCAGAAAAACATCGAGAAATCCAAATTCAAATGGAATATATTGCAAACGTAATTCAAAAGCTTCTCATTTCTAATTTCAAATTTTTGGGCTGTTACAAACCTACCCCCCTTAAAAGAATCTCGACCCCGAGATTCAACTTAGCTAGTGAACAGGTCGGGGTAATCTCTTCGTAGCTGGTCTTCACGCTCCCAGGTAGCTTCTTTCTTGGAGTGATGGCTCCATTGTACTCGGCACATGCGAATGATTTGAGTTCGCGTCTTCTTTTCCACGGTATCCAGGATTTTGATCGGGCGCTCCTTGTAGGTTAGGTCTTCTTCAATCTCGATTGCCTCCAACGGAGCTTGATCCTCAGGTACTCGTAGACACTTCTTCAGTTGGGACACATGGAAGACGTCGTGTATGTCGGATAGATTCGGAGGTAGTGCAAGCTGGTAGGCAACTTCCCCCTTTTTAGACACAATTGGGAATGGTCCAACATATCGTGGGGTAAGCTTGCCTTTGACCTTGAATCGTCTAACTCCTCGTAAGGGTGATACCTTCAGATAAACATGTTGTCCCACTTCAAAACTTAGTGGCCTTCTTCTCTTGTCTGCATAACTTTTCTGCCTGGACTGGGCTGCTTGCAGTCGATCTCTAATTAGGCGAACCTTTTCTTCAGCCTGCCTTAAAGTATCTGGCCCGAAAATGTAGTTCTCCCCTACTTGTGACCAATGTAGAGGGGTTCGACATTGTCGACCATACAGGGCTTCGAAGGGTGACATCTGAAGACTGGCCTGGTAGCTGTTGTTATAAGCAAACTCAGCATAGGGTAGGCATCGATCCCAATCCTTGGAAAAATCTAGAGCACAAGCCCGAAGCATATCTTCCAATATCTGATTTACTCTCTCCGTTTGACCATCTGTCTGCGGGTGGTACGCGGTGCTAAAATCCAAGTAAGTACCGAGAGCTTCATGCAGGCTAGCCCAAAAATGCGAGGTAAACTGGGAACCTCGATCCGAGACTATCCGTTTTGGTACACCGTGTAAACATACTATGCGTGACATATATAGCTCGGCTAACTTATCTCCCTTGTATGTGGTTTTGACGGGGATGAAATGTGCGACCTTAGTCAGCCTGTCAATCACAACCCATACGGAGTCATATCCAGATTTGGTTCGTGGAAGTCCCGTGATAAAGTCCATCCCTACTTCTTCCCACTTCCACTGGGGTATTTTCAATGGTTGTAGTAGTCCTGCTGGCCTCTGATGTTCTGCTTTCACTCTCTGACACACATCACAACAGGCTACATGTTCAGCTATGTCTCTCTTCATACGGGGCCACCAGCAGAATTGCTTCATACCCTGATACATCTTGGTGCTTCCGGGGTGCAGGGAGTACGGGGAGCTATGAGCTTCCCTCAATATCAGATCCTTGAGATTCTTCTGATGAGGTACCACTATACGCTTCCCGTACCATAGAGTACCGTTCTGATCAATCTTCATGTTAGGAGCCTTCCCTGCTTCTACCAGTCCTTTCCATTTTATTATAACTGGATCTTTTTGCTGAGCAACCGTAATCTGCTCCTCTAAACTTGGTTGAATTTCCATGGTAGCTAGAGTGCCTTTCTCTACTATCTCCAAGTTCAAGGCTTGCAGTTCTTTATATAAATCGGGTTGATGTTCCTGGACCATGAGATTATTGCAATAGGCCTTACGGCTTAAAGCATCTGCTACAACATTAGCCTTCCCTGGGTGGTAATGGACGCTCAGGTCATAGTCCTTAATCAACTCCAACCATCTCCTCTGCCTCAAGTTGAGCTGTGACTGGGTGAAGAAATATTTAAGGCTCTGGTGGTCCGTGTATATGTCACAGTGATTACCTATCAGATAATGCCTCCAAATCTTCAATGCATGCACTACTGAGGCCAATTCCAGGTCATGAGTAGGGTAGTTGGCTTCGTGAGGGCGAAGCTGCCTAGATGCATATGCCACTACCTTGCCTTCCTGCATTAGTACACATCCGAGCCCTTGATGTGAGGCATCACAATATACCTCAAAATCTTTGCGCACATCGGGCAGGGTTAATATAGGTGTGGTAGTCAATCTCTCCTTCAATTCTTGGAAGCTCTCTTCACATGCCTTGGTCCATTCAAACTTTTTCTCCTTCTTGAGTAGTTGAGTCATTGGCCTGGCAATCCTAGAAAATCCTTCTATGAATCTCCGGTAGTACCCGGCCAATCCGAGAAAGCTCCTCACTTCAGTGACGGAAGTTGGCTGCTGCCACTCTACGACCGCTGCTATTTTGGCGGGATCAACAGATATTCCTCCAGCCGACACTATGTGTCCCAAGAAACTAATGTCATGAAGCCAGAATTCGCACTTGCTAAACTTTGCATATAATTGATGCTCCTTTAGCCTTTCCAACACCAGGCGCAGATGTTCCGCATGCTCTTCAGCATTCTTGGAGTATATAAGGATGTCGTCAATAAAGACCACGACAAACTTGTCCAAATACTCCATAAATATCTTGTTCATCAGGTTCATGAAGTAGGCTGGGGCATTGGTTAACCCAAAAGACATGACTGTAAACTCATACAGCCCATATCTAGTGGTGAAAGCCGTCTTAGGTATATCTTCAGCTCTAATCTTCAGTTGATGATAGCCCGATCTTAGGTCTATTTTAGAGAATACCGTGGCTCCACCAAGTTGATCGAATAAATCATCAATCCTGGGGAGTGGGTATTTGTTCTTGATGGTTACTTCATTGAGGGCCCTGTAATCCACACACATCCGAGTGGTGCCGTCTTTCTTCTTCACAAACAATACTGGAGACCCCCACGGTGAGGAGCTAGGTCTGATAAATCCCTTTTCCTGCAACTCCTGAAGTTGCTTCTTCAATTCCTCTAATTCCTCCACCGTCATCCTATAAGGCCTTTTGGAGATTGGAGCGGCTCCCGGCTTCAAGTTGATAACAAATTCCAGGTCTCTATCTGGGGGCATGCCAGGGAGTTCATCAGGGAACACTTCAGGATAATCTTGCACCACGATCATCCCTTCCAAAGGTACGTCTTCACTATAGTAGACTGCACGGCCCCATCGATAGGGTCGATCTACTTTTACTTTTATAGTCATCCCGGGACATTTGACTAATCTCACCATCCGGGTGGCACATTCTATGATCCCTTGGTATCTGGCTAACCAATCCATGCCCAGTATTATATCCAAGGTCTGAGAGTTTAGCACTATCAGTGTTGCTAAAAAGTCACACTTTTCCATAGTAATGGTCACTTTAGGACACACTAGGGTAGCAGTAATCGGACCAGCTGGTGAATTGAGCACCACTTGGTTCTTTAAGGTAAGGGTAGGTAACCCCAATTTATCAGCATATCCTTTTGATATGAAGGAATGGGAAGCCCCCGAATCAAATAATACTTGTGCTGGCATGGTCTTAACAGAAAACGTACCCATAAGTACTCCAACGGCCTCCTTAGCTTCCTCGGCAGTGATATGGTTGACTCGACCACGGTTTGGGGCTGATGCACTCTTGCTGCCTTGTGAGCTTTGATGCCCTCGGTTTGGTACTGAGGCTTGGCTGCGGGCCGAGGCATTCTGCCTCTGTGGACATTTGTTGGCGAAATGCCCCGGTTCGCCACAGCTGAAGCACTTGTAGCTGGCTATAGAGTTTGATCCTGCAGATTGACCACCTTGTAGAGAACTGCTTCCTGGACGGAACGATGGGGTTGAAGTCTTGAACTGATTAGGCTTCAAGGGAGAGGATGCATTGTTAAAGAGTTTTTGGACAAATCTTCCCTGCGGTCGTTGAGCTGACATCTTCCGCTTCCGGCTGGCCTCCAAGTTCTTCCTCTCATTTTCCAGAATTAGTGCCTTGTTCACCAGTTGGTGAAAGCTGGTGAAATCTTGAGTGATCAGCTGGACTCGTAGCTCCTCGTTCATCCCTTCAAAGAATCTGTCAATCTTTTCTTCTTCGTCCTCCACATCCCTTGGGGCATACCGAGCCAATTGGGTGAACTTAGTGAGGTACTCATTAACTGACTTACTCCCTTGCTTGAGGGTGCGGAATTCGTTTTTCTTCATCCGCATTACTCCGGTTGGAACAAAATTAGCCTTAAATGCGGTCTTAAATTCTTCCCAAGGAATAGCTTGTGTGCTAGTTTCTGTGGTGGCATCCTCCTGGCCCCTGGCGGCCAGGTAATTCTCCCACCATGCCGCTGCAGCACCCTGCAGCTGGTGTGCAGCGAACATGACTTTGTCTTCCTCTGCGCATTTTATTAGGCGCAGTTTTCTCTCGATATCCCGAAGCCAATCTTCGGCTTCCAGGGGTTCTTCTGCCGCTGTAAATGTTATTGGCCTTGTCCTCTGGAAATCTCCTAAGTCAGCTCTGTGCCCTCCTGAGCTTCCTTGCTGTCCCGCGTATATGGCTTGCAAAATCTGAGTTTGTTGTGCCATAACTTGGGCCATTGTAGGGTGTTCCGGAGGGTTCGGAAGGTTGTCATTTCCCTGGTCTTGAGTTCTGCCTTGATCTTCCGGCAGAACCCCGCGATTTGAGTCTACCTCGGCTGGGTTTGTATTTGTCTGAGCCCTGGTAGTCCTTCGGCTGGCCATCTGCAGTGGTAACTTTATACTCAGTGCTATTTCTATATGTAGGGAAAACAAGGGGTGCCAACCCGTACAAAAGAAAGCAGTAAAACTATGACGAGGCAATTTCCAACATAAGGCCGGTATCCAGCCATTCATTAAACACTCCAACAATTACATAGCCAGCTTTTATGCTGGGCTTACAATTACATCATAATAATTAAAGTTCATAGGTCCGCGACTACGAAATAGAAAGGACGGATACAACAACTACGATACATGAATTTAGTACTTGCATCACCTACTGCAAGTACATCACGATCCCATCTACTCCTCCGTGTACCAGGCACCATAGTTGGAGGGACTATAGTGTGGCGAGCGGGAGCGGGACCGACTACCACTACCCTCCGATGGGTCGTAGTCCGATGGAGTGCTTGGGGGGCTACGACTTGGGGGAGGTCCTGTCCGACGGAACGCAGCCTGTGGCCCCGGAGGTCGCGCGCTCTTGCGTGCGGTCAGTCGGGTGCGGGGGCCTGACCCGGGCGGAGGAGGTACCGGTGCTGCTGCAGGTGCAGGGGCCGGTGGAAGCTGGGCCCTGGCGGCAGCTGCCTCTGCCTTGGCTTCCGCCAAGGCTTGCTCGCATTGGGCGAGCTGCTGCTGGAGAGACGTCATGGAGACGTGCCTGGTGAGGAGCTGCTGGCGGAGGGAGGAGATCTCCTCCAAAGCAACGGTGTGGGCCACCCCCATGGCCCTGGTGAGCTCAACCTGATGCGTGAGCATCGGGTCGTCCTCATTCTCCGGCATGGTGACTTCATTGTACTGCGCTCCGTCTCGGCGGGTGGGGTGGTAGCAGTATGGGGCATGGCGCAGGGGGGCCCGGTATATGTCGCATAGCCGTGCGGCGGCTAGACGAGCAGCGTCTTGGATCGCAGCGGCCCGAGTACTCCTCCGGTGCTCGGATGCGAACACGTGAGAAGGATCGAGCTCACCCCTGGGGTATATGAATACCTCCATAACCCAGGATTCTTCTCCTCCGGTGGTAACCTTCAATCCCCTGTAGATGGGCTGATCCTTGAACTCCAGGTAGTGCAGGAGCTTGCGCAAAATGGTAGCAAACTCCCCCTCATTGACACCGTGGGCTATGTAGTCCCAGTGTCCTTCATTTCCTGCGCCTGCCATCTGGAAATCAGGTTACTAGTGTTAGTATCTCTCAAAGTATTTAAAAGAACAATGGTATAGAACAGATCTAAGAAGGGTACGAAAAGAGATAGTATCCTTATATTTTTTTGAAATTCTTTTTATAAGTTTTATGAATATTGTGATCCTAATCCATCCTAAGGCTTTTACCCTACGGTCGTATGCTCTGATACCAGCGCTGTCAGACCCGGATTTTTAAATCCGAATCTTACTGTGTTTCACTGCACTAATCCCTGGATCAGTAGTTAGTGCACACAGGTACATTGCTGAATCATTTCATACATCGCGTAATCAACCATTATATTACATAAACTGAATTACACCACGTCGGGTGATAGTTTACAAAAGGGGCCGACTAGGCCAAATGTCTTCATTACATCAACGCAGCGGAAATTATAGCAAAAACAGACCCAAATCCACAGGCAAGCGGCCAGTAGGGTAATGTGTACCATATATGCCACCAGGGTCCCGGTAACATAAATGTACACAACGCCTAGGGTTTACTTGTCTATGCCTAACCACCGAGGCCTACGCCTTAATTATCGCCTTTGCTTCCGTCGACGTTGGCGGGGGCCTCCTCATAAGCGTAGTGTTCCTGAACTCCTGTTTCTGAATTGTATCGCAATAGCGAGAATGAGCACTCCGACCCCGTGCTCAGCAAGCCAACACACAAAATGCAATAATTATACATGCATGGCTTAATCAAAGGATGGCTGGGGCTCATTTTATTTTGCGGAGAGTGCTTTTGAATACAATTATAGGAAAAATCCCTGAGACCTAGCAATTTTAAACTCAAAACTTTTGTTTATAGAAGAAGTTGATCATATACTTGACACAGATTCCATCCACCATTACATGGCATCTGCGCCATATAGCATCTTTCAGCGTTATAGCCGCTTAACGTACCACTGGGACAACACCCAGGACAATTCCAAACCAGGGCAGTCCTTGCCCTTCAAGTTTCCATTCCCAGTTTCCAATGTTTTTGAAACAGAACTATATCCAGTTAAGTTCCCATGTCTGCCCATGACCGTGGGCACGGCTATTCGAATAGTTTTGACTCTGCAGAGTTTGTACACTTTCACCACAAGAGATGAACTATCCTTTTTGCCAACATGCTTCCTTAGGCATGAGACCCAGATAATTTATCACAAAGCCTTTACCTTACTCCGATCTAGCTAGACACCACCCACGCTGAGGTTTCACCGCTGAAGGGTTACACCACCACAGTCAGAAGCCCCCTCTTGCGCCGTGTGAGTACAGTACACCCTGTGCCTCACTGTGGGTAAACCAGTACACCCTGGCACCCACTTCCCTCGGTGATGTCTGAACTAAACCCTTGCAAGTAATTCAGCTAGGTCGTACCCATTATAGACTTGTGGTTGTACTGTTTTACACGGGTTGACATGACAAGATTCGGTCCTTAAAGTTACCTGGATGGTTCTACCACATTTCATGATTTGTGCTCCCACCGCACCACTACCAGCCCCCAAACCATCCATCCAGGTGTTTAAGCAATTTTAGGATTTTCCAGAGGTAAAAATATCGTGTCACCTACTACAGTCATTCCATCCATGACTGCCCCCAAAACATTTCATACTTTGCAATTGTTGTTTTTGGGGCAGCTATGTACCCCCGTTTTATCTAGCATTACTAAGCATCGCAATATTTATTGGGACTTACTGATCAAAGCTATAACAGTATAAGTTTTGCTAAGGCGACAAGGTTCACATGTCCAAACATTTCAACGGAACATTATAAGAAAGCATTACAGTAGGTGTATAGCTATCATTTCTGGAAATGAACATATTTTGCCACATGAAATAACAGCATGCATGTTGATATTTTAAAAGAAAGTACTTTGCAAAAGCATAGGTTCAAAATGATCAAGATGTTAACTCGCCTTGCTCGCGGTGGTCTTGGTCTGGGTCTTCGGAAGCTTCCAAGCTAGCTGCCTCAACCTCCTCTTCCTGAGCCTCGTATGCTATTTAATCGTGCGAAATACCCAAATAAAAGAAAAGCAACCAATCAACAAAATATCACCAGAAATTCAAATGAACTCCAAAAATTATGGTTCTGGTTCCATTAGATAGATCTTGAATTTAAATGAATTTAGAAATTTGTTTCATTCAATTTGGAGCTAAATTGAAGAAGTTATAAGCAGTCAAAGTTCTCGGTTCCAGTCAAATCCAAAAATAATCAAATTCTGACATGTGGGGCCCACTGTCAGCCCCTGATTCATTTTAATTTCCATTTTTATTTACTTTTCGGTTCTCTGTGCTACTGACATGTGGGTCCGGTTACTGTTCATGGGGTCCACATGTCAGTACGGTCCTTGCCTAGATGTATCACTGACCGGTGGGGTCCAGCGGTCAGCGTGACTCGGGAATGCAGTGGCTGACAGGTGGGGCCCACCTGTCAGACCGAAATAAAATCGAGAAAACTCAACCCGGCGCTGCGGAGCCAGAGGCTCGAACGCGCGCGGCCGGGGAGTTGGGAGGGAGAAGAGAGTTAACGCTGATAGCCAAGAGAGCGGGGGAGGCTTTGCCTACCTCTATAGGGCAATTTATCCCCTTGAGGTGGGTCGGCAGCGGTGTCGGGCAGAGAAATCGGGGACGACGGTGGCCGGCGGTGAGGGAAGGTCGGGGAGCTTCGGGTGAGTGTCGAAACGCGATCCTCGCGTTATGGTGAAGACGGTGACGCGGTCTTCAAGGGCCGAGGAGGTTCGGAGGTGGGTCGGCGTCGAGCGGCAGCGGCGGCTCGGGGAAGCTCCAGGCGGTGGCGAACCACAGGCGACGAGGAGCTCGGACGAGGGCCGGGGAAGCTTCGCGGCGCTCTGGAGACGATCCTAGCTCAAGGAATTTGGCTCTGGGACAGTAAAACAGTGGGAAGTTAGTTCGCCGGAGTTGGGGGAGAAAGAGATCGCCGGCGGCTACAGGGCACGAATACCCGATTACCTTCGGATGAACGGAGAGAGCGGCGTGGGGAACTCAACGGAGGGTTTATTGCCTTATATACCTGCCAGGAGGGGAGCTGGCAACGGGCGGCTCCCGCGCGGTCGCGTCGGAGCAGGTGGCGGGGGCAGGGGGGGGTGTGACGCGGGCGGCATTAATGCTAGGTGCACTGTGCATGACGCCGCATGCCCACGCCCGCGCGGTCTCCTCCGCTTTTGCGGTCTCTCACGCGCGAGGGGGGGGGGAGCTGGGCAGAAGACCGGCGCCACGTGGCCGGGACGAAGCGACGGGGCGGGGGAAAACCGGGGGCGGTGGCGCCGAACCGTGGGCGGAGGCGGTGGATCCAGGGATGGCGTCGGCTCCGCAGGCTTTTCCACCATGGCGACGAGACGACACAGGCAGGCGAAGCCGTCGCATGCGCGCCACGGAGGCGCGCAGTGCTGTCCCCGCGCAGAGAGAGGAGTCGGGGCGAAGGGGGAAGAAGGCCCTGACAGGGCGGGCCCGCTGTCCAGCGAGAGAGGAGAGGGAAGGCGCGACCGGTGCGGATGGAACCGGCGCGCGCGAGAGGGCGGATCGGGCCACACGCGTGTCGGCCGATGGGAGAGGGTAGGCGGGTTTCCGGCGGGGATCTGGCCGCCCACGTGTCGATCGGAGAGGGAGGGCTGGAATTTCTATTTTCTTTACTGAGTTCTGGATTTTCAGAAAAGCCCATAAATTCATTTAGCCTTGGGAAAAATATGTAATTACTTCCAAAATTTTCAGGAAAATTCACAGAAGATCTTTATGACATTTTCGACTTGATAAAAATATTTCCAACTAATGTTGGTATTTACTTTACTTGCTTCCATTGTATTTCATGCCATTGTTTTCAAATAATATTTTATGCCCTAAATCAAATTTCTTTCTTTTGCTTTTATGGATCATCTTTTCAGATTCGTGTTTGCAAATTTGTGCCTTCCTTCCATTACTTGCATATTTCTTTTTAGGGTATTATCATTACCTGTCTTTCTCATTTATTAATTCTTCGATTTTTGAAACCTCAACCAAATTCAGAAAAACATCGAGAAATCCAAATTCAAATGGAATATATTGCAAACGTAATTCAAAAGCTTCTCATTTCTAATTTCAAATTTTTGGGCTGTTACAACTATCCCACCTCGTTAGAATAATTCCATGTCAATCCGTTGTGTTCTTTTGCACAAGCACCCTGGAAGAGGATTTGCATAAAAATACTCCTCTTGCCTTGGACTTTGACCAGGCAACCTCTGATATGGACCCCCAAGTCTGCTTTTGTGATGCATCTTCACTTCGCTTTGAAACTCATTCCAGGTTATTGCACCTTCATCAAGCTTGTCAATAAGCTCCACAAGCTTCTGCCTATAAACAGTAAAACAATTCAGCACTTAAGAATTGAGATGTAATAACTCAAACTACACTCCTAGAAATGTACCTGTCAGGGTTGATGGTTTTTCGGAATCCTTCAAATCTTCTGTGACCCTGTACTGATTTGGCCATATTTCCATCATATGTATACACAAAAACGTCACTCTGCAGGGCCACATTATAGTCCACAGCAGCTAATCTATTTCGGTACAGCTCAAGAGGCTCTAATTCATCTACTGTCGCCAGACTATAATGTGTGTAGATGTTTGGATATTCAGCCTTTAATGCATCCATGCCATGTCCTCCATATATTTCACCTGCTACAATGTAGATCTTCGTGCTGGAAGGATAACCCATAGCTTTAAGGAAAAGAGCTGCTTCACGTGGAGTCATAGGGCAGCCTCCTTGGAGTCGCCTCTCCTTACTGTTGATTTCCTTCTCTTTCCAGTGCCGCACCTTGAGTCTCATTTCTCTCAGCTCCTCTGTCTCTTGATGTGTTAGGTTATGGCTGCAGCCAGTAAATGAAAGCATGTCCTTCTCATATCTGTCAATTGATAAGAAAAACAAATATATTACTGATCTGCAAATTTCTCTGCAGCAAAATCCTGTCAACTTTATTAAACATTTGCAGTTTCAGTCACCTTAAGTGAAGTGCGATATAATGGTTGGACCCATTCCTCAGTCTGTCAACTAGAGTATTACCTAGCTCTTCAATTTCTTGCTTGTATCTTAGTGCCTCATAATTTGCCCGGCAACGGAGTCGTTGGATAGAAGGAGGGAGACCATTGTTAACAATTCGTGAATCTGCATGTGTAAATTTCACAACTTTGGCCTTCTTCAGTGTCCTTGCGAAAGCTCTGTAATAAGAAGCCTGCAAAAAAGAATTAGCAACCCATCATTGTTCAGCCGTACTAAAAGAAGTCCTCATTTCTAAGCAGCTGTGATGTCCACTTGAGTAGTCCCTGAAGTAGTTGGTTCATACCCTGGACCAGGAGGTGGGTGCTCTCATATAGGGTTTCAATCTTTTGTAAGCAGGTGGCAAGGAGTCCACAATCAAAATATCATCCTCTAAAGTTTTCTTGAAGTGCTCCACATCAAATATATCTTTGAAATCACTACATGTAAAGACAAACATCAGTTATCCCAATAGTTTCTATAAGATCCTCATTATTGGTCATGAAGAGAAGAACCTTGGGTCGGTCCAGAATGACTTGTGATCCAGTGTGGGGATTACTAGTGTTGCATTCATGAGCTTAGCAACTGCAACCATATCACTTATCTGCAAGGATGATTTTGAAGCAATGAAATTATGTAAGTGAGCTGAAAGGCATCTTCATATGCTAAGTTCTTTTTTTTTATTACAAAAAACACAGATGTGTACATACTCCCATTCTCATCTGGTTCAATCCACCATTGGCATGAACCATTATATAACCAGTTGTTGCATTGTTTGTTCCTGAAAAGGAGCATACCAAGTGTTGCCAAGTGTAGCCGTTAGGTTCAGGCTAGTATTAATTTGGAAGATGGAAGGCCGTTAGTTCAAACTACTATTGACCTGAAAGATGGGAAGTGTAGCTTACTGTAATGGTTTTTTGGGCGTTCAATGCATTTGCTGTAACCCTCGTTATCCAGCATCATCCATATCCGGGGCACCTGTTTGTGTTGTAAGGGAACTTAAGTACAAAGCTAGCTGATAATATCATTTGACATGTATTTTGCTTTCATGAATGAAAAACAGTTAATTGAATAAAACTAGAAGCTCTAGATTGTAAATCAGGAACATCAGTATCTGATAACATTCATTCTGCTACTTTATTTGCAGGTCTATGGACGCTTTAATTGGCGTGAAACAGGCAATAAGCCACGCTTCATATTGTACAACCAACAGAGAACTCTTTTTGCCCGTGTTCTAGTCATAGAACTCTTTTTGTAGCACTTCGTTGGGATAGCCGGATAGGATTGATTGATGTAAAACTCACTTCGTTGGGATAGGATTAATTGATGTAAAACTCTCGCTTTTTCCTTCTTTTCTTTTCTTTTCTTTTCTTTTCGAAGACTGGAGAATGCAGCACTCGGATTTTCTTCCCTAGAACCTCATGTAGAAATTTTGGAGACTGAAGCAACGCAAGGAACCGCCAATATTTTGTTCATTTGCAGGATTTAGTGTGTCTACTGGTTATTTCTTCCCTGATTATCTCCATGCATGGCAACTAGGTGATAGTTTTATTGTCGAAAGGAAAAATGCTTTACACTACATATTTTGTAGTTCATGTGTACTACAAGATGATCTCAATCTTTGATTTCTTCTCACATCCAGTCCTAGAGCTGGGACTTGGGCCGGGCTTTTTTGGGCCAGCCCGAAGCACGGCCGGCACGGCCCGGCCCAAGCACGGCCCGGCTCGACACGTGGCGGGCCGTGCCAGCACGGCACGAACGGTGGGCCAGGCCGGGCCTCAAAATTCGGCACGGTGGGCGGCACGGCACGACAGATCGGGCCGTGCTCGGGCCGGCACGGCACGAAGAGCACGGTTGACCAGAAACTATTTAAAATTGATTTCTTAACTATAGTAAGTTGTACTCATGAATCTCCTTGAGCTTTTCTATTTGACTAGTTGGGTAGGTCTATGCTATATTGTCAGGCGATGTCCACGTACGCTATAGTCTAATTTGCACAAGATATACATTCCATTGGGCTAGATGACCAAGTTCGGAGGTGGAATGGCATAAGACAATAGAATCGAATTTTAAGTAGGTTTTTAATAAGGCGGATACAAGAGAAAGGAAGATAGCGGTCACTGCTACCATTGTCGCCGTCGCTTTCGTCGTGTATAGTTACTTTGGGCTGGGCTTGGGCTGGCACGGCACGAACGCCGGCACGGTGGGCTTTGGGCCGTGCTTGGGCCTGACCGAAGACGAGGCGGGCCGGCACGACACGGCACGACGGGATGACTGGGCCGAACCGGCACGGCACGAAGCGGCCCGAAGCACGGTGGGCCTGGGCCGTGCCGGCACGGCACGGCCCAATTCCCACCTCAGTCCTACCCATGATCTAACCAACCGACCAAGTGTAGTATACATGTACAACAAAAAAAGTTGGTGTGTATATTACCCATTGTAGATTGATTATTTGGGGCTAGCTTGTGCAAACGAAACGAGTGTTTGTGTTAAAAAAAACTGTTCACTTCACTTACGACAATTCTGCTATGTTCCGGTGGCCGTGGAACTTGAACGTAAGTTTCTCAAAATGTTGTTGCAAATCCCGGCTTTGAGAACCACAACTTCAACATCAACTCCTTGGAAGTGCCTTCGCTGCACGCACTAAGGGCCTACATCGATGGCATTAACCACAGGGAATCACACTCCCAAATCCCAATTGAATTTTGCAACGAGTGGACACCAACAATAACTACACGAAAAAGAAGAAATAGCGATGTGCCCAAGAATGCCAGTATACGACACCACAGACGAAAAGAACGGGCACCTATTCATCGACAAAAACACGGACGGAAGGGCTGCCTCTGGAGCTACTGAAATGTCGTGTGTATCCAGCTTGATTCCACAGCTAAAATACAGAACGGCAACTGCGACCTGGAAGTCCTGAACGCCCGCCATGAAGCTTCTCAAGTTCTCTTGCGTACACACGCGCGGTCCACGAAGAGCCAAAGGTCCAACACGTCTCTGCTAATTCCATCATTCTATCAGAACAGAAGCTGGAACGAATTCATATCCATGTCTGGTCCAATATCCAACCATTGTTCTCGATCGCATCACAATATCATGCATTCCGCATTAACATTCCAAAACTCGTTCTAAAAGTTTTTTTTCTTAACAATCAAAATTAGTTCTACATGTTTAGTTTAGTTTTAGCTTGGCTTGACTTGCTAAGTACCGGCAGGTTCGTGTGCTATCGAATTAACCGAACAGTGAACGGCGAGACGTACTTACCGTCGGGTCGGGCGGCCGGCGAACGACAGCCGTGAGATTCTCCTCCCTCCAGCCCAGCACCTCGCCGTCACCGACGTCCACCCTCTGCACAAGCTTCCCGCCAGCGTTGCCGCCTCGGTGCGAGCTCAGGAGCCTGACGGCCACGGCGAGGCAGAGCAGGCACGCCACCGCGTTCCTCATCCAGGCCTGGTCGACCACGGACGCCCTCTTGCTATTCCTCCTGACAGAGAACAGCGCCTTGACCCCCGCCGCGCCGGCGCCGTGTCCGCGGTGCCCGCCGTCGCTGTCGACGTCGTTGAGGCGGCGGCGGTGCGCCGCGGACAAGATGGGGCTGGAGGACGACGAGGAGGACGCCGCGGCCATGGCCGAAGCGCGCGCTCTAGACGCCCGTTTAGTAAGGGCCGAAGAATAGGACCTGATCACGGGGGAGAAAAGCCCGGGAAATAAACGGGCGGTGCCTTGCCTAGTTGCCTTTCGCCGCTTCGTCACCCTCCGGCGCGCGAACACTCGAGGAGCTACGCGGACGCGCGCGCGAGCGATGTGCACGTCTCCGTGCAACTGCCGGCACGGCACGTAAGGAGACGTCGGCGCGAGGCGGGGAATTGCACGAGGAGTCGTGCGTTTTGGTGGCGCTGCGCGCGCGGCGCTCCAGCTGTGTAATTGTGTTGGTGCCAGGCAGCGGAAAGACAGGAGAGGCTAAAGTTTAGTCGTCGCACTACGGTGTTCGCGCCTCGGCCGCGCCATGCCTCCACTCGCACGCACGTTCGCCGTCGTGGCCGCCCGTCGTTTATATAGGTCGCTTTTCTTAGTTTTCTTTTGCTGGTAGATTGACCCAAGGATAGACTGACCCAGCCCGGTCGATGCATACGTAAAACTAGCTACCAGGTATGCAGCGGCGGAGTTAGGATTTAAAGACGAAGAGGTCAAATAAACTACATATTTAATGAGGGTGTCAAGTAGCGCTAATAACAGTAATGTTCCTCAAAATATTTAGGGTTATAATACAAATCGACCAAAGCATGAGAAGCGTCTGCCCTGTGCCTTCGCCCTCTCTCTCCGCCTAGTATACAGCTGATCCATGAAAGTAGCCTTTTTGTTGCAAATACATACAAAAAAAGTTCATGTTGTGGGTTGGCCTTTTGAACATGATTGGTAGGAGCTCCAACATTCGATGGTTGCTGAGTTGAATTGTCTTGATATGCTTGAATGGTAGGAACTCAACATTCGATGGTTGCTGAGTTGAACTGTCTTGATATGCTAGTGGATTCAGATGATCCTATTCAAGCTTCTCTTTCCTTATTGGCTTGGCTAAGTAAACAGGCTATTGCAGCACTAGAGATGGATGCTATGAGTGGCTATTCTTCGCTCTTTCGCTCTCTTCTCTTCCATCTCATTGACGTGTGTCGTGACCGTCCCTTCCACAGTACTGAATAGAACAAGGCTCTCAGAGGATCAATGTTTAGCAATTTTAAAGAAAATTTATAAAGCTGGATAATTTCAATTACTTGTATTTGACTGCAAGTTAGTTCTTGCTTTTTGAGCGCGAGTGACGGGAGCTTTGGCAAAGATCGCATGGACCATGGTGAGGCTGAAGAGCCTATCGTTCGCACGAGTGCAATCCTTTACCATTAATTTCTTGACTTTCTATTAAGTGGAGATGGTCCTGTTATTTAGTGCTAGAGTGCCTGATTTCCCACTGTTATTAGTGCTAGAGTCCCTGATTTTTAGATGAAGATTTTGGTAGTATTTGGTAGGGACGACACTCTACTACGAGCACGGTCTCTGTATACTTTCCTTCCACCTTGAAGTTCAATATACACCGTCTTTGTATACTAGCTACCTAGTACGTCAACGATTTTGGCACTGCAACCAGTTGAAAAGTCTACTTGGCACTTGGCGACGTGCTATATATCTTTCGCATGGCGTCCTACAGACACTTCTTTGCTTGTTCCTATTCGTGGAATGGACAAAAGAAATGCCGTGGAGGCCGGGGAACCCCGGAACAGTGAGTAGCTAAGCCTATCTGGGCATCTGGCTATCTTTCCATGTTAATTTGCACCGTCCTGTAGGCTTCTAGTTCGTAACAAGTTGAATCAGTTGTCTCTAAAAACAATTCCGTTGATCTCATCGAGAAACCAGAAAGCACTATCACATGAGTAATCCAACATCGCTAGGAATATTTCAATCGCACGGCAGCTAGCAAGTGACATGCCGATGGGCGACACGGCGTCTCTATGGGCAGATTGTTCGGTGAAATCTGGTGTGAGCTGCCGAACGAATGATTGCCCGTATACATGCGATCCGCGGTGTGCCGATGGATGCCCTGAAGACTGGAGTGCAAATCGACCAAACCGACGCAGATGGTGGCCGGCACTAGACGTCGCTCTTGACCCGTCCCTTGTTGCATTAGGCTAGTAGCTTGACGGAACCATGCGCCGTGTATACAGTGGGTCTTTTAGACTGTAACTTTTAGCTTTTGATTTAAATTTTTAAATTTTGGTTATTTGTGAGAGAGAATATGAAGAGAGCTACTCGCGTACGATGTTGGTCGATATAGATAAAATCAGAATAGTATCTACTGCAATCGACTTATAAGCTCCGTTTTAAAAAGATACTCCGTTTGAAAGCTAGTTACGGTAGAAATTCAAGCCATAAACCTAAAAGAACCCAGCCTAATGGAGAAAAGAGGACTTGCTTAGTGTTACACTTGGTTTGTTTTGAACTAGGCAGGAGCGCTGCCTTTCATTAAAAAAAAAGGAAGATAGAATTACAGAAATTAGGAGAAAAGTGGACTTGTGCGGGCGGCCAAGACCAGCCCACACCTAGGGTTTGAAAACAAGTATATTACAGAGGAGGAGAAAACTCCACTAGCCTTTTTGCCCCTGCTAATATCCAGGTTCCGGCCTCTTCCTTAATCAAAGCGATCAACAACATGGGCGACGTCTCAACTAAACGGAAAATATAGGAATTTCGTTCTTTTTAGGTTTACCAAGTGACAATCAATGTGAGCGTGGCAAGTGCTTTCTGCGGGACACCCGGTTTGAGGATGACGGATTTCCACCACTGTCGGATGGAGGTGAAAGGGGGCCAATTCGCTGGTTCAAGGCAGTCACAAGTGGTCCACCGAGCGGCGAGGGCCCAAATTCTCATTGTGTAAAGGCACTTGGCGCAAAGGTGGAGGGAGGATTCCAATGTGTGCCTGCAAAGGGGGTAGAAGAATTGGTTTGGCCATCCTCTCAAGGAAAGACGGTCTGCTGTCCACAGCCTGTTTTGAAGCACTTGCCAAGTAAATAATTTGCACTTTTGGTGAGCTCAAGCCCTCTATACTAGGGGGTTCATGCATGTTTTTGTTGCTTTGAAGAACTACGCTTTACATGCTGATGCCGCACTATAGTTTCCATCAGGGGTCAACTTACACAAAATTCTGTCATCCACTCCTTCCTGAAGGTGCATGGGGGAGATGTGCCCCCAGATGGAGATCAACTCTCGTATGTGGTGTACTATTAGCCCCGTTGGGCCACTAAGGTCTTGTAGCCATTTGTTGTGTAGTAAAGCCGCATGCAGAGCACGATTCTTCCTTCTGGAGGCTACAAAAACATTCGGTGCAATGTCACACAGTCGCCTTCCCTGTGCCCATGGTGAGGTCCAGAAGGTCGCCATTTTCCCGTCCCAATTGTTATAGAAGTGGCCGCCGCAAAGAGGAGGCAATCCTGGTCATCACATGGTATTTTCATTCCTTTCCATGTCTTGTCTACAGATCCCTACTCACACCATAGCCATCTAATTCGCAAAGCTCTCGCGAATCGTTGGAGATCCAGGAGACCGAGACCCCCAAGGTTTGTGGGCCTACACACCCTGTCCCAATTGACCTTGCATTTGCTGCATGTTGTCTCATCAGTTTGTATAGGGTCTGAAGCACACCCTTTGGGGCTCTGATGGCTGTGAAGAGGTAAGTAGATTGTGCGTTTAGGATGGATTTTGCCAAGGTTTTCCTCCCCACGAGTGTAAGCAATTTACCGTGCTAACTCACCAAACGACCCGCCACTTTGTCTTGCAGCCTTTGGAAGTCCAGGCAACAAAGATTACATAGTGCAAGTGGTAATCCTAGGTAGTCCAAGGGGAAGGATACATGTATGGCCGGTAGGTCATGGAGTATAGCTTTCAAGTCAATGTCTTCGCATCTTATTGGTGCCACGTGGGTTTCGTGCAGGTTTGTTTGTAGACCCGTTGCTTCTCTGAATTTTTGCAAAAGTGGACGAGGGTGCTGACATTGCCTTGACTAGGGTGAAGAAAGATGGCTGCATCGTCCGCATATAGGGAGGTTTGCAAGGTTGTTGCCCGTCCTCACAAGGGCTGGAGGAGTTCTCGATTCATCGCTATGTTGAGGATCTTTGGAGCAGGTCTATTGCTAGGATGAAGAGGAATGTGGATAGCAGGTTTCCCTGCCGTAGGCTTTTGCGGTGTTGAACGGTGTCCCCGGGGACACCATTTAGGAAAATTCTAGATGTCGCAGTGGAGAGGAGGGGAGGAGATCCCAGGGGTTGGGCGTCGGATCTGAAGGGGGCCATGGGGGTGGGTGGACGCTGTGGCCAGAGTGGTCAACGGCGTGCCAGGGCTTAACGCACGCCCCGGCGTACGTGAGAGCTGTTTTAGGAGGTGGAAGCGAGATCTAGTGTTACACTTGGTGCTCCTAAACTAACTTAGTTTTTTTTATAAAAAAACTACCTTAGCTCATCATTTGGCACCACGAGTGGACACACTTTTTCTTTGTTCTGTACTTCTTCGCGACACGGTAAAGGATTAAGTTCGCAATTCTGGATTTTCCGATTGTGAAGAGAGACCAATACGTGTTCACGACTTTCTGAGTCGTGTTAACTCACCACCAGAGCAGAGGACTTGGTCACACTGCAATACGGTTGCTTGGATGCGTGGTAGTAGCAGCGCAAGCAATTTATTCTTCATTTAATCCAAGCAGGGGAGACGCCGCACCACACAGGTCAGCCTGTGTAGCTGTGGGTCTGTTCTTTTTAACTGCGGCTTTTGGTTTTTGGTTGAAATTTTTGAATTTTGGCTGTTTGCGGTACAAATTATGGAGAGATCGATACTCATTTGCGATTTTAGCTGGTACAGATGTTGGGCTTTTAACGTGTACTACGTGTAACTTGTAGACCCCGTCTTGAAAAAATACTCTGTTTAAAAGTTAAGTACTATAACGACTGCCAAAAGTCGACCTGCTTGTGCCCTACCGAACACCACCGGTAGCCACCGAACGGAAAAGGAGAGCGTAAATCGTGGATTCCTTTTCCGCGTCAACGCTGTTCTTGATTGGGTCCAACTAGGGCGACAAGGACCGAATTCCCTAATCCCTCGTGTCTCCATCGGTGAGTAAACACCAAACCAACGGATGGGTCCACATGCTTCATTCTTCTGCCTACTTTGCGACACGTATCTTATCATCTTCCCCGGTTCCTACACCTAAGCTCGACTCCAATCTGAAGTGTTACGGCACGTCTCGGCAGAGCACCGAGCATCCCGTGACCGAACGATCGAATCGCACGTTGGTCTCTGCCCCGTCCGACACTCCAAGACCAACCGCTCGCCTCTGCTCGAGCTCCTAGCCGGCTACGGAAAGCATCCGATCGAACCGAACGAGAACGTGAGTTTAGGTTCTGTTCTTTTCGGCTGCAGTTTATGGTTTTTGACTGAAAATTTTGAATTTTAGCTGTTTACGGTACAGATTACGGAGAGACAGATACTCATTTGCGATTTTGGCTGGTATAAATATTAAGTTTTTAACGTGTAGATCGTTTAACTTGTAGACCTTGTCTTGATAAAATACTTTATTTGAAAATTGATACATGCGTACTCGCGACCGGCCGGCCGTGCCGAGTAGCTGACGGTTAGAATAATACAAAGCCACATCACGCTACCGCTCCTCGGCACGGGCGCACCCGGGCACTGGCACTGCAGCCCCGCGTGCGCCGATTCGGTGGCGTTCATTCCCAACGAGGCTGAAGGCAGCCGAGGTGCCCAACAGGTCGGATGGTCACGCGACAGCCAGATGTAGGTGTTACCAGCCTGGTTGGTCAGGCCAGGATTCATCACGATACTGTTGTTTAACTCTGACCAGACGTGAAGGTATCCAAATTCTAGGGCCTGTTTGGATTGGAACACAAGAATTTCGTCAATTCAACGGGGCCTAAATCACCGAAGTGCATCGTCATTTGGTCCCATGCTAATATACAACTAAGAGCATCTCCAACAGTGACAAGTCAGCTAGCTCATAGCAGTACACATCAGCAATAGTCCTACGTGGAAGAAAGAGAAACGTGAATACCAAACCAACTAGCGCCGGATCTTGAGCTAGTCTCGCTCAAAAATCGAGAACGGATGAGCCAGCCTTTATCACCATAAGCCAACTTAAGAGATAGTGTACAGGGAAGCTGGCTTTTAATGTGCTATCTCTTATCTGAGGTGGCAAACTATGAGCTAGTTAGTTGGCTCAACCATTGGAGATGCCCTAACTTGGTAATTGCGACTTGGGATGCAGCGCTCATGCTAGGCTCATCCATGCTACATCATGCAGATCAGCAGATCGCACAAGTGAAGTGTCATTTTAGATTTAAACAGACTCCAGGTATTCTTCTTGCATGCTTTAGGTGTCGCTCGGTCGGGCTGAAATAAACTAGTTTATGGCTGAAATTACATTGTAACTGACTGAAATTATATTGTAACTGATGGTGACTTATTTGTTGTAACTAAATTTTAAAAAAAATTAAAAATAGTAAAAAAAAATTAGCCCATCACAAACAATACAAACGAATATGGGGAAAAAAGAACAAGCAAAAAAGCTCAAAAAGCTAAAATCTACAAAAAGACGAAATTTAGAAATAGTGAAAGATAAACCAAAAACTCAAGCTGAAATGAGCGGGGCCAAGCACATCCTTTTTGAAGGACCGCATTACATAAACAACGGCCTTTTCCCAAAAAGAAATCCAAACTCTTATCTCTAATAACTATTGAAAGCTATCAAGATCAGAGACAAAACACTCATAATAAAAACTCTAAGAAGAGCTGAGCAAAACGAGCCTTCATACCCCTGAGCAGTCTGACCTCCTATGCAAACTGGTCTGATCGTCCTTGCAAACCGGTTTGACCTCTCCCCTCCGGATTGAGCTGGAATTTAGCACGATTTCAAATAAAAGAAATGGTGTACCTTTTGACCTACAACTCCAAATGACTTGAAACTTAAATCAAACCTAGATCATGACCTTAAGAAACTATCTCAAACAAAGATTTTTGAAAGAATTTAAGAAGGTTAAGACTTTTTGGCTCTTGAAGCTCTGTTGTATTAAAACTGAGCTAAAACTAGAAATTGAGCTAACTCTCAAATCATGACTCCAAATCTCTTGAAATTTTGTATGCACCTTCTTTAGAATATCAGGAATCTATTCCAATCAACGATCAAGAAAATAATTACCAAAGTTTCAATATTTTTCATTTCAAGGAAGAGTTGTGTTAGTGATATGCCCTAGAGATAATCGTAGAGATGATTGTACCACTTCTATATTTTTAATCTTTTGATTAATATATTATTTTATCCCTTAAATAAATGCTTTTCATATTGATCAACAAGTATATGACTTGTTCATGGAAATCTTTATTCATGATTCGATGTTATTATAAATTATCCGTGATCTTATATCATTATGTGGAATAATTATGATTATAGATCAACACATGTACTGATTGATAATCATATTTCACAGATCATGAATATGTGGATGTCAAATCAATATGGACACATGTTAAAGAATATGATGTTGGTTTGACCTACCATAAGACACTTTAAAAATTATTATATTCTTAAGTGTTATCAGTTGGTCTCATACATAGTGTACGTATCATCCTTAGGCCTGAGATTACCATGATTTTCTACACGTGTAATAGTTTACTTAGAGATTGCTAAATATTACTTTGTAACTGAATGGTTATAAAGGTAGTTTTCAGGTTTACTATAAAATATATGAACGAATATCAAGATAGAATTTGTCCCTTCTATATAACAGGAGATACATCTATGGTTCTTCAATGTGGTTGGATTAATGAAGTGCATGGTCATGCTGAATATGGTTGATGAGTTATTCACAACTGAGTAATCCACTAAAGGTTCAAGTGAAGGATCGAGCTATCATAAGATGGCATGCTTCTCGCCTTGAGTTTAATCTGGTATCATGAGACAAAGGGATTGGTACATGACCGCTATATAGGTTTGTTCGATATGACCTTTATGTATATTTGGGAGTCAACATGTCCTACTAAAGATCGCTATTAATTTGTGGACCGGAAAGAAGTTTTTGGACCATGGCCAAATATATGTGAACCTACGGTTTCGCATACTTAATAGGTTACAACACATCAGTTCAGATTGGATCTATTACTAATGGACCAAGTGAGCTTCGCACGATGTTGAGACCCAATGTAGCATTTCACTGGGGGGCTATATTAAGAGAGGCATAAGATTGAGGGATATATCCAGTTTACACCCACCAAAACCCTAGCCGCCATCTCTCACAGGCCCTGCCGTGCGCACTAGTGCCAGCACACCAGTGCACGACGTACCATCCCTAGATATGTGGACTTCGATTGAGATGCTGCTACGACTGTGATGCTAATTGGGACGATCGCGAAGAGGTTATGGTTAGCTAGAGGGCGATCGACTACTTCCACTACACTGACACGTGCTACATTGAACCAACTGCTTCAATTCTATTTTCGCTACACCGTGCATCTAGTAGTAATGATCTATGATCTCTTACTCGCATAGCTTTCTAGTTTACGTAGTAGAAAATTTTAATCTATGCTAATGTAGCCTATCCATATCCCAACAGGTTACACCAAAATCGGACAAAACTCAAGAACATAAGCTAAGACTTGCACATGGATAATTGATGATCAAGATGACCTTAGATCTACTCCCATGTGTCCTAGCAAGTCTAAACCTAGCAAGAATCAAAGCCAAAAGTCCTAGAAACTAATAACCCCAAATCACCCCTCTCTAATAAAACTGGGCAATAATAAAAACTTACAAATAATAAGTACCTAAATAGATGAGATCTGGTCTCTAAGACATCTTCATCACATACATATTCTTAGCATACAACAAGATTAAGAGGAGAAGGAGAAACACCAAAAACCAAGTCAAATCAAGATTTCATCACTTGAACAAAGAAGAGAATGACTTGGACGGATTTGATCTCTACTGATACTTGGAGATAAATATTTATAGCCACTTCACAAGCCTAACAATAACAACAAACTCAAGACAAAGAACCATAACCCATCTCCCAAATGTTCTCTCCAAGAACCCTAACATCTCTCAAAGACTAAGCCTAAACTCTCTCAAAAACTTAACCCTAGCCACCTCTCTCCTTCCTTACATATAGAGTCTTACAAGGAAAACCTTAACCAGTACTCTAGTTAGGTTTCACCCACTTACATTGGTTAATCCATTAACCCAACATCATATCTGGTTTTACACTTACACATGCATACTTTTCAAGGTGCACAATCTATTAACACATAATGAATCAACTTAACAATTTTAGCACAACTATGGCCTAAACCACTTAGGCCACCACCGTGGTTTCACATACCACCACTTTTTGGCATTAGAAAATTTACTGAAGTGCCCCTCTATAGCCTCCTATGAAGCTTCACGCTTCCTTCACCTTGACCATATGCCTTATCTCTTCCTCGAGCCTAGTAGATGGTCATCTCCTACTTTAAAAGCAACCCCAATACTTGTAACATGTATGTTCACCAATTGCTTACACATTAGCCAGTCTCTCCATGTCAGTTTCTCCTAGACCATGCCTCACTTGTACTGATTGTATCATTCGATGAATCGTTGTTCGAACATTCTTTTCAACATTTCTTGTGTTCCCTGTGCCTTACTTGAGCTCAACTATCTCCCTCGGCTTCCTTGACCGTACCTCAGTTCAACCCCCTAGTCTAGTCCCGATCCACGCATCGACCATGTCACTGCACATCAAAGATCAAAAAATCATTTTCGAGTACAAGTTCTTTATAACTTAACCCATATTAGTTTAAACATGCTTTATGTACCTAAGCAACAGCACCCATGCCGCGCACACACTTAATCAAGCTCATCTCAAACCAACTCACACTCTAAACCACCAGGGCCGGTTTGATCACTAACCAAAGGCCAGTCAAACCACTCAAACCTATTTAAAACCTCCTGGTAACAGGGGAGTCAGTTAGACCATGGCACCCATGCCAGTCTAACCGCTCGGCCACCCTGGTCGGACCGCCACCCGTTGGCCAGTCAGTCCGTCTTTGCACCACGGTCAGATCGTTGTCTTGAAGACAGCAAAATCAGAGAGTAAATGACACAAAATCAAACTCAAACTTCAGCACAAACAAAGTTAAATACTTATCACACATAAGGTGACCTTCGCATGGTCTCACACTTTTCGATCTGAAAAAATGAACTATAATAAGTGATGTGATCAGTGCATCTGCATGTGCATTGATGGGCCGATTAAAGGCCATCATAGAAGTTACGGCAACTACAGAAGCATCGAACACGTCCCTGAGCTAAGGAACAACTCTCAAAAGAAGAAAAAAAACATATGAACAATAATAGTTTCTTTCAAATAATTGAATAACTAAGGTAGCATCGTATATTTGGGAATATTTCCTCTATATTAAAAGTAAAAGAAGCATTATGAACACATGTATAAGGTGCCTCTTAGCTGCTCCGTACGACGTATGCAAGCATGCCATTGCAAAGTACATACAGATCACTGCAAAAGCAATAGAAGTGTAGAACATTGCAGCTCTAAGCCAAACGTATATAGACAGACCGCGATTGAGATGGATGCCAAAAATGTTTAGCATTGACAAGGCAAGATTTTGTTGACGAATGTACAATGAGATCGACACAGTTTCCTAGTTTCAAAAAAAAGATCAACACAGTTTCTTCTTTTCCAAGATCCTGTTCTTAATCTGAGATTTATAAGCTTTGTATGCTTGCCCACGTGCCTGGACAGATATTAACGCTAGCTTTAAGAACCTGGCAATGTGTCCTTCGGATTTCTCCGCCAATACGGGGATGGTGAGAACAATAACAAGGCCTGACAGAACAAAGATCAACAAAATTTGCATCGATCAGTAAGATCAGTAGATTACATTTTCAAATACACGTCCCTTTCTATAGGATGATTCGTGGCGTTCCAAACAAATAAGCACCAATTTTAAGTGTAGTTATTCAAATCAAGTTGAAGGGATCCAATTCACTGCCTCAATGAACAATGAGAGGGATCCCCTTGTCATGTCCTAAACTACACATTAAAGCTTTTCCCTGAGAATCCATCAATCAGTACCAATGTAGAACTGCTGATAAAATGTTTGATGTGTACTCGTATAATATATAAGAATTACTCCCATCTAGTAAGTGATAGCTCAAAAATGATCACATTTTGCCTATACCAGTAATACAAATAACTCATTGTGGTTTCAACTGAACAAGGGACTTGCTGCCCTGTTATCCAACAAATAACTCATTTTTTGCAATAAGGAAGCATTGGACTAGCTCCTCCGCTGTTCAACATATGGGCTCACATTCATTTTTTGTTGAAATCATTGCAGGGTAACATTAAATTTCACCATGACTTAAATCTGGGCCCAGACGAAGAGGACGGCGAGTCGGCGAGCATGATCATGATCACCCGGGATACGAAGGAGAGCAGCTTGTAGCCCTGCACGCAGTACAAGAGAGCCCAAGACGCCGCCACCGTGACCAGCAACCCGCCGGCCACCTCCTTCCTCCTCCACAGCACCACATCCGCCACTGCGCGCGTGCACACACACAAATCCCCAGAGGCTCAGAGCACACTCGCAAATGCGAAAACAGCCTAATGAGTAATGACACAAGAACCAACCACGACCAAGACGATCTTCAGCACTCTGAAGGTACTGAGCTCACCAGCGCCGCCACCGAGGAGGTCGTGCAGCGATCTTGGGGGGGCCGAACGGCCGGCAACTTTGGTCGGAGGCATCCATTGTTGCCGGATGCATGGATCTCTCCCCGATCGAAGCTCAGCTGATGGAAAAGGCGAAAGGGGCGACAAGAACAGCGGTGGAATGGAAGAACGGCGGCTACTGAATATTGTTTAGCCCAACTTCTCGAGCTGGAGTTTGGAAATTGCAAAGGGAGAAAGAGAGAAGGAAAAGAAGAGGCGCGAAAGGGTGGGGCACCACACCACGTCACCACCACGAGAGACCAATAGTGTTGCCTCGTCATCATCGCCGTCGTGTTCTTGGTCCTTGCAGGTCTCTTTCACCGGACGACAAAACGGACGGTCCGTAACTCGGGTGTGGCCACCCACCGGTCGCCGCCTTTCGGCTAAGCTAGTCCGTGGGGAGTGCAGATGCTACTGGTCCTTTTTACATGCCACCTCTTTCAGGTGAAGAAAAGAAGCAAGCTTTGCTGCATAGTTTCTGCAGAAGAACTGTAGTTTTAACTACTACACTAGTCCAGAAATGATAGTGGGCATATAAACATCAGATATTCAAGATCAAAGAAGATGCATCTGTAAAAGAAGCATCACATAACAAAGAAGCAAAACCACCATTTCCAGTCGCTATGCAGTTTGCACACAACGGTTACAAAAGTAGAGTTTTAAAGCCAGGCAGGTTCAAACTCTAATGTGTATACGGCACAGAGAAATCAGAAGTTCAGAACAGCATTACTCCTCCAGTGAAATGTAGGGCAGTTTAAACGCATCCCTCCTTTTCGCTTTATGTCTGTATAGTCTAATGCAGTTCCAGCCCAAATGAAACATGTCATCCTAATCTTCTTTTATTGATTCTTTTCCCTCTAAAGAGGCAGAGCTCTCCCTTTGATTACCGCCTGAAGCAGGCTCCTGAATGTTATCGCTGCGGGACTCGCTTGGTTCAGATTGATTAGCTCCTTGCTCCTCCAGGTTGCTTCCTTCGCTCATTACACCTGATGTGGCTTCACTTACAAGAGCATCCTGAGGCCTGCTCTCTTTTTGAGCTACACCGTAGCTGGCAAATGGACCCCCAGTGTCCATCAGGCTAGCAGCTATAGCAGCATTCAAGTCAGCTTCTTCCTGCTGTGCTGCAATCATGTCCATCTCACTCATGCCTTCTGATTGATCACCAGGCAGAGAGATGTCTGCCTGCTGAGTACGTGTTTGAACCTGGTTACAAGAGGCTGTTATCCTTCGGGCATCATCGGGAGTCAGCCACTGCCCGAAACCATTAGAGCCTTCCGTCGCCATGGGGCACTCTGTAGGGAAATTGCCCCGCACTGCAAAGATACTCCACCCTGACCCCTTCAGGGTGTCAATGTAAGCAGAGAGGTAAAACTTTGATAGATGCTCAGGAGCAGGGTAGAGACTATTGAAGTTGAACCACTCCCCATTCACCTTCCTGATGCAGAACCAGTGGTCCTGCAGGTGGCAAATGAAAGCAATTTCCAGCTCAGGGTCAAATAGGGATGCCCCTGCAACTGGGGAGTCAAGGGGAATAACTTGGAGGTCCCAAACCTCCAGTGCCTTCTGCAGAACCTATTAGATGAAAACATTCAGGTGAGAATATGAACTTGGGAGTGCATTGCAGCAGATGAGGAAAGCCAATAACAACAGATTTAAAACTTGCATTACATAGAATTGTAGTGCCAGAAGCCCAGAACAAAGATTTTGCTATTTACTGCTCCAAGCATCAAAACCACTTACACCTTATCTGAGACGTTATAAGGCTAAACTGTAGTTGATGAAGCACATGAACTATACACATGGAAATAAATAGAAGACAAAGACCATGTAACAATTTTCCTTTGGTAATAAATAGACCGCAAAATCAAGGTTCCAAATACCGGAACTGGAAGAAATCCCGGTCGGTGGCCGGTAACGGTAGCCGGACGGTTACCAGCCGGTTACCGGAAAAACCGGTAAAAAACCGGTCAAAATTTGAAAATCAAAATTTGAATTTTGAGATGTTTTGAAACCGGTAACCAGAAAACCCGGAAAAAAACCGGCCAAAATTCGAAAATCAAAAATTGATACCGGCCGGGTTTTTCGGTTACCGGTCTCCACCGGTAAAAACGGTAACCGCCGGGATTTTGAACCCTGCCGAAAATACCCCTACAGAGAATCCAGATTCAACACAAAGGTACAGGCATAAATGCTCCTCTAAGAGGAAAAAGTTGTTTAGATGAATCATGGTTTAAAGGCCATAGAGAATGAGTGAATGACCAATATGAAGAAATTGAAAACCTAATGTATATTATCAGAAAATGCAAAGTCAACATGTTTTCTTTCTTACAAAATAGATTTAAAACTACTTTCATTTAGTTATAGTCAACAATCAGTGGCATATGATGTTTTTAAGATTCAGCAGGATGTGAAGAACCACCAGAACACCTTAAATGCAATATAACATATAAACTTAGGTTTACCAGAGACAAATACAAAGGCATCGGTCACTAGTATGGCAACAATTCCCATGTTGGATAAGAATTTTAAACTGGTGTATAATAGTACAAATTTGAAATGGGTACGCATCATGCCAAATTTAAACTGTACTGAGATTGCAAATGCCAGATTGATGCAAGTGAAAGCAGAGCAAAAGGAAACCAGATGCCCATGCATCAGCCTGCCTCTTATGCCATGCTGTTTCTTCAAAATAAATTCAGAAGACACATTTAAGAAAAATATTATGTCCACCAGATGGAAAAACGTAAGATGCTAGACTTATAGCAAGCAAGGCCTGGTTTCTCTTGCATTTGACAATCTAATCATGTTTCAGTAACTGGTATACATAGGCATATCTAGGGCAGGTTTCTCTTCCTTCCATGGTTTCTATTATTATTTTTTGCATTACAAGGCCTGGTTCTTTACAACAGCCAGGGCCCTAGTGAAGGGCAATGAGCATCGAAGGACGCATCTGGTTGTGTTATTGGCTAGGAAGTCCCTTCCCCAGTTAATATGACAACAGTAAATTCATACTACATTAGCACAATGATATAATTGGCAAGCTGCAAGCCTTAACCAACAAACTCGACCGCTGCAAGCTTTACTACCTTGTAGCCAATTAATTGACTAGGTAAATATTTTTTATATTTGTTCTTTTGTGTCAATATAAAGTTTGTCGTTATATATTTACCTGAATTAAAAATGTGTGTATATTGCTTGATTTGGAAATATAGTTGATTCCACCGAAAAATTTCATATGAGATCTCATGTGTCTCAATTGCACATTTATAATGGTTTCACACTGATTTGGATTTTAATGATATATTGCCAAACACTTCAGAATTTGTATCTCCATAAAGTTTGCCTTCCAGAATTGTTTCCAAACCAATTTAATTTAAAACTGTAATTTAAACATTTAATACCACCATCAAGCTTGCTCATATGTATTCTTGCTGTACCAATTCAAATTTCCAAAAAAAAAATCACACGCTAAGAGTTAAAGAACAGACCATGGTAAGGTCAAACCATTTACCAACATCAATATTAGCCACCTAACCGACGGACATGATTTCACCCCAAAGAGGACTTTTTACAGCTAAGATGAAACCTAGACAGCTATAAACCTGAATTTCTTCTTAACGTAAGCAATTCAGTACACGACAAAACGCAAACAGCAAAAATGACTAGAAGCTTGATGACGTATGGCGAGTACATAAATTTGGATAGCGTAATCACAGCAGAATTAATAACTATAATTGCATGCAGACACATGCATTTGTGTATGCCAAGTACGTAACAAACTGTTACGAAATCTCTTGCTATCGTTAATACAAAGTCCTCCACTCTTAAGAGGCAACTATAGCTAGGCTTTTCTAGTAATGCAAAAAAGTACAAGCCTATACATACTATCTTGCTATCATTGATACATAGTACTCCAAGGCACGATCTATTTCTCTTTCCTTTTTGCTCTGCTGCTACTCTAACCTATGAGCATAACCTTTCCAAGTAGCAAAGCTGTGACCATAAAAAGGAAAAATCATGCATATGCGTGACTATAAATCCATGATGTTACCTAAGTATATATGCGGCTTCATCTACGTTCAAGGATCAGGGTTCTACTTGTAGTGCCTCTCTGTGTGCAAGCTATCAAAGGAAACTCACGGATCATTTTCTAGAACCCTAACTATTACATAATCTTAAGAATAAGCATTTCTTCACCATGGCTAGGCCTAGGATCATGCATGTCAAGCCGGCCGATACAGAAGCAAATAGTACGTCTTTCGATTCAAAACTAAAGGCTGCCCCCTTTTTTGGACTCAAGCAAAGCTCTACGTCATTAACATCCATCTTGTAAAACCTAAGATCTGCAATTCTGCACATTATCCTAGAATCTGCAACTAGAATGCAGTCGACAACTTCCCAATAGCAATGCGTCAAGCGAAATCCCCTAAATTCGGAGGTACGACCATACAGGCAACCAAGTTGTTATGGTATCTCTACGACAATCGAACTGACCAAGGGCAAAAGATAAAGAAGGATAAATTTTCCAAAGAGCGTGGAGGGCCTGGGTCGGGAAACCTACCTGGATGCTGAAGTCGCCCCCGAGGGAGACGTTGTGGGAGCCCTCGCCCTCGGCGAGGAAGTCCCCCGCAGCGGTGGTGGCGGCGCCGGAGGCGCCCTCGAGCATGACCTGGCGCTCGCGCTGGTCGAGGTCGGCGGCGAGCGCGGCGAGGTCGAACTCGGAGAAGAAGGGCCCCTGAAGGGCGGTGTTGACGCAGTGCACGGCGCAGAGCTTCCCCTCCTGCACCTCGTGGTACAGCATCCCCCCGTTGCTCGCCGCCTCCATCCCTCCAGAACCTTCTAGAATCCTTCGGCGATTTCTCCTCCCTCTTCTCCCCCTTCTCCCCCTCTCCCAATATATCGCAGATTCGAGCGCTGCTGCTCAGGAAAAGAGAAGCGAAACCGAACCGATGGGGGGAAGGAAAAAGGGAAAGGGGACGCGAGAGTTGAGTGCTGTTCGGGCCAGTGGCGACTGGCGACGCAGATCCCCTGCGCAAAAACATAAAAGGCCTTGCCACGTGGACGCGATCCTCCAAAGGCTACAACCTGGCTACCACGTGGAATTTCTCGAAAAAGCGGCGATATTTTTTTAGGTTGAGAGAAATATATACTTCCACGGTGGGACCTTTTTTTTATATAAAACTCGATTATTATTATTCGATTGATCGTCGATACGAGCTCAGACAATACACTTATCTGCACTCTTGGTCACATTTGAAAATCGTTGAGAATACGAGAGGACACAACGAGAATTACACATGAGTTAATGAACAAGTATATTATATATAGATGTCTAGGGTTATAAAAAAATAACATCCTTTTTTACTTACAAAATGTTATATTTATAAAGTAGAAGAAGAAAACCTTTGGAGCCTAGCTCATCCCTAATAGTAGTTTCGTCCTTCGCAATATATGGATCCCGTCATGTCTGATAGACTCCGAGATTAATCCATGGTTGGCCCCAGACACCATGTGTGGTCAGTATGTGGTCGGTTCCAAACCTTAGCTGAGGTTGGTCCAGAGATTTCTCCGGGTTGGTTCACGACCTCTTCCAAAATCGGCCTCCAAGGTTGATCCCAGACTTCATCAAGCTGACGTTGTAACAGGATACTTCGGCACATCTTGCTAGGCTATAATGCTCCGTTGTCCGAGGTTGCGTGGGCCCTCCTCAATAAATGTAATGGCTGCGAGATGTTTACAGCTCTACGTTGATACGCATACAGCTCGTGCGTCTTCTTCGAGGGCTTCTTTCCTAAACCCAAAGAGGACTGTCGGGCCCGGCCCATTTGTTTTTGTTTTCATTAGGTGTGTGCTGAGCTGGCGTATTTTTATTCGAAATATTTTTGCCGTGCAACAGATGGGTATAATTCAAGGACACAAGCAGAGTCTGCTCTTTTTCAGCTTTTAATTTTTACTTTTAATTTTTTATAATAACTAATTTTTAAACGAAATAACTTTTTAAGATAGGGTCTACTAGTTAATTATAGTACATACTGTACCAACTTCATTTATATCGGTAAAAACTGCACGTGATTTTCTGCTACTCTGTAATCTCTCGCACAAACAGCCTAAAAACCATAAGCTGTGGCTAAAAGTCATAAGCCTCAGCCAAAAAGAACAAGCCTGCAATCTGATTGTTTTAGACGGCTAGCAGCAAATCTGATGGCTATTTTTTTAGGGAAGACAGATGTATACAACCTATGTATATTCACTCACACCACGTGTATATAGACGTGCGTGTCTCCTGCACATTAAGATCTAATCAAAAGCTTAACAGCCCTCGAAGCGTAGATACGCACTATTCCACTGGCCGTGTGTCTCCTGCACACTAGGATCTAAGCGGAAGCTCAATATCCTTCGAAGCATATGCACGTGTGTAGAATGTAAAGCTCAATATTCTTTTCTTCTAAATTAATTATCTACAATTTCAATAGCAAGAATGTAAAACAATTAAGCCTACACAATTCTAGTCAAGTAAGCAACAATACTAGCTCTAAATCAAGCAAATGATCATAATAATACTAACTAATAACAACTAGAAGAAAACAAGTGATCGGAAACTATAATATCGATATTTTTACCGTGGTGATCGGAAACTTGCCGGTTTCCCCTAGTCCACGTTGAGGTTAGCCCGAACAAATCGGACCGGCTCCACGAATTAAGCCGAAGCACCTCGATCACTAGAGGTAGCTCTTCCCTGTTTTGGGTAGGTGAGCTCCGACTTTCATAAGAATATCAGGTCTTCTCACAATCTCCTTTGAGAAGATCATTTCGATCAATCCTCCGCCCCAATCGTCCAGGTGCCGGCAAGCACCAAGAGTAACAAACCAGAGCTTCACTTGATTGCAATGAATGCCAAATGATCAACTAATGAATGATATGCACTATTTGCTCAACCACCTCAAATTTAATGCACAAAGTGAGAACAAGGGGTCGAGTGAATACTCTATGCTCAAGAAATGTTCAGTGGGTCTCTTCTTGCTGTCCTTGAGCAGTGGTACGGGTATTTATACATTTCACCTACCAAAACTAGCCGTTTGGAACAAAATTCAGAAAATTCAGGGCGAGCAGAACTACCGCCGGCCTATGGCTGGCAGTTCCGCTCCCCTTTCTGGCGCGGCAGAACGGCTATGTCAGAGCTCTGCAGTGACCGTTAGAAAGTCAGCGCGGTACTACCGCGCTTGTAAAATCTGGTACTACCGCTTTGCGGTAGTTCCGCAAAGTCAGCGCGGTACTACCGCTTGAGCCGAACTCCCAAACTCCCCAAACTTGGCGCTCTCTGGAAAAAGGCTTCGCTCTACCTCCGGAGCTTCCGGGCTTCGGAAGTACCGCTCTAGATAGCGGAACTATCGCACCCAGCGGTAGTTCCGACGTTAAAATCGCCGGTACTTCCGTTCCCGCGAAATCTCAAATGCATTCGGAGGGTGCTCTCTGGAAAAAAGGCTCCGCTCAACTTTCGGAGCTTCCAGTCGCCGGTAGTACCAATTTTGCTTGCGGTACTATCGCTCTTCCAGACTGAGCACAATTTTGATTTTAAAGCAGATTTTTAATGAATGCATGCTCCTGGTACGATTATTTATCCTATAATCCGGTCTTCCACCTTTTCTCTTAAGACCGATAAAAATAAAAAGGGATTCTATTCTAAGTATACCTTTGTCTTAAACCACTTTTGATCTTCACATTTATCCTTTGGCTTGTATCTTGTCAACCTCATATGGACTTAACCTTTAAACACTCGTTAACACATGTTAGTCCCATATTCACATAAATTCATTAATTACTAAAACCATTTTTAGAGGCCTAGATACTTTCAACGTGCTGTCCCACGGACTGCGAGCATGCGTCGAGTAAGGCTCAAACATAGGCGGGCAACGAAACGGCGACGTGCTCAGACGAATTGAGCATGGCTCAGTTCTTAAATCTGATGGCTAATTAATTGGTTCTAGCCTGGCACGAGTGGCCCATAGTACTAGATGGGCTCAACTTGGCTAGCCCAACTAGTACAAGACTCACTTAAATGCAAATTTCTCCGTCACGAGCTCACGATTCACAAAATGGATTGGTGGCCTATGTTGCCTTGCCTGCCAACTACTTTGATCCCCTCGTCGAAGCCATCGGCGGCGGTCGGCCGTGTCCATCGGGCAACTACCCTACTCCAACGCCGCGCAAACTCAAAAGCTCTAAGAGCAAGGCTAATAATATAGCCTTCAGCTGGCTGTATGGACACTTACAGCCCACTTATCAGTCCATTCATATAGTAGTTTACAGCCAGCTGAAGGCTGTATGACCCACCCCTTCCTCTCACAAAGTTTCTTGGTTCTTGTGCTTCAGCTGGCTGTAAACTTACAGCCCACCTCTCTTCTCTCTCCTCCTCTCTCTCCTCCACCTCAGCATACAACCTACTAACAGCCTCTTATTATACTTGCTCTAAGTAAGCCAGCTATACTGTCTCGGTACAGCAAGTTTGTTGGGGAAAGCAGTGACGGACGGGCATAGGCACACGGCTAGCACGCAATGACCCCTCGGACGCCGCCCCCTTAGCGGGGGATTCGGGCGGCGACATCCTTGAGCTGCACAAGCTCGAGACCACGATCCAGGTCAAGTAATGCTCTGTCCTATTTTTTTGCATGTAGTTGATGTTTTTTTAGTTGTGACTGGTGATTTTTATCTATATTTTTTGGAATGATTATATATAATTTTAGAATCGGAGAATCGTTTAGAGAGAAAAATCGCTTAAGGAAATCATCTTATTTGTTTCAACTTTTAAAGAAACCAAAAACAAAAGACACAAGAAAACTAAAAAGAACAAGGTCTGTCTATTCTTTTAGTGGAATTGCTGTCTTGTTAGTGTTTGGTCTTTGCTGATGTGTCTGGAATTTTCTTTCTTTATGTTTGCAGAGGTTTATTCTTTTAGTGGAATTGCTGCCTTGTTAGTATTTGGTCTTTGATGGTGTGCCTGGAATTTTCTATCTTTATGTTTGTAGAGGTTGGTGCTGGATGCGGAGGATGGGAGCAGGGAGGAGTGTGTGGAGACTAGTCCTACCATGGGATCAACGCAGTGGACAAAGAGCATCATACGTAGGGACACAAACGGATCGAATACAGATGGATAATGTCTCTACCATATTTGTTTTCATTTTTTTTCTCGGATGCGGGTACGAATACCTCGGATACGAATACAAATACGAATAATATCGAATACAGATACGGAGCGAATACGAATCGAAACGAATATTTATCGGAACATGAAAAGCCCTTAAACTATACATCCAAAATCAATAAAAACACATAAATAGTTTATCTTGTCAAAACATTAATGAAATCTAAATAAGCATGAGTATTTTTATCCACAATAGTCATACCATTGTACAGATGTTAAATCTTCAAACGGCAATTAATTTTTTTTCTAAAGTCTTAAATAATTATTAATGGATTTCTACCATTTACATGTGACTTATAAATTAATTAAGAATTTAAATTTGCATTAGAATGATTTAAACAACAGTACATCAATTCAATCAGTATAAATTTTAATCTACCGACAATACTAAATTTATTTTTAATAAATATAAATATTTGCTAGTGGGCTGGTGGCAGGGGAGATGAGAGAGGCTGGCTTGGGCTGGGCAATGTTAGGCTGAAATCTCGGATATCCAAATCTGTATTATCTAGATAATCTGTATTTGTATTTATATTCGCCGGATATCAAGCCTACTATATTCGTATTCGTTTCCGACAAAAAATCCGTATTTGTTTCCAATCTGAGAATTATCTGAAGAAAATCCAATTCGAAACAACCCGTATTCGTTTTCATCCGGATCGGTCAGAAACTATCCGATCTGTTTTCACCCCTAATCATACAGAACCAGTGTTGACGAGAATTAAATAATATATTAAATACAATTTTAATATGTAATTAAGACTCTTACATCCATGTAGCTAGAACCTTTTCAAAGCAATTGCCCGAATGCCCCTGATCAGAGATCTACTGTACCTTTTGCTCGACCAACAAACCACTCGGAGATTCTATGAATTAGTATAAGGGACCGTTTTTAGGGAACTCCTCCCGTGCAGCGGATAAAGAACATGCTTTATCCGCTCCAAATAACACGACACTTCGGCTTTGCGTCTTTAACAACAATCACCATATAGTTGTCTTCATGATTATTTCTCAGTAACAATAACCGAAGATCAGTTATCATCACATATCTCTTTCTGATAGCAACCACCCATTCAATCAGATGGGACGATTCAACAAGGTGTCTCCTCATATGAATAACTGACACCCCTTCAACACTATTTAAGGGTTGATGAGAGAAGACAAAAGTCCAAGTGAAATAAACAGAATCAAAACTAGAATCCAAAAAAAATTAATATCTTTCTATTTGTGGGAATGTTGCAGAAATTATGGCTAGTTACATCCCTTTGTAACCTTAGTGAGGACATCTTATAATCAGTTCATAGCTACGAAAATTTTGTGTGTGTTATTCCTTCACTAAGTGCTCAATACACTATTTATATTCTCATGGCATGGCCCATATGGGCTAGCCTATGACCGTGAGTCAACGACCATGAGGTGGTCGAACGAAGTCTACGAACGCGAGGTGGTCGGATGGAGCCTAGGACCATGAGGTGGTCGGATCAAGTCTACGACTGTGAGGTGGTCGGACGGAGTCTAGGACCACGAGGTGGTCGAACGAAGTGTTGAAGCGCGCACTCTATCTCCCACCGTTCGGACTTGGCATCGACGAAGGCAACAGTGAGACGAAGCTTTGACGTGCGTGCTTCATCCCCCACTCTTTGGACTGGCGTCAACGAAATCGACGGCCAGACGAAGCCTTGAAATGTGTGTGCTCCGTCCCCCACCATCCGAACAGGCGTCAACGAAGTCGGCAGCTGGAAGCCTTGACACGCGGGATTTGTCTCTCACTGTTCGGACTTGTGTCAATGAAATCAGTGGCTGGACGAAGCCTTGAAACACGTGTGCTCCATCCCCCACCATTTGTACAGGTGTCAACGAAGTCGGTGGCTGGACGAAGCCTTAACGCGTGGGCTCCGCCCCCCACAGTTCGGACTTGGTGACGACAAAAGCGGTAGTGAGATGAAGCTTTGACCTGCGTGCTCCATCCCCCACTCTTTAGACTGGCATCGATGAACGTGATTGACGAAGTCTTGTGTACGACCACGAGTTGGTCAGACGGAGTCTATGATCACGAGGTGGTCAGATGGAGTCTATGAATGTGAGGTGGTCGGACGATGTGTTAAAGTGCGTGCTGACGGGCTGAAGTCTTGAAGCACTCATGTCGGGATTGGATGGCGGGGGACGGTGGGGATTCTCGGGTTGGGGACGGCGGGCGACGCGGAGGTGCAGGTGGCAGACGTGGAGGTGCCGCCAGCGGCGGAGGGAATTGTTGCGAGTCGACCGGGGAGGTGCCGGCGGCGGATGGCGGGCGATGCGAAGGTGCCGGCGGAGGGAAGCGATGCGAAGGAATGGGGAAGACAAAAGAATGGTCTGCGTGTGCTCGGCTTTGGGTGGAGATGGGCTTCGCGTGAGGAGATTCGTGCGTGCGCGACGTGGAGGCTATCTAAACGCAGTCCTCATTTCCTCTCAATAAGGTCAGACCCAGAGGAGTCTTCTCTATAAGAGGATGCAAGCCTGCAAGAGAAAACAGAACGAAATATCGTGAGATAATTTTGAATTTGTCCGATGAGAAACGGATCTAACGGCTAGATGTCATGCCGTTGGAGTCAATTTTGACGGGATGCCGTAGGGTAACCGCATCCTTGCAATCAACGCCCTAGAGCGACCGCCGATGCCGCGCAAACCCGCACCACGCACTCCTTAATTGCCCGGCCGCACTCGTCCCCAGACCCAAAAGAGGCCACCTCGACCCAGCCAAAAATGTCCGACCAAGCCGACGCCGGCGCCGCGGCCGCGGGCGACGCGGTGTTCGCGCGGTGCCTGCTCACGCTGTACCTCATGAGCCCACTCACCGTTCTCGCGCTCCGCTACGTCTCCGCGCCGTACGGCAAGCTCTCCCGCCCGGGGTGGGGCCCGGCCGTCCCGGCCGCGCTCGCCTGGTGCCTCATGGAGAGCCCCACCCTCTGGCTCCCGCCCTTCGTCTCCCCCCTTCCGCTGCGCGCCGTGGCGGGCTCCGGCCCGCTCGCCACCCTCCCGCCCGCGCTCTACGCGCTCCACTACGCCCACCGCACGCTCGTCCACCCGCTCCGCCTCCTCCGCCTGCGCCGCGCCCCCGCGCCCGTGCCCGTCCTCGTCGCCGCCTGCGCCTTCGCCTTCAACCTCCTCAACGCCTACGTCCAGGCCCGCTCCTGGGCGCTCCACGCCACCCGCCCCGCCTCCGCCTCCGCCCTCGCCCGCTGCGTCGTCGGGCTGGCCCTGTTCGCGTGGGGGATGCGGGTGAACATCGCGGCGGACAAGGAGCTCCTGAGGCTCAAGGAGGAGGGGGGAGGGTACAAGATCCCGAGGGGCGGGTGGTTCGAGGTGGTGACGTGCCCAAACTACTTCGGCGAGACCATGGAGTGGCTCGGCTACGCCGTGCTGGCGTGGACGCCGGCGGCCTGGGCCTTCTTCATCTACACCTCCGCCAACCTCGGGCCGAGGGCGAGGGATCACCGCCGGTGGTACGTGAAGAAGTTCGGCGACGACTACCCGGCGTCGCGCAAGGCGTTCGTCCCGTACATCTACTAAGCTTCTGCAACTTTTATTCCCCCTCATTTGTTACTGTACTGATCAGAGAGAGAAAAATGTACTACTCCATTAACTAGAGGCTTTCCTCGGACATCTCAGGATGACATCATTGACATGAGCATGCGATTATTACGTGGAATAAGAATGTGTCGTGCGCGTTCGTCCCGTATTTAAATGTCATGAGGTACGAAGAAATAGCCTAATCATACTTGTACTTAGTAATTAGTATTATAAGGCTTCCTCGATCATTTTGCGAAGCTCGAACCAGTCGCTGCCACCGTATCCATTCCAAGTTACTCCACCGCCCGACGGCGACAGTGAATTTTGCCTGTTGTAATTTGTAACAGGCTACCGTGTGAATTTTGCCTGGTGACCTCGGGAGGGTGACAATAGCATAGCAGAAAATTATCCTGGCTACTGACCAGCACATTTTGATATCGAAGATAGCCAAAAACTTGAACCATTTTATATTGTGATGGAAGATTCCAGTACAGACCAAAAGGATCTCCTTTTAGACCAACAATCTCTACTCCTTAAAAGAAGGAGTTCAAGGTGATAGTGCATCCTACACTTCCTTCTCTTTTCACTGTCTTTTTTAACATGTGGGCCCCACCCCGAATCCGTGCGCCCCTCCACACCCCGAATCCGTGCCTTCTCCTCCCGTTGCTTTCCTCCCCATTTCTCTGCCTCAGCGCCGACGAGTCCGGGCCATCTCGCCGGCGGTCGCCCGCCTACTCCCGTCTGCATCCACTGCGTCGCCCCTTCCTTCTCCCCCTTCTACTCTCCTTCCCCAGCGCCATCATCCTCCACCAGCCGCTTCTCCACCCGCGCCCCGCCGCTCCTCTTGCCCCACCTCGGCTCCGCCGCTCCAGATCCACCGGCCGCCGCTTGCTCTCTTCCGCCGCCCCCTTCTCGTCTGCTCCTCTCACCCCCCCTCTTCTTCTCCATCCACGGCGCCGGCGAGGCCGGGCCATACCTCGTCGGCGGCCACGCCCTCACCCCGCCACAGCTCTCCCGCAGCTCCTCCGCCTCTCTCCTCCCTCCTAAACTCCCTCCGGCCGCTCCTTCTCCACATCCGCCGCCACATCCCCACTTCCCCGCCTTCCTCTTCCTCTCCCACATCAGCGCCGCCGCCGTCTTGCTCTCCCTCCGCCGCCTCCCTTCTCAACTCTCTCCGGCCACCTCCACAAGGCGCCGCCCCTCTATTCCACCTCCATCAACACCGGCCGCCACCCTCTGTTCCGTCTCCTCTCGGATACATCACCGTCCTTCCTCCTCCCCACTGCTTCTCCTTTCTTCCACCGCGCCGTCCACTTCCACCACCGGCCGCCGCACCCTCATTAGCGCCACTCTTCGGGCCGCCATCACCAGCCAGGTGAGCCCCCGCCCCCGCACCTCCATCTAGCCGTTTCTTATTGTGATTATCGTGGGCTAATCTTGTCAATCACCCCTATTTCTTTGACGTAAACTCGCTAAGCATCCGATTCGATGGAGAGCCAAATTTGGTCGGTTCCCCATGGCATTGCCACGAACTGTGATCTGGTCCGGCTGCGGCGTGCTGGGTAATTACTAATTAGGTGGTGTTAGGTTTAATTTTTTAATGTAGTTCTTGATCCAAAGGCCAAAGTTTGGTTCCCCATAATTGAAATGAACGAATTGCGAACTGCGGTCTCATGAAGGTAGATGTGGATCACGACTGATTCAGTGTATGTGATTATCCATGAGCTAGAGTTGTCCGCACTGATTTAGGCTCGTGGGAAATTACTTTGAGAGAGGTCACTGGAAAGGTTGTTATCGAACAAGAATGGTGTAGCATAGTAAATAGTTCCATGCTATGCTTGCTTGCGCAGTCAGATTGGTAGCCAGAGTTTGCCCTGTTGCTTTCAGAAATATTATCTAACTTGAGACCAATGTGATATGATATGCATTGAGCTATGTCCTTTCTATTGTGATGTAGCTAATCTGTGGTTTATACACTTGTATGATGCGATACTTCCCAGCCAGGCTTTCTGTTTTATGAATCTCATCAAACTGCATATATCCCATTGCTGGGGTTAATACTGCTGGTGCAAGCCACAAGCCATTTAGCACTCATCATGTGGGGGATATAGCATGCTACTCTTAGCATAATCTTGTGCTGACTGTAACACGTGATATCTTTCATCAGACAATTGCACTAGCTAATAAGGTTAATCGGGCTTCTTCTACATTCTTTATGCCCTGGTGCATTGTATTAGTTGGTTTGACAACTTACCATGCGGGGTGCTATGAATCCTCAACAGTGGAGCTCCTGTGGTTTCGGCAATGATAGTTGAACCTGAACCTGGACTTATTTCTTTGTTCTTACTTTTGTTACAGCGATCGGTGTATCTGATTTCTCATCACCTCTGAAGCGGTTAGAAGCATTTCAAACATATTAATCTGATTAACATAATTGAATTTGTGGTCTGTTAGATTATAGTATTATTGGTATATATTCTCTTCTTTGCACATTGACAAAACTGCACTGTTGTAGCTTTTTTTTCAATTTCTTATTCAGGTGTGTTATCCATGTTCCCCCAGAACATTTTGTCAAAAGTGATTTCATCTGAGCTGTTATGAGAAGCTCAGTCTCTATTATGATCAGTTGTAGGACTATTTCGTTCTTTCTTCATTTGGCACAAAAATATACATAATCATGACCTTTAGATGACTGCATAACTGTATGTTGCTACACAAATCTTCATAATATCTCCTAAATAATTCCGTATGAAGATTCTCCTTACTATGAGAATAATTAGCTTCACCTTTTATATTTTTGACTCATAATAATAGAAGAAATCCTGTCTGTAACTCTAAGTTTTGATATATGTTATTCAATCCCCCCATATGTGAAGAAAAAATGAATAAAAAAATTTAGTTGCACAACGATTCCCCTCACCCTCTCATGTCTTCTCTCTACATGTAACAGTGTTGTGTGATGCTAAAGCAATGTCATTTCAATCCTCAGGTAACAAATACCTTTTTTATGTTGGTAGTAGGCAACCACCAGGTAACGAATTCACAGCCTCTCTCTCTCTCTACAACTAACATAAAAGCAAGGGCATTCGGATCTTGAGGTGGGTCTTCAAGTAACAAATACTTTTCCATAATGGTAAGATGCATCCACTAGGTAACTAATATTTTTCGTGTCAGATAAAAATGCACGCAGAGTGCATGTCGAATCAATACTTGCAAAATTCATTTGGCACGGAAACTATAGATAATCATAACCTTTTGATGACTGCATGACTGTATGTTGCTACACGAATCTTCATAATATTTCTTAGATAATTCCATATGAAGATTCTGCTTACTATGAGAATAATTGCTTCACATTTTATATTTCTGACTCATAATAATGGAAGAAGATATATCTGTCACTCTTTAAGTTTTGCAATCCCCCATATGTGAAGAAAAACGAATAAAAAAAATTAGTTGCACGGTTGGTTGCCCTCACCCTCCCATGTCTTCTCTCTAAAACTGAATTTCTGACTATGACGTAACCCTCCTGAGGTATAGCTAAATATAGATAAAGCATGCTTTCTCTCGCTTTCAATTTGAAAGATCCTCTCAACATTATATTATTCTCTGAATGGTGTGAGAGATATGCTAGAACATTGATTCCATTTATAGTATGTGGTGCTTATATTTTGCACATTTTGTTAAATGATGTGTATTATTCTTGCGACAACAGCCACAGAATTATTCTAAAGCACATTATAGCTTATGGCATGCGATTGTTGTGTTTGCACATGATATATATAAATTTTGTTTTGTGTTTCAATTTGCTCAAGTCAGTTCCTCCTGGCACTGCACTCCTTAATTAGATACCCATAGATTTACATGTGGCGTAGAGACTTTTTACTAAATTATGCTCTTTTCTTTAGTATTCATGCACGTCCTGGAGGGAGCTACTAATATGAAGCTATTAGTGGTGCTTGCTATCTACTCCTGTATTTTTTGGAGGCTTATTAGTTCATCTTGAGATAAGCTGTACATTGTGGCCCCTGAGGGACTAACAAAATATACAAATGTATTTGTTGATGATTTTTGTCTTGAGTACCAATGTAATTGTAATTTTGGTGCCATCCTCAGTCAGCGTGGATATAATTAGGTGTATAAGTTTGTTATGGAAAAAAGAAATATCAAATGATTGTCTTCGAAATGATAATGCATAAGTAACACTATTTTCTTCTTAAATCTATTGCACATCTCACCATGGTTTTCTGTAGTGTCACATTATTACTGAGTTTGCCGATGATTAAATTAGCAACATTAGAGATATGCTATCTGATTTATTATCAATGTTGGCCTTAAATTTTTCTACAATAAATTCTCATGTAAATGAAAGAAAATGTGTATAGTATTTGATTTTCCGTTGCAACGCACGGGCACACAACTAGTATAGAATAAAAGATGAGTTGCATTTTCTATGCACTTCGAAACAAGTATAGCAGAATATGCAACAGACAAGCTTCATCAACCCAGGTTTGTGCATCAATGTAGCTTGGGAAGTCATAGCCAACAAGGAAATAATCACCACGCCCAAATCCAGAATTTCCTTCAAGGGAATCCAAGAGAGGAGCATGGTCATAAGTTCATAACTACCAAAAGCACCATTCCTTATAAGCTGCTTGGCTTCTTCAAAACGTGGGTCTGGTTTGAACTGTTGATATTGTAAAAGATAAGTTAATAATAATTCATCCGATAGTGAGAAATATATACTGAATCAATAAACTAACAACAGCAAACATTCAAGTTTAGCTATTTGCTAGTCTAGGTAACTAATACTAGTTGTATGTTGCTAACTCGCTATCTACTAGAAAATATCTTACCAAGCCATTTTCTCTATCCTTCCTCAGACCAGCAACTTGATCTGCTTTGGCACCGAAAAGGAAATTTTCTTCTCCCACTTCTTCTCTGATTTCAACATTAGCTCCATCAGGGTTCAAAAACCCGGCCAGTAACGTTACCGGTTTTACCCGTGGGAAACGGTAACCGAAAAAACCGACCGAATTCAAATGTTGTTTTTGAATTTTGACCGGTTTTTTGGGTTTTCTAGTTACCAGATGGTTTTTCCGGTTACCAGTTTCAAAACATCCCAAAATTTAAATTTTGTTTTTCGAAGTTTTAACCCTTTTTTTTTTGCCGGTTTTCCGGTTATCGGCCGGTTACTGTTACTGGCCGCCGGGCGGGTTTTCTCCTAGTTCTGAGATTTGTATCCTTGAGCTCCATCGAGATTTCCAATGATAACACAACCATTCAGAGAGAATTTCATATTACTTGTTCCACTTGCTTCCATGCCTGCAGTACTAATATTTTGTGGCAATTCCCTACCAGGAATGAGCACTTCAGCCACTGATACATTGTAATTTGGAATGAAGACCACCTGGGAGGAACAAGGAGAAACTCATTATATAAAAAAAATTGTATATTTATGTCAGGACTAGAATATCTCAATAATGTTCATTACACGAGAATGAAATTGTTTTGGATGGATGGCGGATATATTATAGTTTCCAATGGCTGCTCTGAGAAGAAATTGCCAAGGATGCTGTGGATGTGATAACGTGCTGAAAATTCAATACCTTCAGATACTTGTTAACATCAGGATCATTGTTCACCACAGCACCAACATCATTTACCAATTTCACTGTTCTTTTAGCATTGGTGTATGTTGCAAATGCTTTCCCTCCTATCATGACAGTGCGTGGCGTAACCTTCTGCTTCTCTTCTGTGCTCATTTCCTACAAGATTCGTAGGCCTATTTCAGAACCACAATACCAATAATTTTCCATTTAATGAAGTTAGCTAAACATGGTAAAACTGTAAGAATAGGGGCATAGTCTAAGAAGCCAAACCTTTAACTTCTTGTATCTGTAAACAGCTCCCAAAATGTTTAACAGCTGTCTCTTGTACTCATGGATGCGTTTAATTTGTATGTCAAAAAGGTTATTTGGGTCAATCGTAACACCTGTCACATCCAACACATACTTGGCTAGGCGCTTTTTGCTGGCCAACTTAGCTGATGCCCACTCAGCATGAAGTTTCTCGTCATCTGCAAACTGTTAAAAGTTTTCAGTTATACTGTGATAGTGTGATGAGCAATAACAAAGAGATGCAAGATTAGAAGCATGCACAAATACTTTCTGAAGTCCAGTAAGAAGATCAAGGTTACTTGTCCACTGATCTGTTTTTAGCCATTTTGTGACTATTTCACTCAACTCAGGGTTGCGAAAACGGAGCCATCTATGAGGTGTAATTCCATTAGTTTTGTTCTGGAATTTGTTAGGCCATAAAGAGAGATAGTCTGCAAATAGCTCTTGCTTCAAAATGTTGCTATGTAACTCAGCCATTCCATTCACCTGTCAGAAGAATTTAGTAAACTTCAGTACGGCCTGCCTCATCTGATATGAGAAGACAAATAATTGTTGAAATAATAGGTGGGTTCTTTTCAGCTGTGGCTTATGGCTTTTGGCTGAAATTTTTGAGTTTTAGTTGTTTGCAAGAGAAAGAGTACGGAGAGAGAGATAATCGCGTATGATTTTAGCCGATATAGATGAAGTCAATACGATATACTACAATCGACTTATAAACCCCACTTTGAAGCGCACATAATTACGTTTTAATGAAAATACTTAGCAAGAAGCAAACAACTACGATAATGGGATTTAAAGCAGCATTTCTTCAAAGAAATGAGTAAGAGATAAGAATTTGCTAAATAGATAAATAAATACAATCCTGGTCCATTAGAGGATATATCTGCTAAATAAACAACACAAGTTTTCACTGCTTGTACTGCATCTTTATTATCTACTGAATAGACAAATGGAAACCAATAATAGAAACACAAGAACCAAATACTATATAAATATTAACTTCATATTTTTGAGTAGTGCTTCCATGCTTTCCATTCTAACAAGAATGACATTAATCTCAAAGCACACGAAGAGGTAACTAATCACTATTCACCATTCAGTTCTGCTTTAAAAGTTGTGCAAATTATTTTGAGAAAAACATAAAAACACCTCCCTTTTTTTCATGCCATTGATAATTATATATTTTCACAATATACTAGAAGAATTAAGAATTTTGACATCTGGTGACATAACAGAGGTGAGCAGAAAAATCAGCTTGGTAGTAAAGCTGATTTAAGTAGTGCTCATTAGAGTGGGCATGATAAACAATTGTCATGCACTCCTGCTGTGAAGTAACAGGCTATATAACATGACCATGAAATTGAAATAATTGTATTTACCGTATGGGAGGACACCACACACAAATTTGCCATGCGCACTACTGGCTGTTAGAGATAAGGTTAGAGATAGGGCTGATATTTGGTTCAGGTAAGTACCTGACCGAAATCTGTCTATTAAGGAAAAGCCCCTGATTGTAATCTGCCGCAGAGATACTTTGGAAAGTCCTGACTATAGATAGAATAGATTGATCTGTTGTAACGGTTTGTAGAGATTCACCAGGACTCCTTATTCTCTGCGGCAATACCCTGTACTCTATGGCGCTTACAGCCTATATAACATGTAGGGATCGGTGGTGATCCTTAACCCCAAAACCCTAGAACTTTTCACTGGCTTCTGGGGATTTGAGTTATCTAAAATTCTCAACGATTCGAGCTTTCCTTCCATTTCTCTCCTGGTGAAGATTACCATTTCTCTGAACCGCAAGCCAATGGAACTTGTCATTTTGTGCCATAACTGTCGTGTATAGAAGAGTAAATGTGGCATGACAATTACCCCGCTTGTCGATTTCCTCAATAATTTCCATGTGTCGTGGAAGCAGTTTCCTCATTACAGTCTGTGGCCATTTCTCAAGAGCTTCAGGAAGAACTGTATGATTGGTGTAAGCAATTGTCCTGGACCATGGAAAATAATTTACTAATTGAATCAAACTTTTTAGTTGAAGTACTTTTGTAAAAAGAAATAATAAAAATAAAACCTTGGTGAACAAAATATCAGGAAAGAGATCAAATTAAAATAAATCACTTGTACAAATTGAACTCACCTATTTGTGATATCCCAAGCTTCATCCCAGCCAAGTCCCTCCTCATCCATAAGTAACCTCATTAGCTCAGGGATGGCAAGAGTTGGGAGGTGTCATTCAGTTCAACAGCAACTTTGGAAGGGAACTCACTCCACTTCCCCGAAACTCTGTCAGATTCTCTTTCTTTAAATCTGAAAATAATATCCTGGAAACAATTCACTATCAGTTATGCTTGTCAACATTCATCACAGAGATTAAAAAATCAAGATACTGAAGAAAGATGAAATAAAACCATGAAGAGATAAATTGTAACTAAAAGAAGACAGAAGGAAAGGTCTAAATGTCTTGAGACTGGAAAGACTAGTCACGATAAGAAAAATATAACTCTACTTAATAAAACTCGGTTGAACATTCTTCTGATGCAAGATGGGCGACATGTGACATAGCTTGTTGCAACAATACAAGAAAACTACGACCATTGTGTTTTTGCAGGTATCTCATAACAGCATGTCTTTAAAAAACAGCAAAGCATGAGGTGGCCATAGGTACATGTTCCTTTTACAGTAACCATGCTTCCAAATAAAATCAATCAATTAATTACCTGAAGTGATGCGCTGCAAAGAAAAAACTGCCGCTTTAATCTCAGAAGCTTTCCTTCTTCTGTAGCATCACCAGGATATAGAACAGCACATATCTACAGTGTGATATACAAGATGCAATTTTTTTTATCAAACTAGCTAGCTCATAAAGGATGAAATTGGAGAGAACAGATACAAAACACATAGCACATAATTTTCAACTTTTTAGTTAAAAGTTAAAACGGATTAACATCTCACCTATCCCAGTCACGATTGAAAATCATGTCAAAACTACAACAGATAACTCTTTTGCATATTCCTGTGACCAAGTAAGCTGTTTGATGAGATGGTCGGGGCACGGGATTCTATGAAAAGAAACATAGTCTTGTATAGGGCAGGCTACATTGGATGTGGACAGTTTACTTAATGACATTCCAGGCTCTTCTTTTAGGGACATAAAAGATAAAATTACTGGTTTCAGCATGCAATACCATTGATCAGTAGCAGTATTCGCATAATTAAAGGCATGACCCTTGATGTAGTCCCTGCTAGTGAAATACATGGTTTAGGATGACATGTCACCTGTTGTGCCCTAGCGTGAAGTTGAGAAGCTGACTCATGCTGACCATCATTGAATTGAAATAAGTTGAAATCCTCAGCACTAGCTTTTGCTTCCCAAAGACGAAGGCTGATTGCATTTTTTGTCTTGTACCCAGGAATTGGCACATCATATGCTAAAGCATTCAAAACTTCTCCTCCTGCCCATTTCCGAATTCCGACTATCACATCATAAAGAAAAACAAAGGAGCGATTACAAGAAGGACAACAAGGCCTTGACATAAACACCCATAACATGAAAATAAATAACAGCTAAGCCTGTGGTAATGGGTTCTAACTGATGTAGGAGAGTTCTGATGTGAAGAGTTGTGAATAAAGTATCACCAGATCTACCAAGCAAAACTTGTTATGTAGTTTCAGACATGAAGCTTCGTTTAAGTTTTTGGATCAACAGAAAACAAAGCATCTACCTTCAAACAAGCATTGTGTTACCAAAGCATTTTCTCATGTTTGTTGGTTATTAAGTCCGGTTGCCATAAGAGAGGATAGTGTAGGCCGAAAAAGTGTACTAAAAATGGCTAGCAAGCATATTCTTCTTTTGGTATACCTGCCAGGTTACCACTATTACATAGAGATGAACCTAGATTGGTAAATCAAGTCACAGAAGAAATGCAGTTCAAGCACCACACTCTTCTTTTTGGATTTACAAGGTATCAAACGCCTTAATAACTTCAAATTAAACTATTAATCACCATTTTCTCAAAAATAGAACTTCACCAGGGGTCCATATATACTTACGATCCAGTTGGCAAAATCTCAACATGGCCGAAAAATCTGATTGGGTACACAACATCATGCCTGACAATCTCCCATGGGCTGAACTTCTGAAAAAGAAAAAACACCATAGCTAATCATTGAGAGCTAGATAAAAAAATATTATGATAGAATCTTATGTACATTTATAAATGGTACCTCAAGCCAATCTTCAGCAATTTCTTCTTGCCCTTCCTGGGAGATGTGCTGTTTGAATAGGCCATATCGGTAACGCAGGCCATAGCCCCAAGCAGGCAAGTTCAATGTTGCCATTGAGTCCAAAAAGCAAGATGCAAGCCTACCCAGGCCACCATTTCCCAAAGCCACATCTTTCTCCTGAGTATAATCAGTTCAATAATAATTTGCACCATCAATTTCTGATGAAAAAAAGCACCAGACATTTCAATCAGAAGGTTTATTAGGATGACATGAATAATTCAGTTCCTTGGTAACATTTAGGTTCACATTAAGTCAAACTATGCCAAGTAAAAGAGAAAATATGTACAATCTTGTAGATCCTGAAGCTTTGCTTTTTGTTAATATAATAAATGACTCATTTTCAGCTCTTCTTTACCAATGATCTGGGTATCAAATTGCTATCCAGAACAATCATACTGTCAGTCTGAGTTCAAAGAAAGCAGAATAAACTACAGAACACATATTTTATAAAACGGGTACAATGACAAACCAGTTAAATTTGCAGTTTACATGGTTTATATCTAAAATACTGCATAAGTTAACACCTTCTAAGCTTGTGAAGCTTTTTTTTGGTTAAATAGTAGGGTAAATCTAAGCCATCCAACCAGATACCTCATCCGTTTCTAAAACAAGTCAAATAAAAACGTTAATCCCATTAGACAATGTCACAGTCAAACAAAGCACTAATTAAATAATGTCACTACCAAGTTGTACTTCTAAAATAGCCTTAACTAAACAAAGCACACTCCAATTTAGGACTAGAGACACTCCAATAGAGCTCACCTGTCCCGCGAGGGCCTCGAGCTCGTACCCGAACTTCTTCACGGCTTCCGCGTAGGCGCCGGTGATGCCGAGGTTGCCGACGGCGTTGGTGAGCGCGCGGCCTTGCAGATACTCCATGGACAGGTAGTACGTCTGCTTCGGATCCGTCTTGTGGAAATGCATGTACGTCTCGTTCCATCTCTGCACGCACGGGAGGGAAAGCACAGATCACACCTGTGCGCGGCGCGCCGCGGGGGGGGGGGGGGGGGGGGAGGGTACGATATCGGCGGTTGCGTAGAAGGCCTGCTCGGGGCCGAACGCGAGCGGCGAGAAGTGGGGGCTGTACTGCGGCTGGCGCGTTCGACCCGTTCGGTACGAAACACGCCGTGTCGTCGCTGCGCAAGGAAGGGCGGCTACCGGTGTAAATGGGATTGGTTTGCTTGCTGGTGTATGTGGTGGGTAAATGAGTATTTAAAAATCTGATTGCTTTGGACTTTCGCTTGTAGGCACAAGATACTCCTAGAATCCTTCTACCTAACATGTGTCATTTGCGTTTGGTCTCTTGCAGCCATTGCGATGAAAGAAAAACTAGAATCTCTTTGTAGGGAGTTTCAGCATCAAAACAAAATGCTAAAGGTATGTTCAAAGAGTTTGAGTTGTGAAATGAGTATTTATAAGATTTTTTTGTACTTTCGTTCAACTATGATATCTTTTCGACAGAGGGGCAGAACATGCGGATGGAATTGTCTGACAAATTCAATATTGCTATAAAGGTTAATATACATTATTTGATAGTAGTCTGGAATATATGTGTACCAGTGTTCTTTTTTATTTCATTGGATTATATGTCTATGTTTAGCTTTTATTTATCATATATTCACAATATTTTATAGGATGTGAGCGTCAAGCTTGAGGAGTAGAAAAATGAATGAATTGCTCAATTGGAAGAGAACTATTTGTAAGATACTAAGCTTAGGCATATCTTCAATGTTAAGTGTTTCACTAATTGAAATTGCTTTTATTAGTAACTCCACTACATCTATGATGAGTACATTATATTCTTCATTTACTACCAATTTATATTAAAGTCCCTTTGACGTTTTTTATCTAGGCACATTGATGGTTGCTGTTTTGTAGGCTGAGAAGTAAAAACTCAAAGATCTTGCTGATCACTATAATATCACTCATAGCATAGTGTTGACTGTGGAGTACTTTTTTGAAGAATTAGCAAAGTGCTATTGTATCATTGCACCAAGTCAAGGAGTGGTCAATGTAAAAAAAATCTTAACTACATCCTTTTCCATATTCATAGACCTTGCATGATGCTATGATTTTCCTACAGCAAGAAGCTACACAGATATAATCTTAGTAGGGACACAATTGTAATACGGCAATAACATGAAACTTCTCGATCAAACATTGGTGCACATTATATATGAAAGTCTGAACTTTCCACACTCTTGCATGGAGATGTGATGGGACAGGTTTATCAAAATATCACCATTAGCAAGATTTAGGAAACTGTTGCAAAACACAGTCACTCTGATAGTTACTAGAAAGTGAGGGTGGAGGCGGTTGGACAATCTAAGAGCGACGATGGCTTTAGTTTATTTTTGGGGAGTTTAGAGCATACAATAATAGTATTTTGATGATGTAGGCCCTGATGCGTGTAGAGTAAGAACAGAAAGTCACAGATGATGCCCGCATCTTTGCTGAGCAAGGTGCTGCTGCTCAGGAATATGTTGCACATGTGCTTCAGGTTAATTCAGATCATATTTTTATGTGCTATTGTATGCTTTCATCTTAATGTCATATTCACATTTGAAAAACCATTCTTTGTTGATAGTACCTGGAGGACAATGTTAAGTTTATAGTTGCCTTTTCAATAGCTGTTCCTCCTGGATATGTTCATATAAGTATGCATGCAATGTACATGTACTTATATGTTATATTTGGGTTGCTCAAAAAATAATATTTGCTCTGATGGCTATATCTGGAGTTATTTTGTTTGAAATCTATAAAGCTTCTATTTGGAATTGCTAAAACTCCACCTTCATTATTTTTAATTGTTGGTCATGAATATTTTCCATCATTGGTTATTCGTCTAGGATTGACATGCAATCAAGCAAGGATGAGTCTGCTTGTTTAATTTTATGATTTTCTTGTTATTCATTCAACTTTGTGTGCAGGAAAAAGTACGAGGAAGGTTGCACAAATGGAGAACAGAGCAGTCATTGCAGAAACAATGTTGGAGGCAACGCTTCAATATCAATCTAGCCAGCAAAAAGCACAACTGCCATCCCCCTTCCCCTTCTTCGAGGTATCATGATCTTGTTTAATGGTATTAATTCCGGATTGCTACTCAAACTGGCAGGGAAACAATAGGAATTTTCTAATTTATCGAATATTTTCATTTCTCTTTATGCTTTGAGACTGGTAGTATGATATTGCATATTACAATAACAAAAATAAGTTACCTATCCTAGTTAAGGGTTTTGCGAAAATTTCCAATCATTTGTTATCATCGTACTCCAGTGCTAACTTGATATTTGTCTTATCTATTTTTCTTCTAGGACACCAACACATGATGCATCACGTGGCCAAGTGAACCAGGATTCATCGCAAGTGTTCCAGCCTAGAAGAATAAGTTTACTTGCCCTATTTTCTCAGTGGGCATGAAAATATCAGTTGGAAGAAATAAAATTAGATTGATGATCACAAGGTCATCTTTCGGTTGATCTTCACGATGTGACTAAATAATGCCTTGATTTTGAAAGTGAAGGTGAAGTGTGCCTTGAGTTTGAAAGGGAAGGTGAAGTGACAACATACGGATAGACACATGAAAAATGTACCAGATGAATGAAACACGTGCAAATTTTGATGCTAATGTGATATAACTTGTAAGTAAGACCAACCCGAACGTATAAGGGCATAGCTTAACTTGGATTGACCTTAGACAATTTTCAGGATAGAGTGGTGGTCCACGTAAGGACTAGTGTTTTGTAATCTTTGCTACTTCAAAATAAAAGTTTGTGATGGTTTGTTCTCTCTGTAACCTTACACTACTGCTTAAAAGAGGAAATTGGTGAATGGTACGTTTGTTCGTCTCCCTCTCCTACTAAAAAGATCACTGATATATAGGCCGCGGCACGCTTCCGTTATCTAATTTCTTGATTTTGCATATATTCAACATGGTTTTATAGTATCATATTATTACTTTATATTATCTATATAGTATTTATTTGTTCGTTGTAACACAGTAGCATGTGACTAGACATAGAAACTTTAATAAATTTGGAAGTTGTAATACCACTGTACACAAAAGTTTTCGTGATCTGTACGGTAATCAAATTTAAAGTGTGCTCCATCACAATTTGCTAAGCACCATATCACTTCTCTTTCAAAAATCTCCAAAAACGCGGACCATTTTGAACTTACGATCCCCTCGTCAACAAGCATCCTCGGCCTCTCCTACTCCCTCAGACTCGTAACCGACGGTCCGTACGTGGAGCCATCGCGCCGCCTCGCCCCCGCGGCCGCGGCCGCGGCGGTGGCGGCGGCACGCTGCTGCTCGTGCTGGAAGTCGCGCCTGACAGACCAGAGCACCTCGGCGCACCGCCGCATAGCCGGCCGCGCCGCGCGATCCGGAGCCGTGCACTCGGCCGCCAGCGCCATCACCCTCTCCACCGCCGCCACCGCTGCGCTGCTCCTCCGCATCCGGGCGTCCATCGCCACCACCGCGTCGCCATCCCGGCACTTCCGCAGCGCCTGCGTCCACGAGGTAATTTCGTCGAACACCTGACGTGCAGCACGTTTCAATGCTCAATGTTACTAGTTAGGGTGTGCTTTTACCCATTGGGTGGTGAGGCGTTGGTGGCGGCCGCGCCCGCGCTCGATGGGGCGTCGGCCAGTGAGGAGCTCCACGAGGAGGACGCCGAAGGAGTAGACGTCGCTGCGGTCGGTGAGGTGGTTCGTGCGCAGGTACTCAGGGTCCACGTATCCTGCTGTGCCCTTCACCATTGTTGACACGTGGGTCGCTTCAGGGTTGTCCGGGGCTAGGCGCGCGAACCCGAAATCGGCCACCTTTGCTCTCAGCTGGTCTGTTAGGAGAATGTTGGACGACTTGATGTCGCGGTGGATGATTGGATGGTCTGCATGCCCATCGGATGGTCAGACATCAGGATGTTGGCAATTTGGTATCCATATACTGTAGATGTAGATACATTCTGTTGGGGTTCAAAATTATGAATGTGTACAACATGTCGACAAAATTATGATCAAGAATGTGCTGAACTGGTGATCTGTGGTGCTTCTTATAGAATATAGTGAACTGGTGATATATGGACTTCAGGGCTTTGGCCATGTATGCGTTTCACATAAGTATGAATATAAACATACGCATGCTATGTGCACGGTACGGCTATAAGTCTGTTCATAACGTTGCACATTTTCCCCTAGAAATGTCCAACAGACATTTCAAAATAAGATGAAACATGCTTGTGAATAAAGAGAGAGAACTTCAAATCTGTACATTCTGTGGGATAGCAAATATGACAATTGAAATGGAGAGTGGTGTCAGTGTTGTCATGTAGAAATGGAGTATGGTACCTGTGTATCCGTGTAAGTAGGCGACAGCATGAACTATGTCGATAGCAATGTTGAGACGCTGTGAAAATTCCAATGGTTCCCTCCACGATCCTGCATAGAGACAAAATATATGCCCCTAAAATTCTTTTAATCCAACAAAAAAATATGAAAGACAAATAGCATTATATCCTACAACGTAATTTCAGTCCCAAGAAAGCCTTTGTAACAAAAGGAACATTGACCAAGTATGGTTATAAACAAAAAATTATAGTACATTGACCAAGTATGCTTATAAACAAAAAATTATAGTACAAACTCTGAATTGTATACTAAAATACTTACATATGTACATCATTTTTAGGGGATTAACATTTGGGAGATTACAGGTGCCTTTTGTATTTCTATATATTATTATAATACGTTTTATTTCATCCAATTTCACTGCCTTTGGTGGATGTCAAAATTAGTGGGTTCTATATTTTGACCTATTTTAACAATACTGTTATGAATTTAAGCATGTTTGTTGCGTATGTTTGACCTACCATCCAAGTGTTCACGAAGTGTTCCATTGTTGACATACTCAACCATAATTAGACGTTCATCCTCATGCTCCAGGTACCCAAGAAACTTCACCAAGTTCAAATGTTCGACCTTTGATAACGTCTGAATTTCATTTCTGAACTCTGCAGATAGGTGCCTGTCATACATATTCTGCCAATTCCAGATGTTGTGTGAAGAATTTTCATTTATTTGGTTGCTGGAAGTAATTTTTTAAAGGGAATTGCTGGAAGTAATTTATTAGTAAAGATGCACGCTTTTCCTTGTGATAAGAAATTCACATACAAACCTTAGTGGCTCGCTTCACAGCTATGATGGATCCATCTCTGAGCTTCCCCTTGTACACAGTGCCAAAATTTCCTAGCCCAATTTTGTTTTGTTCACTGAAGTTTGAAGTAGCCAGGCAAATTTCCTGAAATGAGAACTGTTCTTGCCATGACTTCTTTTGACTGTTGTCACCCATCTGTCTGGATGTATTAGTGCTTGCGCTACTTGCTGATGAAATTCTTGAAACTGCTCGATACCACTGGAAACCTTCAGCATCTTATTTGCAATTAATCACACTTAATTTTGCTTCAACAATTAAACAGCTGATCTTAAAAACACATGCATGAACACTATTGATGATTGAGCAGTTACATCTGCTGGTTGGTTGTTTTTTGAAAACGGTTTGACCTGATTGGCAGAATCATTATTGGCCAAAATATGTGGATAGAAATGTTAGTTGAACAGCAGTGCTAACTTGAAAAACTTTAAATTAACCTAAGCTTATGTGTGTGCAAGATTAACGGAAACATTACTGACAAGATGGCAGACCGTGTTAGGGCCCAGGGACCTGAGGGCGTAGCGGTGGGAAGCAGGAAGATGACCTGGGCCGCGGTGACGGCCAAGCCTCCCCTGATCCTGAGTCGCCAGCAGGAGATCGGAACAGAGGCAAGTAAAGAAACTGAACTCTATTGTTATTACTTAGCATGAGCCAAAACCCTGAGATTACAATGCTTATAGAAGATACTACTGCTATTCCGAGTCTGACTCATATTTAGAGTCCTAACCGGAAAAGAAGAAAACTTGTATTAAACTAGGAAACTGCATTAAGACAGCAAAGAATCAGAACTAAGTCTTGGGCCTGCGGCCGTAGACTATAACATCTCTCCCCTCCTCGTGAAGCAGCTCGTCCTCGAGCGGAAAATCAGGGTAGCTCTCCTGGAATCGACTCAGCGGAACCCATGAAGCATCGGCAACAGTAGTGCCCTCCCATTGCACTAGGACATGCAGCTGATCCTAACGCCGGGATGACCTCAAAACACGCAAAGGAGTAGGAAGCACCCGGCCATGATGGAGCAACGGCAAAGGAGGCGGACTGGATGGCGGATCACCTTGAAACTTTTTCAATAACCCAATATGAAAGACATCATGTATTTTAGCAGCCTTTGGTAATGCCAACCGGTAGGCCACCGTCCCAATACGTTCAATGATCTTGTAAGGTCTAAAATATTTTGGCCCCAACTTGCCACCCAGTGAAAGACCAAGAGAAGCCGCTGGTCGATGCAGAAGTCGTAACCAAACCAAGTCGCCCATGGCAAAAGAAATGTCACGGTGATGTTGATCATAGTGCTTTTTTGCATACTCCTGGGCTTGACGAAGATGGTCTCTAATATCGTGCAGAAATTGATCCCGAGCCAACAAAGAGACCTCCACAGCTTGCACTACAGCTTCACCCTTCTCATAAGTGCGCAAGGAAGGTGGATCCCTGCCATAGACTACCTTAAAAGGGGTCTCACGAAGGGCGGAGTGGTAGGCCGTGTTGTAACAATACTCAGCCCAGGGCAGCCATTCCAACCACTGACGCGGGCGATCTCCCATTAAACAACGCAAATACATGGCAATTACCTTGTTAACCGCTTCGGTTTGACCATCAGATTGCGGGAGATAGGCTGAACTGAGATGAAGCCGAATCCCCGCAAGGCGAAACAAATCTTGCCAAAAATTGCTTGTGAAAACCGGGTCTCGATCACTGACAATCGAAGATGGTATCCCATGGAGACGGACTATCTCATCGAAAAAAGCTCGGGCAACAGTTGTAGCGGAGTAAGGATGAGCCAATGGAAGAAAATGTGCGTACTTTGAGAAACGATCAATGACGGAGAGAATGACTGTTTTACCATGAACACGCGGAAGTCCCTCGATAACATCCATCGCAATGTCAGACCTTGGCTGGACTGGAACATCTAGTGGTTGGAGGAGGCCCGCGGGGTGTAGATGCTCAACTTTGTTGCGTTGGCAAACAAGACAAGTCCTCACAAAGTCCTGAACAAGACGCTTGGCTTCTGGGATATGAAAATCGTGACGAAGACGACATAATGTCTTCTGAATGCCCTCATGGGCTGCATGAGCCGATGTGAGTATCATCTGGACAGACGGAGATGTGGCTGGCACATGTACCTGACCATTATGCAGAATGAGCCCATCCCGAACGGACCATGGAGCGCCCAGTGTTCCGGAAACAATCTCCGACTGCAGCTGCTGCAACTCCGGATTGGTGAGAACTTCGTTGCGCAATTCTGGAAAGAGCGAAAGAGCCGGTGAGGAGATAGCCAATAAACCGGGCGGAAGACAATTGCGGCGAGACAAAGCATTAGCAACTGTATTGAAGCGGCCCGGCCGGAATTCAACTGTGAAATCGTATCCAAACAGTTTGGTCACCCAATGGTGCTGCGAAATAGTTGAAAGCCGTTGATCCAACAAGAATTTTAAATTGTAATGGTCTGTGCGAATGAGAAAGGGCCATCCCCATAGATATGGTCTCCAATGACGAACAGCTTGGACGAGTCCGATTAATTCGCACTCATAAGCTGGCAGTTTGGAATGGTGAGGCACCACAGGTCGACTGAAAAAAGCAATCAGTCCCAGACCCTGGTGAAGAACAGCCCCAACGCCGGACCCGGAAGCATCGCATTCGACAATAAACTTTTGTGTGAAATCGGGCATATGCAAAACCGGTGCAGTTGACAAGGCTTCCTTAAGGGCTTCAAAAGCATGCTGAGCGATAGGGGACCATCCAAAAGCCTCTTTCTTGAGAAGATTTGTAAGGGGTGCTGCGATTTTCCCGAAGTCTCTAATGAATTTGCGATAATAACCGGCGAGGCCCAAAAACCCGCGCAATGTCTTGAGTGTCTTGGGTTGTGGCCAATCAGCAATTGCTTGTACTTTGGACGGGTCCATGGCCACGCCTCCTTCTGAAATCACATGGCCCAAATAAGAGACCGATGATAAGCCAAAGGAACACTTAGATTTCTTGAGAAACAATTCATGTTGACGTAGAAGTGTGAAGACCATGCGTATGTGTTGGAGATGCTCGGGCCAAGAGGAACTATAGATCAAAATATCATCAAACAAAACCAAGACAAAGCTTCTCAAATATGGGCCGAGGACTGCCTGCATCAAAGCCTGGAATGTAGCAGGTGCATTGGACAATCCGAAGGGCATCACCAAAAACTCGAAAAGACCTTCATGTGTTCGGAATGCCGTCTTAAAGATATCATCTGGGTGCATCCGGACTTGGTGATATCCGGACCGAAGGTCGAGCTTGGTGAAGAACTGAGCGCCGCGTAATTCATCCAATAATTCATCGACCACCGGGATTGGAAATTTGTCTTTGATGGTCAACTCATTAAGGGCCCGATAATCCACACAGAATCGCCAAGTATTATCATGTTTTTTAACCAACAAGACTAGAGAGGAAAAGCAAGAGTGGCTACGTCGAATTATGCCACGGCTGAGCATGTCGCTGCACTGGCGCTCCAATTTATCCTTTCGATGATGGGGGTATCGGTAGGGCCGCACGGACACAGGAATTGCCCCTGGCCGGAGATTAATCCGATGGTCCTGTAGGCGGACAGGGGAAGCCTAGTTGGTTCCTGAAAAAGATCATCGAATTCATCCAATAGAGGGTGCAGCGATTCCTATCCAGATAGCACCGAAGCTTGTATGGGCTGTTCTTTGGAAAGGCCTTGCCACTGAACTCGGCGGCCCTCCAACCAAAAATCATGGTCAGCTCATCGAAATCCCAAAGGATGGGGCCAAGTGTCTTCAGCCAGTGGACGCCCAGGACTATATCAAACCCGTCCAACGGCAATGCATAGGCCGAAATTGTAAACGGCGTGTGGTGAATCATGAGCTGGAGATTACGGCATAATCCGGCACAGTCGAGTTGCTCTCCATTGGCTATCTTGACGCGGAGGCCGTGGCAAGGGAGCAACGGTAAGGCAATCGCTTGGACAACCGAAAGCTGCATGGTGCCCCCAGTGGATGATCCCGTGACTGCATGGAGTGAAATTTCTGGGGCAGTGTCTTCAACGTCTATTGCGTGCAGACTCAGCGGATCGTCTCCTGGTTCGCTGTCCTTGTTCATATCAATATAGGTTAAAAAGGGTTGCTTGCAGTGGTGTCCGGGCTGGAATTTGTCGTCACAATTGTAGCACAATCCTTTGGCGCGATGATCTGCCAATTCCGTTGGTGTCAGCCGCCGAAACGGCTTTGCAGGACGGTGCCCTGATGTCGCTGTGTGTGGCGCCAACTCCTGGGAACGGCCGGCTGATGGAATTGGTATGGATGGCCGTTGTGGTGGTCGCCCAGGCCGAGTTTGTGGAGTGGAGTCACCGGCCACCGTTTGTGCACGCCATTCATAAGCTCGGGCTAAACTCATCGCCACCTGCAGATTGCCTGGCTGTTGCAGTTCAACGTCTGTTCGAAGAGGTTCCATGAGACCAGCCGTGAAGATTTGAACTTGCTGCAGTGGTAGTAATCGATCGGCGCGGCAAAGTAAAGCCAAAAACTTTCTGATAATCATTGACGGATCCCGTTTGTTGCAAGCGAGTCAATTCCCACAATGGGTTACTCCGAATTGGCGGTCCAAATCGCATGTGGCAGAGTTCCTTGAACTGTCCCCACGTTGGCTGTCCGTCGTCTCGTTCCAGCTGAAAGTACCATTGTTGAGCAATTCCCGTGAGGTGGTAGGACGCAAGCCAGACTTTATCTCCTTCTTCAGTGTGCTGCCCGCGGAAGAACTGCTCGTAGCGGTTTAGCCAGGGCAGGGGATCGTCTAAGCCATCATAAGTTGGGAATTCCAACTTGTGGTAGCGCAGTGTGTTGGAGTACGTGCTGGGGGCAGTATGGTAGCGAGGAGGCAGGGCTAATTGATGCGGAAAAGAGGGTCGTGGAAAGAAATGTGGCATGGAGGGTGGTTGGCGAATCATGGGGTGGGTGGCGGGATCCTCCTGGCTTGGAGTTGATGCTGCAGGTGGGGCGTAGCCGGCGGTGAATGTATCCGCCGGTGGAGCGGAAGAAGCGTTGATGATGGATGGGATGGCCCCGGATGGAATCGGCAAGAGCCCTGGCACAGAGACGGCAAAACTCCCCCGGATTCAAGTGCTGCAATCTTGGCGTTGGTTGCGATGCTCTGCCGCGTCAAATCTGCAATTTTGGACTTCATCTCGGTATTCTGTTGCATGATCCCAGCCATCTGCTCCTGGATTGTTTTAAACATTGCGTTCACGGAACTGGCCTCCTCGCCGGAATTGGAACCTGGCATCTCTGATACCAAGTTGTTAGGGCCCAGGGACCTGAGGGCGTAGCGGTGGGAAGCAGGAAGATGACCTTGGCCGCGGCGACGGCCAAGCCTCCCCTGATCCTGAGTCGCCAGCAGGAGATCGGAACAAAGGCAAGTAAAGAAACTGAACTCTATTGTTATTACTTAGCATGAGCCAAAACCCTGAGATTACAATGCTTATATAAGATACTACTGCTATTCCGAGTCCGACTCATATTTAGAGTCCTAACCGGAAAAGAAGAAAACTTGTATTAAACAAGGAAACTGCATTAAGACAGCAAAGAATCAGAACTAAGTCTTGGGCCTGCGGCCGTAGACTATAACAGACCGGAGTCCATATAAGCTGTTGACATCCTGGTCTGGTGAAAGAAGAACCATCATTCCTCTAAAAAAGACGAACCACCATGTCATATTATGATATTTACCCCAGAAGTTATAATCTTGATCAGGACTGACTCCTTATTGTTGTTTGATGCTACAATTTTGCAGTGTCACAATTAGTAACTGTTTCATGGATCAAAATGTTTAAGGCCTGCGCCTGCCACATCTTATTTAACCAGGTGTCAGGTTAACATACATGTCTTATTTCTGATGCAATAACAATTTAATGACTTATAACTAAGTTAATTGCAGAGGCAGATATGGTTACATGATGGGCGAATCAAGAAAGGAAGGTGAGCTTACTGGAACTAATAGACACGTCATGGCCATCATTTGAGGGTTTGTTGTGGCTCTCCCTGATTTTAGATTGACGAGGAGCGAAGCAGCTTGTGCATGCCTCTGCAATTGCAGCAGCTACTTCCCAGGAGGATCTTGAGCTCTTGACCTTCTTGGCAACTATATGGGAACGAGCGGTATTGGTGGATGTCCTGGAGAAGCCAGGATCTGACTGAAACTCATGGTTGAAGCCAGAGAGATCTCCTCCATGGCTGGTGCTGAATGCCCTGTGGCGTGCTGCCTGCATAGTTGATGGGGTTCGAAGATGGTGTTGAAAACTGCTCTCACATAATCAGGTAACATGTTCATCCGGTTATTTCCTCTACTTTGTAGACGCAAGGCAATGGACTGATTCTAGTTTGACCGGGTGCATTCTTATTTATAATTACGAAAAGTGTGTTGATTTGGGCTTCAGGTCAAGCCAATGGAGTTAGAGGTACTTTTGCGTATGACAACTACCGTTCACAGTAATTTAATATTGGTTTTGGGTGTCAGTGTCTGAATGTTCAGATTCTATGCCAGAGAGACTGAACTAGGATCGTCCTATGTGCCATCCTCTACTCTGAAGTTCGAACGCCAGCGCCAAAGCGTTCTATTCTCAGCTGTCACAGGATGTCACGTGTGAAATCACTGTTCACATATACTGTTCATATACATGAACAGTACCATGTTAGTGTAGTGGACATATATGTCATGATTAGATGAATTAGAATAGAGATAAAAAAAATAATTAGTTTTCTTATTAGATAAGTTTACTTATTAAATGGGTTTACTTCTTTAGATATATTCTATTTATTAGAGATAGAGATTATATTCTTAGATGCAAGTCGAATTATTTCTATAAAAGGACTAGCATATATCTATTATCAATCAAACAATGAAGATGAATTAATTTAGTGTTTCCCTAAGTTCTATCATCCTAATCTATACTCATCTCTCATCCCATCAAGCCAATGCCGCCCGACCTTCCTCCCAGTTGTGTTTATCCTAATTAACTAAGGTTCATCATATTTGGTATACATCGACAAGAAGATGGCGGCCATCTTTCTCAACACACATGCCACCTTAGAGAAGATAGTGAATCAGAAGAAGGCGCAACAAGAGGCGGCAGCGACGCTGTTCTAGCAGACGCCACAGCACTGCTAGAACATGCTATGGCAGTTGCGGTTTTGCCTACACCTGTCGCAACCCTGCCACATCCTACTGTGGCAGCCGTATTGCTGCCAAAGCTTGCCACAGCAACCATATCGGTGCCGCGACTTGCTGTGGTACTATCGACGCTCGCTGCAACCGTGCCATGTCCTATCACAATGTTGTCGAAGGCCGCCATAGCCCTGTCGAAACCTGTCGCGGCAACCACATCGTGGAAACCTACTACAACGCTGTCGTGGTTGCGACGGCATCTGCCGTGATGATTGCAGATATCATCAATGTTGCTGCACCTATACGTGGAGGCTACGGTCTTCAAGGCCACCAGTAAACGTCATAGTATCTCGTCAACTTAAGGTTTCCTAGGGCTGCAGCTATAGCCGCCGCCACAGCTCGAGGACGAGCTGCCGCCGAAGGGGAAAGAAGTTGTCACGTGCAAAATCACTGTTCATGTTTATTGTTCATATGCGTGAATAGTACTGTGATATTGTAGCGGGCATGTATGACATGATTAGATGAATTATAATAGAGATAATAATAGTTAGTTTCCTTATTAGATGTGTTTACTTCCTTATTAGATGGATTTACTTTCTTATTAGATGAGTTTACTACCTTATAGATATATTCCATTTATTAGAGATGGGTTTCTTTAGAAATAAAGATTATATTCTTAGAGATCAAGTTGAGCTATTTCTATAAAAGGGGTAGTATGTATCTATTATCAATCAAGCAATTAAGATGAATTAATCTAGTCTCTTCCTCAGGTTCTATCATTCCAATCCATACTCATCTCTCATCCCACCAAGCCGACGCCGTCCGGCCTTCCTCCCGTTGGTGTTTACCCTGATGAACTAAGGTTCATCACACAAGAAGTCGTTGTTGGTCATCTGAACTGTTCGATCGGGAATTACTTGCCGCATGATCTCTTTGCGCTACCGTAAGAGCTGCTTTTTTTTTTGGGAAAGTAGCTGAATGCATGTGCTTTGCTATAAACAAAATATATAATATTACCTTTGTACATTAAGTAAACATCGTTGGGATCGACCTGATTCACGTTCTCGACTTTGCTTCCATGTTCGGTCATGTTTCGACCAAGCTGATGCTGCGCCTCCACCGATGTGATTGACCTGATTCACGTCCTTGGCTTCGCTTCCATGTTCGCCTTGGACTTAGATCCGTTCGTGACGGCAACTAGTGGAGTCAAATTTTTAGCTTTTTTTTAGCCGTTTGCGCCACTAAAATATTATATCTAGCTTCTATTCACAAAAAAAACTATTTTTGGTCTCCTCCCGTGGTCGGGAGCACGTGAAGCCTTCTCACGTGCCCCAACCAGAAAACCCTACCTGGCGCGTTCGAGAGCCGCGCGAGGTGGATGAGAGCAAGTATAATAAGCGGCTGTTAGTAGGCTGTATGCTGAGATGGAGGAGAGAGAGGAGGAGAGAGAATAGAGGTGGGCTGTAAGTTTACAGCCAGCTGAAGCATAAGAACTAAAAAATTTTATGAGAGAAAAGGGTGGGTCATACAGCCTTCAGCTGGTTGTAAACTACTATATGATGAATGAGTTGATAAGTAGGCTGTAAGTATTCATACAGCCAGCTGAAAGCTGTATTATTAGCCTTGCTCTGAGACGCTTCCTGGGCGCACTAGCTCCCCTGCCGACTAATAGAGACATCGATCTTTTTCAGTAATGTTGCGTGCATGCATGACTGCATGTACATCTATGTCTTTTGATGTGAACTCTGTTTGGTTTTGTTCCTTCCGGATGTAGCTTTTCTTGTATGCAATATGTACTTTATGTAACGCCTGGCAACGTTAAAATTTCTTCGCAACTGTCCAGAATTATTCAACTATGAGTACTATAAATGAGTGAACACTATTGCCACAACAAGCTTAAGTATAAAAAAATCAAACTTTATTATAAAATTAAGGCTTAGCAGTCAAGTTTTACATAGCGGGGCGTACGAATATTACAATACAAAAGAACTCCATAGGTATGCCTGAGTATAGAATAAAATCTAACACCAGGCGTCGTCTATATCATAGTGCTCCTCAGCGTCATCTTCGTATATTTCTTCATTTTCTTGGCAAGCATCTTCTTCTGTTTATGATTTTAGCAAGTATGAGTACAATCAATCATACTCAACAAATCACATGGGAAAATGCTATATAACTACTTGCCAGGATTTTCAAAAGATGGGAGTATAGTGGTTTTGTTAAAATATTTGTGGATGCAATTTTATTTGTAAACATTTTGTTTTTAAACACAAGATACCAAATCATGAACTTCTGAAGGAATTTAGGGTTTCAACATCTTGTTTCTAGAGCAGCGCGCCTCGGGGATAGGGAAGAAGGAGGCTCGAGGAGCTAGGGTGATGGCTCAGGGAGGTTTCTGGAGGCTTGAGGAGGCTATAGGCGAAGGTAATTGGAAAGCAATCGACTTAGAGTGTGGAATTGGATTTGGGTTTGCCTTGATGAATTCTGGTGATCGTCAGCGATGCTCCGGTTGAGGGGTCGATCGGGTGTGTTGGGTGGCTCATTGGGCACTGATGCACCTCTCAGGGGGAGCTCGGGGCTTTAAATAGAGCGGGAAGACGGTTCGGCATAGGGGGTGGGTAATGGCGATGGCGGCGTGTGGCATAGCCGAGAGGGAGATTGGGTGAGATTTGGTGTAGGTTTTGGCTAGAAATCAAAGAAAACCGAAGTCAAATGAGAATTTCAAATCTTTTTGAAAATCGATTTTGTTTCACTTTGTAACGAGGATTGATGTGCATATAAGAAAAAACTTCTCACAAGTTGCTTGCTCATGTAAAAAATATATTTTATCGGAACACGTTGGTGGTGGGCTCTATTGATAAGTGCGATTTAAACGCTGTACTAATGTAGCCCTCTTCTTTTGGAGGTTTTGGCTTCACCACAAATCGAAATAAATAAGTCAACTTTTTAAAACGGATTCTTCAAATGATTTTTTAAGCATAAAGTCATGCGTGTCATTTGCTACCGTCTTAAAAACACAGTAAAAAACTATCAGTTACAATCCAAAAGAATAAACTTTGTACTCCATTGTCCTTAATTTGGTTGCAAATCAAAATGGTACATAAACATTTGAGTACCCCAAAAAATGGTACATAAACATTCGGCTACCCAAAAAAATGGTACATAAACATTCGGCTACCCAAAAAAATGGTACATAAACATTCGGCATTTCAATAAAGCTATCCATAAACGCCATTCGTACAACCACGTACGTAGTAGCACTTGTTCCAGATGTAGCATGCATATATTTCGAATTGTTCTGCAAAACGTAGTAGCACTTGTTCTAAATAAATTTTATTAAAATTAGGATTTTTATTTTTTTACTTAAAAATAAAAATCCTAATTTTAAATAAATTTATTTAGAACTCTTTATAACATATATTTTTAAATACTAAAAGATTGAATATAAGTTATTGGATCTAAAATGGATGACTGTGATGATGGACTGCAGAGGAAAGTCCAGGAGGCCAACGTTAGGCGATCTGAATCCTATTTTCTCATGTATGCGATCAGATCTGGTATTTCAATGGCACAAACGGCAAGAAAACTAAAAATTCAATGGAGTCCATTGGGGGGAGGGGGGTGGGTAGGATAAGGTTTTGAGTAGGATAAGGTCGCGTGTGCACATCGTATGACTGAATCAACGATTATTTGCCATCCTGTTAGATTGGTTGCCTAGTCCTACGGTACAGCGCAGAGTAGTTTTTCTCAAATTGTATTAACACCCTTTTGCATTTTCGTCGTAATCTACTAATCTACAAAACCCCTCCTAGAAGAATTTTTTGGCAAATCAAACCACTCGCATTTCCCTCCGAGTCCATATCAGTATATCACCTCCCTACCGTGAGTTGGACACCGTAAGAATAGTCGTCTACACATGTCAGATGTATTTTTGGACTCTTCACCACCCTAAGAGCAAGTTTAATAGTATAGATAGCTGCTACCTCCAATACACTTCCATGTCATCAAAAGATAATGATGCAGCCAACTCATACAATAAGCTGGCTATAAGTTGTCTCCACAAGAGCTCTCAATCATTTAATAGTGTGATCATTTAATACATGCATGGGTATAGCAGTTAGTCCTATTGGTACATGCATGGATAACGCCTCTTTTCCTGTGCTATAGCCTGACTCTTGCATGGGAGCTGGCTTGGCTCTCTTTCTCCTTTTCTCTCCCCTCCACATAGGACTATGCTGACATGGATTCCCTTATAGCTAGCACAGTCAGCCTTATTAAACTTGCTCTTAAAGCCCTGTTTGGCATCAATGGGGAGCTGAAAGTGGTGTTTTAATACACAAGCGAAGTTTTCAATGGCATTTTATTAATAATCTAATACATCAATTTGTAGTGACATTCTCAATATTTAACAACTTTACAGTGGTATTTTACAAATCTCCACCAATATACCTATCCTTCTGTGATCTCCAGTCAATGAGCCTTCTATCTTTCACTCTCCATCCAGTGAGGTGAAAAAAATCCCCAACTCATGATTTTAAAAGCCCCTTGCAACTTTTTTGTTTCATTTACACTCCCAAGGCCCCACCAAGTAACCTGTTTATGTAGAACTTATGTTGCTATTTTTTCATTAATTATAACGGTAAACAGCATTACATCTACTACTTGTAATTTTAAGCAATGGCAACTCTTGCCTCACAAAACCATGCTAGACTCCAAGCTATCCCGCCAATCAATGTCAGTTCTCTACTACTACCAGTGCCACGACTAGTCTGACTCCTGCTCTGCTACTTCAGATTTCCTTGACTCGTAACATTCACATTTCAGACTCGCCCAGTAGAAAAATTCAGATAACCACGGTAGCTGGTTCCATTCCATCGCTGATAATTTACTTCCCAGATAAGCCAACCCACCGCATACTTCCACAAAGTTGAAGCACGAGGATGCAAATGTCACAATTAAAGCTGTTTATCTCTAGGTGCATGAAACTTTCCAATAGTATCCCAGAAGATGATGGCACAGCATTCTCCAATGACGGCAATGAATCATCATGCTATGTTCAAAGATAAACTGTAGATTTGCTTTCAGGTGCTAGCCAGTGCCATCAAAATCAACACGCTCTCCAGTAGCAAAGATATCCCAAAAAAGTGTGCTGCTGAAGTATAGAAGTGATGTTAATATTAAAAATCCACGGAAAGAACCCATCCGATCAACAAAGAAACCAGCTCCAACAGTTCCTAAAATAGCAGCAAATGTTCCAGCTGTATTTGACATTCCTGTCACCACACAATCATAGATTAAATATAGCAACTCCAACAGTATAAAATCTATAACTAAAGCAAGGAGGGAATATATTTAGTACCATGTAGCACTCCAGCATATTGTGGGGAAATCTCCTGATAAAGAGTTTTAGAATGAATTGTATCAAATGGGGAAAGAGAATCCAAATTGGGAAAAAAGAGAAGTGACTACATTGCACACTGAGCTCAAGTATCAAAGTTTAAATACCTGAAGATTTACTAGGAAACCTGAGTGACCAAAGGATTTCAAACCAACAGCAATTGTAAGCCAAGCTGAAGCAATGATTGGGTTCTTTGCTGCATTTAGACCAAGAAGAGCAATACCAGGACCCACAAAGCCAATTGTCTGTAAGAAGCAAAGTCAAAGAGTTAGTTTCAGTTTTAATCCCAGCAGTAAATATCTACATTTGAAATGACAATTTGGATTAAAAAAACTTAATATTGATTAAAATAAATTGCCTTTTATCACATAAAACTTGGCATTTTTAATTGAACAGTAGTACGGCTTACCAATGTGAGAAAGGTGTTATGGATATTTCATCAGCTATGGCTTTAATTTAATCAAGCTTCAATCAACAAAAAAAGGGTAGCTTGGTAAAGTTAATATTAATGAGGTTTCCAGTATGTTAGTAATTGAGGTGAAAAGGTCCATTCCTTGCATTTGAAAAATATTCCATGGCTTAACAAATTTAAACTATTTTGGTTTATGTATCTTGTGAAACCAATTGCCAGTAGTTAAAAGTCAGCATATCACAAATTATGTTACATTTGGTAAGAATGTGGAGGTGCGCTCACAATCGTATTAAATAAAATATATGAAAACTACCCTGATTGTTCTTCTCTTTTCTTTAACCTGAAATTATTCAAGCAACGCACCTGCATTATCTTCCGAGTTAAAGTAATGCTTGTACCATTTCGGATAAGCATATCTGATACAACACCAGCCACATAGCCCAAAACTGCCATCATGACCCAGGGGAGTGCACTAAACCATGCAGCTTCTCTCAGATTGACATGATATATCTGATCACCATCGAAGGCAAAATATTAAATAAAATACAGGGAGAATTAGTTTCTTTATTCAAGAAACATGAAGAAGAATCAGGACTTACCGTTTTAAAATACACTGGCATCCATGAAAGGATGACGAAATAGCCCTGAAAAAAAATAGCATGGTAAACATTACCCCTAAACAGTGTTCTTCATATGGCACAATCTAATCAAGTGTTATTGAAAGTTATGTTTATAGGAATTACCCAACTATGCATAGCATTTGCAGAAATTAAAGCCCATGTTGGCCATTTAGAAAGTAGTTTGCCGAAAGGAGGGACCTTTCTTAGTTTTTCACCTCCAATTCGAGGTTTCATCAATTTCTGACCCTTGGTTATATACTCTAGTTCATATGCTGATATTTGTGTGTGTTCACCAGGAGTGCCCGATATAGCAGATATCCACACCAGCACCCACAGAAATCCAAATAATCCAAATATCACAAATGGTCCAAAAATACCAGCTCGTGACATGATAATAGGTGAAAGAAGTAACCCAATGGTATTGCCAAGCTGAAAGCCAGCCATTGCAATCCCCACAGCACTAGATCGTTCTGTGCGAGGAAACCACCTATAAGAAAAGGCCCAGTGCAAACAGTTTCATAGATCTTAGCAGGCAGTGCAACGCAAATAAATAATATTAGGTTGTGGCAAAAGTGCGAAGATTAATCAAGTGATCAAAGGGAACAGAATTCCAAAGAAATACCTCAACACCATGTTGTTCATACTTGGCAGTGCCACTCCTTCTGCGATACCTAGCAGAACTCTAGTTGAGAGGAACAACCACAGAGAGCGAGCAGCCGCCCAAGGGGACAAGAATGTAGCCAAGGACCATAAAGCCACACCATAAGTCATGACTCGCTTCCCGCCATAGTAGTCGACAAGCGCTCCACCAATTATTGGCGACATCAGATATCCCCAAAGGAAGGATGACTGTTTGAAGTGTCAACAACACAATGGCATCACCATACCTTCAAGGAAGATGCATACACCCATACAGACAGTACAGGCAGTAGGCACTTCATATTTTGGTTAAGGGGTGAACAGACAACTTTACTTCCTTAGAAATTAAAGTTAGTACATTACTTTTACTACATCTGCCTGAGTGAGTTAATCAGGAATGAAGTACAGCTGAAGAAAATGAAGGAAACCGAAAAACTAACATCTGGGTCCTTGATTTGATGGGAAATGAACCAAATTTTATACCAACATATGAAATATAAAACCATGCCACCACACTTTCATCAAACCATAGTTGCAGTTGAGCATTCGACCACATCGTTAAACTTTAATCGTTGCAAGTGAGCATTTCTAACACCACACACAATTCTGTTCCCAGTCACTAGTGCTACAGTGCAGCCAAACAAAAGCAAACAGAATTAACGAGAGCTGGGGACCTGCACGACGCCGGCGAACGCCGGCGTCCATCCGTATGCCTGGGACAGAGGGACGATGGCGACGGACATGACGACGCGGTCGGCGTTGCAGAGCGCGAGGGCCAGCCCCAGCATCGCCGCCACCTTCACCCTCTCAGACGTCACGAACTCCGCCGCCACCGCCTGAGCCTCTCCCCCACCGGCGGCGGAAGCCGCAGGAGGCGCCGCAGTGGTAGGGGTCCTGGCCGGAGGCCGGAACGGCTGGGGAGGAGCAGGAGGCAGGAGGCGGCGGTGGAGGCGGTGGGGCTGCCATGGAGGCGGAGGCGGGGTTTGAGCGCGGGCGGGAGAAAGGCGGCGGCGGCCGGAGAGGAGGAGGGGAGCGGAAGGGGGCAGAAGCGAGCGGGTCAAGGGGAGCAGTTGGCCGGGAGGGGCCATTGTTTGTTTGTTTGTTTTCTCCTCCGTCTACGTCCGGCGAAGGGAAGCCGGCCAGAGCGGATGTGGTGGGTGGTTCTCTGATGAAGTGGGTTGGTGGACTGACATGTCAGATGCACGGGCCCTCTTCGTTTGTCGTGGTCAGTGATCTAGGGATGGGCTTCAGGGCTTGTCATGGCCTAAGCTGGCCCAGCCTGAGAAGGAGTCGGCTCGGGTAGCCCACTTTGTCTAGCCTCAACTCTGAAAGACCGAGGGCCTGTTTTGTTGCAGCCTGGGCTCGTATGCCTGACCGGACTGTGCCGGGAAACTGCCGGATGTGTGTGTGGTTGAACTGAAGCATGGAGGATGGAGCAACCAACGCATGCCTGGCCTGGTCTCACCCGGCACCTTCGTTAGCCTGAGCCAGGCGTTCGAAATCGTGCGCCAGAGCTTTAGGCAGCGGCTAGAAAACACAATCAATGAGTTAATCAAGCGTACCCATATTAATCCCGTTGTGGTGCGCAGCCCGTTTGTCACCGTCGCCGGCTGCTCCATACCAGGGGCGGATTCAGCGGGGGCTCGAGCCCTTCTACCGCTATCGGACCCTTGGAGCCCCTTAAATTTTTAGCTATGAATGTATAATATAGAAGGGGCTGAGGTCGAGCTGAAGGCCCTTCAAAAATTTTTCTTGGATCCGCCACTGCTCCATACGACGGTCGTCGACATCGCCGGCTGCTCACCCAGACCTCGCTAAAATTTAGAGTATTATATGCACTTATTCCTCTTAGTGATTAGTTAATGATATAGCCGTACACTTCGCTAAAATCACCACAACCATAGAGTGATATGACCGTATTAGGTGCGTGCTACAAGCCCTTGCAAACACATACAAGTAGGCATGAGAAGCGCACATACGTACGTACACAGCCGAACCGATCGATTATCCGGCGCTCGTTGGGCGTTGGCTCGTCCCAGCAGCAGCAGGGCCACACAAAGCACGAACGGTTGCCGTGCACCGCCACGCTCCCCGCTCTCTGGTGGTGATCAGTTCGGCTGAAAAACTCATGGCTTATGGCTGAAAATACTGTAACTGGCTGAAAAAAGCAATGTAGCTGACAGAGGCTTATTTAGCATAATTAAATTTAAAAAAATTAAAAATATAAAAAATATGTTAGCCCATTACGTATAATACAAACAAATACGTGAAAAAAAAAGAACCGGCAAAAAAGCTCAACAAAAAGCCAAAAGTTCAGAAAAAGACGAAACTTATAAATAGTGAAAAATAAGCCAGAAACTGAAGCCGAGTTGATCAGGGCTGTCTTCTCCAGCGCCACGTGGCGGCACGGCGGCGCCCGGCTTATCTGGTCCAGTCGTGCGTCCTTCGTGTGTGTGATCCGTTACTCCCAAATCTCGGAGCCCGCGCTAGTCGCAGCCGCAGCAGGCTGGCAGGAAGCTCACCAAGCAGCGTAGAAAAACGTACGACAACTAGTGCACTCCTGAGTCCTGAGCTAAGCTGTGACCCTTCTCGTCTGCCAATTCTAAGCTAGGCCGTCACACCAGCGAAGCAATGGAGACCGTCGCGGCGGCCGGCTACGCCCGCGGGGCCGCGACGCGCTCGCCGGCGTGCTGCGCCGCCTTGTCCTTCTCGCAGTCATACAGGACCAAGGTATCTAAGAGCTTCACTTGCTAGAGTGCCCAGGAACACGACTAAGCATATCTGTAGTGTATATAATTCAAATGGTCTTAAGGTGGGTCCTATCTAAATCTTAAGGCTGACTCCATAATGTATATAACTCAAGTGGCCTTAAGACGATCCCATTTGGCAGATAAAGAAAAATTGTATTTGAATGCTTGTGGCCAGGTATTTAGCTTGAGGATCAGTCTTAAACCTTTTTTGCTTATAACCTGCTTAAGGTCACCCATGTAATATATAAAGTTGACCTTAAGGTGACTTAAGACCCTCTATTTTCATACACTACAGATCCCCTAACTAATGTGCATGTTCCAACTGAAACGTGTGCCGGTGTCACAAGCGTACGTGCAAATCCTGCGCTGACGCCTGATGGGTGATGCCACAGCAGGCTGCCAGCCCGCCGACCACGTTCTACGGCGAGTCGCTGCGGGTAGGCACGGCGAGGTCGCTCCCGTCGAGACAGTCCAAGGCGGCGAGCCGCGCGGCGCTCAACACCCGGTGCGAGATCGGGGACAGCCTGGTGCGTGTGCATCAGTACCATAAGGCGCCGTGCATCGGCGCACATGCCACGTGAAGCTTACGCTGCTGTATCTGTTGGGGTTTGTGTGGTGTCAGGAGGAGTTCCTGACCAAGGCGACGCCGGACAAGAACCTCATCAGGCTGCTCATCTGCATGGGGGAGGCGATGAGGACGATCTCGTTCAAGGTCCGGACGGCGTCCTGCGGCGGCACGGCGTGCGTCAACTCCTTCGGCGACGAGCAGCTCGCCGTCGACATGCTCGCGAACAAGCTCCTCTTTGAGGTGAAACGATCGGATGCTTTGTGCCCGTGCATGGCTCGTCTCGCGCGGTTTGTCACTTCGCTTATTTCTGTACTACGAGACATGTAGGCTTTGGAATACTCCCATGTCTGCAAGTATGCGTGCTCTGAGGAAGTCCCTGAGCTGCAAGACATGGGTGGCCCAGTCGAAGGTACTGCCATTTCTTCTCCCTGTACATAAAAGCAAAGTCCAAAGTACATATATGAGATATGACTCGGTAATCAGTACAGATAATTAAGAGTAACAACGACCACCTAAATGATTTTAAGTTCATCCATTCATTCTTAACAGAGTACAGGACAGTGTTCAGAAATCAGCACCACTGCTACTGAACAAAACATTTGTTCCCGTTCGCATATTCAGAGCACTATAGCAATGGAACTGCATATCATGATATCAGTATACGTTACCATGCTGTCTCTTCTTGGATTCTAGTTGTCGATGCAATCCGAAATGGAGAGAGAAATACGAACTATCCAATCACCAGTTGTAACATGTTTGAGCACTCTAAAGCTTATATTGTTAGAAATGTGAGCAATATTTTAATTCTAAATTTTACTAGAAGACAAATACAATAAATTAATGACGTAAAACTTACTACTAACAGCATATTACTTATCATACTTCAGAATATATACAAGAAAAATATAGAAACAAAGTCGAACAAATGCACGAATGACTTACTTTTTCGCCTGATGAAGAAAAGGAAGCAGCGCAGGCTTGACGCAGTGCGGAACGTAGATGACGTAGTGCAGTGAGCGGTCGCGCAGATGTGCGCTGCCCAGAAACCGTATTGCCGCCCCGTGCAGATACTCTTTGCGGCAATGGTTCGGAGATAGACACTCTCCCTCCTTCCAGGTGCACGCCGGGAAGAAAGGTTGACGAAGTTCAAACAGCTTAGCACCAGAGCACAAGACCGCAGAGAAGAAAAAAATAGAGGCAGTAGAATTCTCCCTCATACTCTGGACATCTCCAAGCATATAAATAGACAGACTGATAACTAACATGATTAAAACAGTCATTTACCCACTGGTAACTGACACATTCAACCAGTCATTTATCCACTGGTAACTGTCTGTCATCAAAACCCCAATAAAACCTCAAATTCAAACATTTGAATCTCATTCAAACACAGAGAGAGTGGTGCAGAGTTCAGCAAAATAAAGATAGACTTGGTTCGCCCCGTGCAGTTACTCTCTGCGGCAATGGTTCAGAGATAGCCACTCTCCCTCCTTCTAGGTGCACGCCGGGAAGAAAAGTTGGCGAAGTTCAAACAGCTCAGCACCAGAGCACAAGATCGCAGAGAAGAAGAAAATAGAGGCAGTAGAATTCTCCCTCATACTCTGGACGTCTCCAGACATATAAATAGACAGACTGATAACTGACATGATTAAAACAGTCATCTACTCACTGGTAACTGTCTGTCATCAAAACCTCAATAAAGCCTCAGATTGAAATGTTTGAATCTCATTCAAACACAGAGAGAGCGGTGCAAAGTTCAGCAAAATAAAGATAGACTTGGTCTGCCAAATGGCGTGCCACGTCACGGTTACAAGTCACGCGAAAATACGCGCGCACGCGTGTGACTAGCCAGAACTCTTCTCATACCATCTCTATCCAATATTCAAGGAGTAGTGAGCACTCTATAAATCGGTCTTCCACAAGTTATCTTAACAATATAATACTAAACCACGCATACTTTGGAATTAAGGAAATGAGTCATGCTCAAATAGGCTAATTTCTAACATATATATATAACCTGCAATGACAAAATTGATGCCTAGAAAATGCCGAAACAACTTGAGAAATTTAGCATTTGTAATTCAGACCGGCTCAATTTGTCACCTAATCTCGCAGGTGGTTTCAGTGTTGCGTTCGATCCACTTGATGGTTCCAGCATTGTCGACACGAACTTCACCGTCGGAACCATATTTGGTGTCTGGCCCGGTGACAAGCTGACAGGCATCACCGGTGGAGACCAAGTTGCTGCAGCCATGGGAATCTACGGCCCTCGCACGACTTACGTTATTGCCCTCAAGGACTGCCCTGGAACACATGAATTCCTTCTTCTTGACGAAGGTTTTCTTCGATTGTAAACCAGAGGAAGTTGTGAAGTCACAATGTGCATGTAATGTAATCGTAATCGAAGTTCTACAAATGCTGCAGGTAAATGGCAGCATGTTAAGGACACCACGTCCATTGGAGAAGGGAAAATGTTCTCTCCTGGTAATCTGAGGGCTACATTCGATAACCCTGATTATGCCAAGGTACTCCCTTATTATTGTTTTTATTACATTTTTTAGCAGCTGATAATTCTCTGCGTATTTGGTTATATACAATGGCAGTTTTCATCAGAGTCTTAACTACTGAAAAATGTAACTTCTCAGCTCATCAACTACTACGTCAAGGAAAAGTACACATTGCGTTACACTGGAGGAATGGTCCCTGATGTCAACCAGGTATTTGTCAGCAAATCTTCAGTCATTAGTCATTACAAGTCAGTTCACATCCTTTGGAACCACAAATGTTTCTGATAACTCAAGCCGAACAAAAACATTACCTTATGCTGGCTTAAAATTTTCTGTTTAGTGAGCCACTTGCATGAAACTCTGAAATGTCATGACTCATGACACTAGTTCAGTACCCATAATCAGTAGTATCTGCTCTACCATTGAACAGTTCCATGGCCAATATGTCATGTCAATTCTACTTCTACATCTTTCGCACCAAAGAGAACCTTTTAGACAAAAGGCAAGAAAAACTTTTGGGAACAAGAATTTGGTTTGGTGCTCCCAGTAAGTGCCTCAAACTGTAGTACCACTGCAAAGCCCATGCTATTGACTATTGAGCTGTACCGCGTCTGCTGTTCCGCTCGTTTCATGTTTAGGATCTGGTTTTTAATTCACTATTCATTCATTTATTTTTTTAGCTTTTTAATTTTTTTGCCTTTTCTTTTTCTTAATGGACTTTTGCATTGTATATCATGAGCTAACCTATTTTTATTTTAAATTTAATTATGTCAAATAAACTATATCAGTTACAGTATAAAATAAATCAGCTATAATAAAAAAATCATAAATTATCGATAAACTGAGCATAAGCTTAAAGGCCATACTGTCGTCACGGCACATAGTGAACGCACTTTACTTTATGTACTTTTCTACACTTACAGTACACAGAATTCGCGTGAGAACGCGTGAATCTTTGATGATGCAGATCATCGTTAAGGAGAAGGGAATCTTCACCAACGTGGGGGTGACGTCCCCCACGGCCAAGGCCAAGCTGAGGCTGCTGTTCGAGGTGGCGCCACTGGGTTTCTTGATAGAGAAAGCCGGCGGGTACAGCAGCGACGGCAAGCGGTCGGTGCTGGACAAGGTGATCACCAACCTCGACGAGCGGACTCAGGTGGCCTACGGGTCCAAGAACGAGATCATCCGGTTCGAGCAGACCCTCTACGGCTCGTCGAGGCTCACGGTCGGTGCCACCGTGGGCGCTGCCGCCTAAGTTTTTGCGGCATATGCAAGCCGTCTCACGAACCTGAAAAACTGAAACTGCCGTGCGTCGTTTTAGAGTCCAGGCATCTTGGGATGTGTAACGGTGTACAGTGGACAAACGGGGCTTGTAGAACTTTCTTTTATCTCTCTCCTGAAAAGTAATTTTGTACACAATTGTATGCATGGCAGCCCTTGTGTCATCGAATGTCTGGATTTCGATCTTCTAAGTGGGCATGCACAATGCAATCTCCATATATCTCTGCAACCTTGCTTCTCTCGGTACTGTCATGCAATAATTAATGCATGCAGTGCAGTGCAGCAATGGAATCCATGTCCCCATGTTTCTACCAGGCTGCAACAGTCCACCAAGGATGGAGTATAGAAGAGAAACAGTACCATAACGCACCGATTTCTGAGCAGGTAGTTTGCTTGAAGCGATGGGAGGCCTCGACCAACCATGCAGATCCAACGGTGCAAGCTCGACTCTACAAATCCTGACTACTGATCCTCTCGCAGTCTTGCCACCACCACTACTCTTTTCTTTTCTGAAGATGACTCAGTGCACTACATGCATGATGTGATGCAAATGCAAGTTCTGCACGATGCATGCAACTCCACGGCGGTTCACGGAATAGTCCGCTCCGGGTGGCGCGTCCGCGCGTACAAGAACTAGAGTACAAAAGTGCGCGGATTCACTGCGGTCCAGTAATGGCAGCAGCCGTGCACAAGCCATGAGAATCAATTCTCCAAGTCGAGCACGGTGTAAAAAAAATATACCAGGACACCTTTTTTGCCTCGTGATTGTCAATTGCACAATCGAACGGTTGCGTACACATGCAGCCGTGACAGCATCTCCAGCCAGCAGCAGAGGGTCATGTCTAGTACGAATATGGTGCGCCTTCCTGTCTCTGATCAGCATGCATAGCTCCATGCAAAAACATGGGACACATTCCAGCAGCGGGCGATGGAGATGACCGGCCGCCGTCAGCGTCGCGCTGTCATGCAAAAGGAGGGGAACCTATGCGTGGTAGGAGCAGAGGGAGACCGCGGTACCACGCTAAATGGCGATGCGCCTGCATGCCCAATGTACCTCGGGTTCGATCCCGGCTCGGCCTCGCGAATGTTTCGGCCGTCTTCGTGGGCGCGGCCGGGAGACACCGAGTACCACGGAGCGCACAGCGGAATCAGTGGCGCTGATGTGAGCCCGGGGAAGCGACGGCTGCCGGCTCGTCGTGCTCGATCGATTCCACTGTGACCGGTTCGTGATGCTGTGGACGGTGTCACAAACAAAATGCAGCAGGGTGGTAGAAGGCAGCAGCATTCCTGCTGTCAGTTGGTAAGTTTGGCCGCCTGCTTAATTAATTTGAACTTTACAGGTGGCGCATTGCGTCTGCAGCCAGTTCCAATCTGGCTATGCAGCTTCTTGATTTTGTCAGCCGGTTACTTAATCAACTTAATTGTTCCTCGAAAAACACTTAATTAATTGTAGCTAACAATGTCTAGATTATGCCAATAGAATATCTGGGACGTTTGCTCCTTGTTTTAAAAAACGTGTTGAGTTTAATGTACCAATCAATTTCATTGTAAGGGCGTCCGCAATGGTAATAGCTAGTACTAGCTATATAGTCAGCTGACGTGGAGGTGAGAGACAAAAGCAAAGACTATTTTATACTGTTGGACCCACATGCTCCTCTCTCATGTTCTTGGACTACGTGAAATAGATCAGCTATTTGCTCGTCGCTAGTGACTACTCTCTCTCCTACTTTTTCCTTGCCACATCAGATCTAGCTAACTAAATAGCCAGCTGTTGGAGACGCCCTAAGAGCTACAATTGAGGAGAAAAAGTAGGCAACATATGTGTACTTCAACAGTACGACCATATGTTATTGTTTACGGCAACATTTTTTCCGTGTCACGTTTCCTTAAGAAAAAACATTTTCCACTGTTACTGACAGCAAGCTTACTGTTGCGATTACAAACCAAACAATGAAAAAGGAAGGCTATGAAGAGACCATAAAGGGGATGTCCGAAGTCATACAAACCATGAAGACAGTGATAGAAGTCTTCCTGATTTGTCTGAAAAAGAGAGAGTTTTGCCTCCATGGCGCCCTAAGGTATATATTTGTAGCCACGAGAAAGCTTGTCACACAAATACCCTTATTTGGATCTATGACTATAGGGGCAATACCGTCCTTTCCTTTACTATAGTCCTCTTGAACCAGTCATAGGCCTTACGGCTATTGGGCCTCCTAGAGCAATGGGCCGGCTGGACCAAGATGGGGATCATTTCTCCAACAGTAGCCTCTCATGGTTAAAGGACCCTGATTTCTGTGGGCTGAGGCCATGTCCAATGTTACTTGATCCCCTCTGTTCCTTCGACCCATTCAATTGTAGTACACTAGGTTTTCCCCCCAAAATGGTGTTGAGCTCGGTCATGTGCATGGCTGCCGAGGGAAGGTGACATGTGGTAGGTAGTCGATCTCTCAGTCGTGGGACACAAGACGCCATGCCAGTTACGGTGTGGTGTGTGCCTCCTCAATCCTCGCGCCCACTACACAGGCATTAAATGCAGTTGTTGTGTGTTGTACTTATAAGCCGAGTGACATCCCATTTTCAGAACCGTCTGCTTGTTTCCTTTCGTTGCTTGCGTCTTCTATGCTCTTCTCCACTGCTGCTTCTGTCTGCCATCGAACTTTCCGCCTTCTTCTTTGTGCCGCTGACCTGCTTCACAATTTCGGGATATACTTGTCTTTTGGTGACTTCGCAATTTCATTTCATCGCTGTTTTTGGTTACCATGCTTTGGCTAGACAAGTGCTTGACAAAGACCAGCTCTCCATCGTGGAACGACTTCTTCACCGTGGTCGATGAGGGGTAATAGATAGTTATTCTTGGAGCACGCATTATTAAGGTTGGTGAAGTTCGCACACATACGCTAGGTGCCATTTGTTTTCTTCACGAGCACTGGGTTGCACAAGTCGTTTCGGATGGACCACCTCTCTGATGATGCCGACGGCGAGTAGTTTGGCCACCTCGACCTTAGCAGCCTCTTACCTGTCAAGGGACATTCGCCTCAAGTGCTGTTTGACTGGCTTCACGTCGGGTTGCACCGCCAACCTATGCTCGATGGTGGAGCGGTCCACCTCGGTGATGTCATCGGGCCTCCATGCAAAGCTGATCGCGTTCTTGCGAAGCACCTCAAGTAGGCTTCACTCAGCCTCCAAAGTGAGGTCACCCCAACCATCACCTGCTTCGATGGGTTCTCAAGGCTGAGTGGCACCCTCTTTGTTTCGCCATCAAGCCTTGGTTTCAGCATCCACCCTGGTGCTAAAGGAGGGGGCACTTTCGAAAAGGGGCTTGTTTCGCAGGGAGGGTTTGACGTGCAGGCTTGTGCGGTTGTTTCACCTATGTTGTATACCCTCCGGCATGGGCCTCGCGTGCCAAGCTCGATCTGGTGTTCAAGGTCTTGGTTTTCGAACACCGTGATGATTCCTGCGGGTCCCGGTAGCTTTATGCACAAGTAGTTATGATGTAGAATTGCGCTGAAGGAGTTGAGGGTAGCTCTCCCCAAGATGGCGTTATAGGGATATTGGAGATCCACTGCATTGAAATTGATGACCTCGAGTGCTATTTGCCCCAACACGTGGACTGGCTACCCACCGAAACCTTGTAGGGGATGCTAGGTGGCTACAACCTGCTTTGGGAATGCCCATCTAATCGAAGGCATAAGCAAACAGAAGGTCTATGGAGCTGCCTTTGTCTGCCAAGACTTGCCTCACATTGCACCCTGTGATACTAGTCTCAATTATGAGAGGGTCCTCGTGGGGGAAGTCCACCCCTGACACGTCATCTGCCTTGAAGGTGATGTTAGCATGGGCCTATTCTGTGATCACCTGCGCGGTGTAGGCGGCGACATGGTAGACCTTGTGTACGTAGGCCATTCGTTGCCTCTCAGAGGGGAACTCTAGTGAAGATCCATCCAAAATCACATTAATCACCCAGTAGGGCCACCCTTAGAGCCTTGGATTCACGGGATGGCCGGTGGGGCTTGAATAAGTGGCACCTCCGAGGGCTATTGTATGTGCGCCACCACCTGCACCCTCGTTTCTTGGGCGTGCTATGCGGCTACGCTTTTTTGAAGTGCCGCGATAGTGGGGCAGTCGCGGGTGAGGTGGTCTCTCTGGTCGTGCACCTCGCACCATGGTCCCTATTGTCGAGAATCCTCTTGACCACGCCCTCTTTCTCGCCTATGGCCCTTCAGCTGTGGCCAAGTCCTCCGGAGTTAGCACTCTCTCAACTCCTTCGATGTCGGGGCCGTATTTGGGCCGGGGCGCCTTCACAGCTTACGGTCATAGCCTTCTTTCGCAGCATCAGGACCAGGCTTGGCTTCAAAGGAGGGTGTTGTAAGCTTTGTCTCATGCCATGTCGCGCCCTCTTCTGCTCTAATGTATGCCTTCATCTTTTTGAGGAGCTTAGCCAATGTCTTTATAGGCTTTCCTCGTTATACTTCATGAGTGGGCCCTTCTGGAGGCCGTGGATAGTCGCGTTGATGATGGTCATATCGTCGACGCCCCTCACCCGGTAGTAGACCTTCGCGAAGCACTTGAAGTAGGCCAGCAACTTCTCCCCTGGCGCTTGCCTCGCCGCGAAGAGCTTGTTGATGTTGACCCACTCTACGTAGTCACCTTGAAAATTGATGTGCATGAGGTCTTAGATCTACTCCTATGCATACACCGAACTGGAGGAGATGGTGAAGAACCAGGAGAGTGCGACCCCTCGAAGAGAGCGGCAAGCCCTTCACCTTCGTTAAGTCGTCTCCCCCACTACCTCGATGGCCATCTCGTAAACGCGCAGGAATTCATGGGGGCCCATGTCGTCCTGGTAGGGCTCCCCCGTTGGCATCTTGAAGTCTTCCGATTAGGCGCTCAGCTACAAGTCTGTGCAAAAGGCGGACTCAGGGTCCACCCTTCAAGAGACCGAGAGGCGTTGTAGGCTTTGGTGTTGCCTTATGACTTTCCGTCCTTTCTCTAGCTGCCTCTGCCACTATCGTAGCGGGCATCAGCTGACTTCGACTCCCTCGCATCTCGTGCATGACTTTGCATAGGTCTGTCAACTATCATTGTAGCGTTCTGAGGATTGCTTCAAGGGGGCTTTCACCTGCGTTTGGCGCTGGGGAGGACGCCCCTCGCTCCCTGTGTGGTGACAGCGACGGTGTTGATACCGATAGAGATTACTGCTTGAGCAATGCAAACCTCGGCGTTGCAGTTGTCTGCCACAGTCGGATCCTCCACCAGTGATGTTTGTCGCTTTGTTGTTGTTGCGGCTGCTGTAGAGCCACTTTCATTACCCGTCGTAGGTCAAGGCATCGCCTCGCCGGTATGTCGTTACCACTAGGGCGGGGGCCTTCGCGAGCAAGCTCCCTCACCCTTGCTACGGCGGTCTCGGTGGTGGTGCGCTTTTTTCGCTTGGTGGTCAACTCGATCGCCTTTTTCGGTGCCATTGCGTCTGAACACTCCCTTTTCAGCTCGTCGTTTCGACATCGATCTCTACGAACAGCGTCAACAATTGTGGTTGTAGACCAAATAGTGAAAAAGGGGGCTACGAGGAGGCCACAAGATGGTTGTTTTGAGCTTTACAAACTATAGAGACAGGGATAGAAATTTGTGCTACCTGATTTGTGTGAAAAAGAGAGAGCTCTACCCCATGGCACCCTAAGTCATATATTCATAACATAAGAAGGCTTATTACATAAACACTTCTAAGTCTACGATTGTAGAGACAATACCTTTTTTTCCTTGCTATAGTTTTTTTTTGGGGTCAGACATATGGCCTTATGACTATTGGATGTTTTGGAGCAATAGGTTGGCAAGACCAAAGTGGGGCCACACTCCCAACACTTGCATCGTTAGTTTTCTTTTTCAGGGTCGTGCATTACTTGGCTGGAGAAACAACACCACAAGCTCATATGAAGTCTGAGCTAGGCGACAGCGCGCAGCCTAATTTGGCAGTTTGAACTATGTAGCAGACTAGCCAGCGACGGATCAACACGAGAGGGCCCTACGCTTGCGCTGCCGGCCGGTGGGTGGGCGCGCCACGGCGTAGCACACAGCTCATAACACACGGCCCTGAGAGGCTGAGAACGGCAGCACGAAGAAAGGAACAAGTGCGGACGCGGGCGAGGCGGCGATAACGGTGAGCGCCCACCGGCAGCGAGACGGGGGCGCGGGCCAGCGGAATATGAGCCGCCTTTAACGGTTTCCGAGGAGGCGGCAAGCACGACCTCCTTTAAGGACCAATCACGTGCAGTGGGCGGGCGCGAGGCTCGTGAGCAGGAGGCATGGCTTGCGGCAGTACACTCCGACCGCATCCTTCCTACTACGTGTCCATCCATCCATCCATGTCGAGCACTCAACCCTCGAGTCTCAGCAAGTCTCGAAGGAAGGAATTCCCCACGGTCCAAAAGAGCAAAAGAGGGTGACTGGTAGGGCCCTTGCGTTTGACACCTTGACACAAAGTGATGATGCTGGTCTGGTGTGAGTGTGATGAATGTGCGATGCGCCATGTGGGCTGGGAGGGCACCAGAATAGAATCTGCTTCCCTCCAAATTTAGTACACTGAAACACCATGGTCATGCTCATATTGCTAGTGGTATTACTCATGCATGGCACGTCGAAACAGACGAGAGAGACGACAGTTTTATGGGCTCGGATATGTAAGAGGAAATTATGAGATGAACTGCGTGTTACCCACCCCCCAAAATGAACAAAAATAACAGGTAAGAGCTTACAATACACGAAGATTTATGGCTATGACGTCCCCTCCTTCAACTGCAGAGTGGTAGCATAGGGACCTGCAGCCTGCCTGACTGGCTTAGTACAGCCGGAGCACGCTCCGGGCGAACGACTGCGAGGTCAGCTGCCGCCCGCCCTTGCCCGGCAGGCCGCCCCGCCGCACGCTGCCGCTCCGCATCGGCGTCAGGTAGAACCGCAGCATGCCGTTGTCCACGCGCCCCGGCGAGTACCGCGCGCTGCCGTTCCGCTCCAGCACGTGCTCGTCCCCCTTCCACTTTACGTTGCCGTTGACGTCCACGTAGCTGCGCCTCGAGCTGCCGAGGCCGCCGCTGTTGCTGCTGAACGAGGTGCGGGCGCTCAGGTTGCTGTTGCACCGCTGCATCTTGGGGTTGTACCCGCGGACGCGCAGGTCCGGCCACGGCTCTGAGAACGAACGGTCGGAGATGTCGGACGGGCCGCTGCTCCTGCGGCCGGCGGCTCTCCGGTGGATGAACCCCCAGAGGCTCCACGCCTTGCGCCACCGGCGTGGCTTCTTGGCGGGGCCAGACAATGCGGCCTCCAAGCTCGCGGAGATGTCCTCGATGAGGGAGTTGGAGCTGAAGCCGCGGTCGAGCAAGTCCTCGGCGTGGTGGAAGTGGTAGAACTCTGAGCCGCCGGTGGGGGACTCCTTGCCGTTGGCTGCGACGGCTGCGGCAGGTGCTGGTTTTGGGTCGGGGACTTCGAAGGACGGCCTGCGCACGGAGCTGGAGCGTTCCAGGCTCCGGCGCCTCCGGCTGGAGGAGTCTAAGTAGTAGTCTCTAGTCTGCAAGGATCCCCCTGGCGGATCAAGGACATCGTCGTCTTCCACGGGGATTTGGCCGTCTGAGCGCTCGATGACGGCGGTCGGGGTGTCCTCCAGGACGGACAAGATGGGAGGGAGACGGGAGAGCGGCGGAGGAGCGCGGCCGAGGCCAATGCCGGCGCCGGAACCAAATAAGTACCCGTCCCAGGACGCGCGGGGCTCGTCCCAAGAGAAGCCAGCGTCGTCGACAGACATGCGGCCAGCGTCGAGGGAGAAACGCGGGTCGGTGTCGCACGAGCGCCGGCCCCCGGCTAGTTCCGAGCCGGCCTCCCCGCGGATGCGCCGCCGCCGAAGGAATGACGGGTTGGAGGGCTTTTCTGGCGGTGGCATTGCCGCTGCCGCGGCCTCCTTCTTGAGCTTCTGCTTGCGCCGCCACTTCTGCCACTTCTTGCTAAATACGGAGGCGGCAAGCCAGAAGCTCCCGGCGATCTCTTTCAGGTCTTTAGGCGGCGGCTTCTTGGGCTCCGACGACTCCAGGTCTATGTGATCCTTCATGGCCTTCCCTTCACGGACCGCATTGGCCTCGGTTTCCATCTCCCCGGAGGTGTCCACCACCGAGGTTATCTCATCGCACTCCATGACCACGGGGATGTCCTCCTCCAAGAAATCCTCCGGGACGCATGGCGGCGGCGGCGGCGGTTGCTGTCGCGGAAGCGCGACGTCAGCGGCGAGCGCTGCTGCGGCGGCAGAAGACGACGCCGGGAAGGAACCAAATGCCGTGCCGTCGCGGACGCGGTCACGGTCGTCCTGGTGGAACAGCGCCCACAGCGTGCTTCGCCCGCGCACATCGCACGACCGCCGCTGCGGCTCGTCCGCCCTGGCAGCCGCAGCAGCGGCTAGCACGTCCCCGCCGCGGCCGCACGAGAATGACTTGCATCGGCGGAGGTCCGGCGGCGCGGCCGCCCCTGGAGCGGACGAGCCGCCGGCGCCGAACGGCCTGGCGAAGAGGAACCGGATGGCCGACGTCGATTTGCGCCCGGGCGCGGAGGCTGCGGCGGCGGACGCCTCTAGCCCCGCGAGGCGCTCGCGCAGGCAGGCGGCGCAGAAGCCGGTGAACGTCTCGTCCGGGTGCAGGTCGCAGCTCGTGGCGGCCGAGCGCCGCGGCGGCGCCGGCGGGTCCATCTGCAACGCCATCGCCCCCCACCCCACTACCACCACACCCCGACGTCACAGGGCTGCTAGTACCGTTGCACCATTACACTCGTGCTGCTCTGCTGCGTGAGTAGGTAGTTGTAGGCGGGCATGACAGAGGACTGGAGGGTTTTTAGAAGGAGCGTATCGGACAGGGAGGGTGAAAGGTGAAAGAGAGATGAGAGAGGAAAGTGAAAGTTAAAGGCGAATCACGGGCCCCGGCGAGGCCTCTCTCTCTCTCTCTCTCTAGTTCCTTTTGCTTTGCAGCTCTGCCATTCTTGGGGTTCGAGTCTTGTGTGTTGCTTTGTGGTTTCTCTCTCTTTTCTCTCTCTGTGCTCTACTAGCGTCTCTCTCACATTCTGCTCTACAATCTGTAGTTTTGCCGAGGCTGCCCGTTCTATCGGGATTTGCCTGATCCAAAGGTGATTATTTCGGCATAATCCGCACGCGTGTGGTAAAAAACGTCGTGCACGGAGCAACGGCCAGCGACGCCGCGAGCGGCCGAAGGATTGATTCGTCCGTCGGTCCAGCCCACTCCGCGCCAGTGACGAACACGCACGCCGTTATATACTTTGCTTACATCGTCACCGAGCGATTTCGCTTTTGCTCTTCCTGCAGAGCACCTAGCTATTCCACTTTACAACCATCACTTTGTGCAGTGCAATGCAATGCTCGTACTTCCAAGAAATGCTCACGGTACAGAATAAGCTGCTCTACGCAACTTCCTATTGGACAGTATCAAAGAGCCCCTGCTACCACAATGCAATCAGGGAAGAGTTTGACTTGAAGGATGATCCATAATTTTACATGGATTTTTTATGCATCCAGGTAGTTTTATCTTATCCAGTCAAAGCAATTTGAAAGCACAAGCATCTCTAAGAATCTTTTGTTGACAAGTTGATGTGAACTTTGTCCTTCCAGCTTTCCCTTCCTATCCTCATTTCTTTGTTCGCTTCTCTTTTCCCCTCCCATCCCCACATGCTTAGGGCCTGCCCGGTAATCCCCCCCCCCCCCCCCCCCAAGCCCATGCAGTAGTCAACAAGAGAATGAAACAGCAGACACTGTCCCTCTACTTCATATTTGTCCTACTAGCCAGGCAAAAGAAACACACAAATTACCAAAGTGTGTAAACCATGGCATCTGATCTACAGAACCTAGGAGGTTAGCAGTGTTGATTATGGTGCGCCAGGCACATGATAGGAGACCAGAGTTGTCGCCTTCTCGAGCTTAGGAATGATAATTAATCATGGTTCCTCCTCTTTTGTTCCCTTTTGCTCCCCTTGCTTTGATCAGAATAGTCACCGCGCATGTGTGGTGTGCCTGCGTAAATCCAAGTGTAGCGGCTTCTTTGTTTTCTCTAGGACTTCCAGGCCCTTGTCCGATGGTGAGATTAAAGAAACTGAGTTGGACACTGTTGTTAGCTTCTCGAAAAGAATAGGGAGGGCTCAGAGTAGCATAGATAATGGCATGTGAAACAATAACCTAGATTAGCTCGGATTCAGGGAATAGATAATGCCATGGTTGCATCTTTGTTCAGACACAAACAAAACCGAACACAGTTGAAGGCGAGCTCGAGACAATTCACATTGTGTCGTCTTCATTTTTGTACAAGCTCACACGGTTTCTCCATCCCTTTCAAAAAAGAACGCATTCACAGCCTCTGCTTAAGTAGTGGCGTGCGTAGACTGATTTGACTTCAGGGTCAGATAATAGGGTGCTTTTATCATACACAGTTCAAGTTCAGACACGCACAAATAGAGGCGCGAAGGACGTGGTGTCACCTCATTTGTACTGAATCAAGCCGTGATTGCCTACAAAACTAGACCTGTTTAAACATCACCTTTCGAATGGAAAAGGAAAGGAAGCAAAAACAGTGCACCCCTTTGATCAGGGGGCGTTGAGAAAATTTATCAACCCTTGATAAGCTCCTCACTGCGACATATTTCGCGACGCCTTTCTTCCCCCGCGCGCCATTTTCTGCAAAAGGCACCGCGAGAGCTCGGCGTCAAGGGCTCTGCAATCCTGCCTAGATGCCAAGGAAAACAAAACTAGTAATATGAACACGAACGTGATGTGCGAACTAATCCAGGAGTATTTGCGAAAGATCGAGCAAGAGGAAAATAAAGCGAGATAGATGCTCATGATTGCTGTAACGTGCCAAAGGATTCGGCTTTCCCGATCTCCCGAGTTCCTCGACGCGACGATGGATGGATGGATCGATCCAGATCGATTGACCTCCCTCGAACCGCTGTAGATCGCATGAACTGCGAGCCTGCAAAGCGATAAAGAAAGGACTTTTTTAAGGTACACCCAAACTATTTTGGACCATTCGTCTGGTTTGATCCAAGGGCTTAGGTTAAACATAGTGATCTATTGCCCTCTAGGAGGCAATATGTCACCTATGAATATTAAATGAGTATTAATAACTTTTTATTTGGACATTTAACATAAAAGGAAAACAATTAATTTGGAATGCAACAAGCTAGAGAACGCTATCCCGTTGCAACGAGGTAGCTCCAATAGCCTCCGATGTCACTGCTCTTGGTTCCCCCTCTCCTTCCTCTATCTTCTCTGTGCCACCTTCCTCGCTTTCTTCTCCAGCGCTAGCCGCAGCACCGCACTCCTTCTCCGCCCCTACCCCCTTCTCCCCCACCGGTGGCCAGTAGCAAGCTTGCCGCAACACCATCTCCCCTTCCCACTCAACCTAATATTCATCGCATCGCCGCCTCGTTGTGCTGCCCATCACTCTCCTCCGCCACCCATCGTCCTTTGCCGCTGCCCACCACCGGATCACCGCCTCCTCACCGTCCCTTTACAACCGAGGGGTGGAGGGCAATGAACCCGGCAATGGCGGTACTTCTGTCGGCCAGTCACCAGACCTTCACCGTCGTGCTCCATCGCCGCACGAGCAAGACATGAGTGTGAGAGAGAGAGAAGTATTGGGGGAGAAATGGAGAGAGCGTTATAACATCGGAAGGATGTAGCGTTCTTTAGTTTTTCTCAAGCAACAATTATTTATATAGAAACGTAGCACTACAATGTACGGGAAAACTTAATATATGTATGTTGCGAACAACAGCTGGTAACATATACAATCCCACGGCAGTGTTGATCACATAGGTCAGCCATTTTGTGTACCTATTGTTGTCACATGTAGATGAGTAACATGAACAGGCAATTACAAAAATTGCATGCATGTACACGTAATTCACATACGTTATATCAAATATGCCAAGGGTTAAAAATGTGCATAAGTAGGTGATCTAGTCTGGTCCAAAGCCGGTGGCTGCAACAAGTTTGCCGGCAGAACCTCGCTCGGCCGCAGCCTCCGAAACCATGGGTGGTGATCGGTTCGGCTGAAAAGCTCATGGCTTATGGCTGAAAATACTGTAGCTGACTGAAAAAAGCACTGTAGCTGACAGAGGCTTATTTAGCATAATTAATTTTAAAAAAAATTTAAAAATATAAAAAATATGTTAGCCCATTACGTATAATATAAACAAATACGGGAAAAAAGAACCGGCAAAAAAGCTCAACAAAAAGCTAAAAGTTAAGAAAAAGACGAAACTTATGAATATTGAAAAATAAACCAGAAGTCAGAGAAACCGAGTTGATGAGGGCTCGCAAGCTCGTCATCGACTATCTTTGTCAGCCTTAATAAAACTATCTTTTGTCTAGCAGGGCAACGAGATAGGAAATCTATCCAACATTAATCGCATGTCCTTCTATGGTGAAACATGAGAATCGCAATTAGGGAAATTAGCTGCACCTTCCTTTGTCAAAGAAGCCATGGCAACCGGTTATTGCTGGTTAGTTTACTTCCAACAATGATTCGTCCCCACCTACCTCCCAACGATGGACGGTCTAGATTTGTCTACTCATCTTATCTCCTGGAAGGAAAGTTGGCGCACCTTAAAAGAGATCAAGAAAGTATCCAGTTCTTGGTTCTGACGAACGAGACGCTTTACCGAAATGAGAGCTCGATCCAGTAGTGTGATTGCGTCTCGCCTGTAAAGATCACCGCATCGCTGTTTATTTTCCGTGCTCATCGCTCGCTCCCATTCGACGTGGATCCCCGGCGGCAACGCATGCAAGGGGGTGGAAGGAAGAATCGCAAAGGGAGGCTTAGGTGGGATATGCACCGAGAGAGGAGAGGGATTGTGCCGTGTTTGCGAATCGCAACCGCCGTGGTGATGGAAAAAAAATCCAATGAAGAACACCCCTCTCTATCTACCGTCGATTTGATCTGAATTCCATCGAATTAACAGTGGAGAGGGAAGGGCCTCGCCTTGGCGTGTAACGGGACAAAGCAAGCAGGGGGCAGCAGAGGAGCGTATAGGGACATATGTCCTGACGACTGGAGCCTAAGCACGCTCCAGCGGTGATTTGGAGCTTACCGCCTGTATGTAGCAGTGGTGTATCTTCTGACGACGCTACTGAAACTGCTGAAGGAAGGAAATTGCTGGAGGCTGCTGCAGCAGCAGCAGCTGCAGCCTGCACTGCGGTTGAGCAGGCTATTGTCTGTGCCAGCCCCTCCTAGCTCCCAACATTTTTTCCACGAAGCTCGTTATACTCTGCTCGATGTTATAAGACTTGCTTCTTTTTTTTTTCCACTGTAGTGACTGTTAATTTTTTAAGTAATTAAATTTAAAACTTAAAAATATTATATAATTAAGGACAATGCAAAAAAATAAGGTGAAAAAAGAAAAGGTAAAAAACCCTAAAACACACACAAAAAAAGAAAAAATTAAAAAGGCAAAAACTAAAATCGTTTAGAACAAAGCCCTTAATGTGGCTTATAAGCTGTGGCTTCTGGTTTTTTTGCACTGTAATAGTTAAAAATATATTGTAACGACGGTTAGTTTTTTTGAGTAATTAAATTAAAAAATTAAAAAAATATCTTCATGGACAATTCAAAGAAATAAGGGAAAAAACAAAAGCAAAAAACCCTCAAAAAGCTAAAAAAAAAAGATGAAATTAAGAAGCCAAAAGATGAAGCCATTTAGAGCGAGAGAAAGTCTAGCTTCTCAGGGAGCAGGGTTCAGCAGACATGCGTTGTACTAGTTAGGCAGAAAAATGTTCATTCTAAACACACTCTATTCGTGCTGAGAGGGGAGTGGTTCGGATTCTACCTCTTCTGAAAAATTAACACAACCGTGCCATTTTGAGCTTGCTAAACTTCGATCCATGACTCCATGAGGGTCTCTCCAATAGTACACATCAGCTGTCTGTTAGCAATGCCACGTAAGATTTGTTGCTGAGATGGATGAGAGAGAGAGGGAGGCCATCCGTCGGGATGTGACGGTCGTCTCACGCGAATCAAGAGCAAAGAGACGACTCATTTCGTTGTTGGAGAGAAAACGTTGCTTGCTCACGTGATTTGTGGACCGAGGCCAGATCTGGCGCGGAGCAAAGATCTCTAGCGTGCGAATGATTTCTCTTGCACACGAAGGCGATTTCCTCAGCGTGCAAGTAATCCCCCCTTCTAAATCGTCATCCCCTCCCTTTTATCGTCACCAAGCCCGAAGCCTCCCCGGCGCTCGGCGGGGCCTCCACCTCCATTGTATCCTCTAGTGGCCGCCCGCCACCCGCGCCGGCAGCCGGGTCCTGCTCGCCACATCAATGTCTCCTCCCTCCACCATCACCGCCGCCATATGCTGGGAGTCCCGCACGTTGCTCCCGGACGGGGAGGAGGAGGTCATCGCTGGGGGCGAGGAGGAGACCCCTGGTGCTAGCAAAGCGGAGGAGGATTTTTCCCTTATGTTTTTTGTTTTCTCGCAGCATTCATCACGTTGGGGTAACCTATGCCTTGTCTTTCTTCATTGATGTTGCTGGCTTTGGACATTATAGCTTCCATATCACACTTCTATGAAGGATGATTTATTATTTATGCTGAGATATTCTGTTCTCGATATTTGCATTGAAATAGCTGTTATTAAACCTTATTTGGTTTACTTTGGTCATGCGCGTTAAGTCTTTGAGTAGTTTCTGCTGTATTTAGGCCAACCAGAAATGAGCAAGAACAAATTGCTGTTTAGCATTGCAAGCATTCTAGATACGTAGGCACAATAATGACTATTCACTATTCTTGAGCTTGTGACTTGCGAGCAGTTATTCAGGCCAGAGTGCTGTGACAATGATAAAGCCAAAAAAACACGCTTACTGCTTACATATAGCCATAAAGTTGACTGTATAGTTCAACACATTTTAGCTAAGATGACAATACCTTGCTGCTTCCTGATCTATTTGCACGCACGCATATTGTCGATCTGTTCAGAATTTGATCTGATTTTACTTGCATGAATGCTTTTCATCTGATCACTGCCCCAGTTGCTTGTCTAAACAAGAATATTTTGTTCCTTTTTCAAGTTTACTAACAATAGGCATTCAATTAAACAATTTGACACGCTGAACTTTGTCATCTTTATGATGTGCTATGATTTAATTTGTTCCTTGATCAAGGTGATGATATTGGTAGTTATCCCTAATTATGTCGGTTATCAACTGCAAACTATGCTAAGAATTTATTGCGCATCACTATTCTTCTTCAATATGTCCCCTCCATCATCAGATTTGTATCATTGCTCGATGGTCAGTCTGGCAATGGATTCATATTTGAGTCAGCATGGGCTAATTTTGTGATTAACCTTCTAATGTTTGTTTTGGCGGGGCATGTCATCGGTTCATGTTGGTACCTTTTTGGATTATAGGTCAGTTCAATCTTTTATTGCAATTTTTACTTACAATTATCACATGTATGGATGTACAAACAAATGTTTAAATTTGGAGAATCATACCAACGACTTATCATTGGCGGAGTGAAAACAATATCAAAGAAAACAAGTAACACAGGCAACACTTGGAACTCTGAACTTACAATCATGAACATGCTGGAGGCAGCAAGCGCAAGGGGGATGGCAACGGAGGTGATCACATCGTAACGCCCTTTCAGGTGAGTGTGCTTGGTCAAGTTCTGGAAATACTGCTGCTACTTAAAGAGCCTCTCACGTGGCAAAAATGGTGCTTCTGTCATCCTGCGTTGCAAAAGAAGGAACTAAGACAATTTGTAGCACGATGAATGAAAAAAATAATATTTTTATGCTAATCTTCAGATAGAAGAGTAATTTCCATGGGCAGTTCTAGTATAATCATTCTATTGTTGGTTTCAAGTTTCAACAGCTTTAAACACTAAAATATCAGCAACATTGGACTTAAACTCCTGTACTAATTTAACTCTCATACAGCCTTCTAGCAGTTGTTCAGTTGCTCCCATTAGCAACCATCAGAATGGGAAATTATTACTGAATCTAGAATCCAGTTAATACACTACTTCATCTCCCATGCACTTTCTGAATTTTTGTATTTCTCTTTAAACATCTAAATGTATTTGAATTTGGCACATAAACACAAAATTTTAGATGTGAAGCAAATTCAAAAATTGTAGAGCGAGCACTAATCTGATGAATAACTAGTACAAGTAATCACCCTGGATGGCCAACATGTAGAGTACATAAACTCTTTAACCCAATGAAATTAAGAAAAGAGAAGTTTCTTGGCTATCATTACATGGTTGATCATGGCAACAATCACATCGTCAAATCAGGAACACCACCTCCAAAAGAAGAAGAAGAAGAAAGTCTGAAGTATGAATAAATCAGTCATGTCTTTCTAAGATGACATCCATCCCAACAAAATCTCACGCTTGCAACTATTTATAATAATTTATAGAACATTCCGACTTCAAGATTATACTGTACACCTCGCATCTACCATTTGGTCAATGTCAGACAACTACGCTATCCCTATTCATCCTGCATGATTCTAAGGATTAAACGACCACTGATTAGGACTGGCCATGATTTTTTTCAGCCCGTGTTCTTCACATTCCAGCGATCTGAATACAACCAAAGAAATACCGGTAAGCTCACTCAGTGATACTGTAGTAGGGGTGGCCCTCCACCTGAGCCCATCCGGCTTGTTTGGGAGATTGTAAGGCCCAATGTAATATGTGAAATGACATGTGTGCCCTTCTAGGAGACATACAACTGTGAGGGCAATATTGTAATCATGCTTTATAGAGATATATGTGTGTGCCTTGAACACGGAGAAGAGGCAGGCATTATTCATCAATCACAACCACTTCACTACTGTTTGGCAGGCATTACTGTTTGGCCAGTAGCCACAACAGATACCAATCTCCAACTTATCTACAACAAATCATAGCACCACATAATTCCAATGAAAAGAATCCGAACCAAATAATCCAATCGCCAACTACTAGGTTAGACACTAGATCGGACCCAAAGCCCGACGAGAAAACCATCACACTAATCATCCTAAAGCACACGCATTTATATACATAGCCGCGACGCGATGCAGATATTCCAACTAAGCAACGCACCACGTCAAGAGGATAACAGACGCATCACGCAGGCACACACCATCTAGATTCTATACACCGCACTGAAGAAACAGGATCTCAAATTCACTGTTTTGGATTCCAAGAGCCCGAGGGAAAGACGATGGAGACTAGGACTAGGAGCAGGGCAGGGAGGTCAATGCGTACCTGGATGGATTGCAACAAGCGGGCCGAGCAGTGACGGGGTGGCAGGCGGTGGTGGAGCGGGTGGATCCAGAGAGGCTGGGATTTGGGGAATTGTGGGGGTAGCTTGACCAGACGGGAGGAAGGGAAAGGGGATGAGTCGAGCAGTTACAGTGTGTCCGTGGTGTCGCACGGGGTGACTTGCTAAATAAATCACTAGCAAAATAGATTATTTACCGCACCAAAAATGACCCATTTGCCACTCTTACGATTATAATTTAGGTCCTGTTTGGTACAGCTTCACCAACAGCTTCATGAGCTGTTGTGAGCTGTTTTTTTGCCAAACACCCTTTTTGCAAACAGCTTCATAGATGAAGCTCCTTAAATCATGCTCTCACAAGGGAATAGGGTGGGGTGAAGCTGAAAATAGTAGCTTTTCACAGCTCTCCCCCTCAGGCTCGCAGTTCTAGGAACCCACTGCCCTTGTAGTTGACAGAAATTACAGCACTTTGCCACTGGGTCCCCACGCCTGTTTCCTCTCCTCCCGTTCGCACTTCTCTACCGTTCGCACTGATTTTTATTTTTTTATTTTTTTATTTTAATTTTTTAATTTATACTCATTCAAATATATTATTTTTTAATTCATATGACCATATACAAACATACAATTCCAAATATTAAAACAAGTCAGGTAGACAGGGGCATCTTGGACAATTGCCCTCTCTCAGCCATGCATGAGCTGTTTGTGAAGCTATTTTGCCAAACAGTTTTCCAAAACAACTTTAGCTTCACCGGTGAAGCTGCTCGTGAAGCTGAAACTAAAAAACAGCTTCACTAGTGAAGCTGAGCTGTGCCAAACGGGGCCTTATAATTTGTCACTCTAAGCATTTATTATTCATTTATTATTTTACTAGTCCTATGTCCGTGCGTTGCAGCAGAAACCTAAACTATAGAAGTCAAATAAATCATTTTGAAGCCCTTTTAATCACACATGAAGAAAAGAAACATGACTAAATAAGATTTACTTGGAGCTATTTACATCCTAATAAAATTTCATGAAACATTCTATAACCAAAGGTAGTTCAACTATAGACTTCAGAAGATGCAATATAGGACGTGATTGCAAAACAATGTACTACACCTACATATCATGAAATTGTTGTAATAATAATTAGTTAATGCAATGATTTATTTTTTTTGTTGCAATGCAATCGATTTATTGCAACGAAAATTAAAATTATAACAATAATTTAGAATTACGGTAATATAACAAACTTATCGCCATAAACAAATAATTCATGGCAATTACATTAACTATTGCAATAAAATGCATTTTGTTGCAATAGAATATACATATCACAATAGTAAGAAATTGTTGCAATAGTAATTAGTTAAGACAACGATTCTTTTTGTTGCAATTCAATAGATTTATTACAATAAAAAGTAAAAATTATCATAACAACTTAGAATTGTGACAATATAACAAATTTATCGTGACAATATAAATAATTTATGGCAATAAATTTAACTATTGCAACAAAATATATTTCATTGCAATAGTTATGATTCCTTGTAGTGAGTCTGGATAAAATAACATTCCCGATGATAAAAGTCTATACCATATTCGTATCTATATTTTTATATGAATTCGAATTTGAATATGAATATAAAAGAAACTATCAATCGGATGAAAAAAATCTATACTATATTCATATCCTATCAAATATGGTAGCTAAATAATACAAATAATTTATATCCATTTCACACCCTAAGCAGTACGCCAAGCACGCGAAGAGGGGCAGCGCTGCAGGGAGGGCCCAGGGAGAGTGGAAAAAACATTTCCCTCGTCGCGCAGAGGGATTATTTGTAGTTATTTGCATGGGAATCATCAGCAGCTGCTGCCGCTGCCCAAAGTGATGGAGAAAGCAACAGGCAAGCCAGCTTTAATCGGCCCTCTTTCCCAGCCGTGGCACACGAACAAAGCCTCCATGCGTAGCAGCAGTAGGAGAGCACAGCACGGCGTAGCGCGGTGTAGATGCAGACGTAGAAGCACCTGGGAAATGACGACCTTGTGATCGTATCGCGCGGCACACGCGAGTACACGACGGCGCACCGGCCGGCCACCGCGTGCATAATGAGGAGCAGAGCATATTCGCGGGCTCGCATCTCGACGCACACCTAATCTCGCATGATGATGATGGTTTATGATGATCAAAGACTGCTTTTACGTCGAATCATGCACGGAACCTTTCCGAATTCTTTGCCTAATCATTGCCGACCGCTTGGATCTCGGGTGCCCTGTCCCTGCGCTCAATTTGCACAAACGCTCCTCCAAAGGGTTAAGAGGCTCGCTGCACAGGTGGACTACAGTTCACGGAAACTGTGGTCTATTCAACCAAATCAAGGGAGACGGAGAAGCCTGCAGTTGATGTTTACGCCAAACTTCGTGCTTTTGTGAGAGGTACGATGTCACTCGCAAGCATAAAGAAGATTCTGCAGTGGATGCTCAATATTCAGAGCTGTTTCGGAATTCAAGGAACACCACCAAGTGGCAACCAGACAAGCATACTCCATAGCCTAGAGCAAGTTTTCATACATGGCCATTTGAATTTTGAGATACCATCTGGAATTATGAGATACCATTTGAATCCTCCATATCCTGCTACTTTGGTTGGAAGCTGGAAGTTGTAAGCATTTATAAAGCAGCGAAGGATATTTTTTCCACAGAAGAAAAACAAACAATTGTACTAACAACACTGCAAGGTATGTAGTATAAATCATTCCACAGAAGAAAACTTTATTTGGACATGGGGGATTGTGCAACAACTTTTCTGTTTTGAAATATGCTTTTCAGTTTGACAAAGTCACCCATTTAACAACAGGTGCAATTTGAAAGAAATCAACACGTCTTTTGAGCATTATTAACTCAAAACGTGTTTGTTAAGTTTTTTAGTTGACTTATATATAGTCACTCCCTTCTTTTTATCATGCCAAAAAGGAAAATGTCAACACCAGAAGCAGTTCTATTAAAACTTGGGGGGGGGGGGGGGCATGTAATTGCCAAAATGCTTGCTAAAATCGTCAAATGGGATATCATTTTGGTTGAAACCCTTACTTCGACCTTCTCAAGGCTCAAGAAGAAGAAAATCTGTCCCTGACCATTTGTTTTCTTTCCCCCCTTTAGTTTCATTTTTCCCCCGTACAATGGGAAACAATTCAGATGACATGAGCTTCGAGTTACAATAGATTGGTTTGCCTTGAGGTAGCATTGAGAATGATTTGCCATTCGAATGCGAAGAATGGATAACTCAACCTGAGTGAACGGGTCCCTTTATCCATATATATGCAAAAATCTGACGTATGATCACATGCAGCAATGACAGATCACTTGAGGTCATGCAGAAAAGCATGTCAGGTATCTGTCAGCAGATTCATGAAATCCTCTTCACATCCTGGACATCCTGGGTCCTGAAGTAAAATGTAAAGGTTAGCAAAAAATCAGTATCATTCTTAACAGATAGTATGTACTACATGCTTGAAGGGAGTCAATTATTTGACTCTTGCAGAAATGAGAAGTCTGTAGCTCAACTATCAGTGCATTCAAATAAACAGGAAATTGCAACATATGCACTTGACAATAATGAGAAACAGGTGAACCAAGATATTACATCCTCTTACACAAACATATGGGGCCATGCGAGGAAATGTAGAACCAGTACCTCTGGAAAGAACTGGGGCCTTGAGATTGATCTTCGTCCTCCTCTTCCTCTGCTTCATCTTCATCACTATCAATTTCCAAAAGACTTAATCTGCACTGGCTCAACACTCTTCTCATCAGGAAAACATTCAGGTAGTACTGCACCAGATCTATCCTGGTCTTTGAGGCAAAATGTTTTGACGTTAACGCCCAAAAAGTCTTATGGTCCAGCACAGGAACCAACCGCTCAAGTGCATTGAACTTTAGTTGCTCCTCACGACTCCACATCTTAGAAACCTCCTCGCCCATTGAATCAAATCGCCATTCTGTGAAAGCTTGACCAAGTTCAGATCTTAGCTGATCCCTAGCTGCGTTTATGTGATGCTGTCTACAAAAGAAGGATCCTGGAAATGGGCAACTACATGATTCTGGCCTTCCCCGACCAGCTACTATATTGTCAGTTTGTAAAACTTCACATTCAGGTGGCCAAATTCTGGTTCCTAGCATCTTTGAGATGTTTGGATCATTCCTGTAATGAGAAATCTCTTCATCTGAAGGTGGTCCACTCCAATCAGGTACCTCTGCCTGAAAGTGCTCGCCTACTCCAATCTTTTTCCTTTGTGTAAGGAGCACTGATGTCATGAGTTTCATTCTCTTAGCTAGCCTCTCGGATTTCCTTGTTGGCATATTCATTGACCCTTTCTTTTTTGGTCTTTCTGTGTGGTTATTGTGAGCTCTGTACTTCCTTTTCTGAAAGACAAAAAATGCAGCAATGTCTAAAGGAGTAAGAAAAACACAACTGCATTAGACACAACAGTGCAAAATGGAAGCCGACATAAAAGAAAAATGAACACAATCTAGTAAGAAAACCGACAATAAAGGGAAGTAATCAAACTTTGACTTCTCAGAAAGGGGAAAATTCCACAAACTAAGAATGAAGAAAATTTGAGAATTCAGAAGTACAAATTTGCCAAGCAGATGGAAGCAGCTAGCTCTCTGGCTTTTGTTTAAACATGAAAACCTTAACACAATTTCCACAGGGTCATCATCCTTTTCTCAGATGAAATAGATAGTGTAATCATGACTCAGTTGTATCCACTTTCTCTAGAGCCTGAACAAATTCCAGTGAACTGTTTAGAAATACAGTGCTACACTATGTTGCACGGACACAGACACGTGTGTCCGACACGACATTATATAGAGATTCGTCATTTTCCCAAAAATGCTGACGCACGCACGCGAGCACACACACATAAATACACACACACACACTAACCAACACACAGGTGTAAAATACGTGGGGAAGCTAATAACGTTTCTGAATGAAGTTACTATCAATTCTGAATAAAGTTATTGTCAAACATTCACAGTGCCAAAAAGTTACTGACGTTTCTGAATGAAATTACCATCAGTAGCGAGTGAAATTATTGCCGAACTATATATACACCATGATTTCAAATGCATTAATTCTATCTAAATTCAGGTATATTTTTTGAAAATATTAGTTTTAGGGTATATACTCATCTATAGCAATTCAAATGAAACATATAAATTTGAAAAAATATACTCAAATTCAAAATTTTGAACGAATTTAGATCACATATTTTGCTGATTTATACATATAATCAGCATATACCTACAATCAAGCTATCATAAAAAAGGCAACTACAATTTAAATTTAGTTCAAACTTGTTTAAACTAGTTAGTAAATTAGTTAAACTTGATATCCAAGAAATTTTAAAACTTTTCGCACACGACACATACCTATTTTAGACTATGGTGCCCGAGTACCAAAGAGCACTCGTTATTTTTACTATATATATACATGTATATATATGTATGTATATGTACCTATATATATATACATATATATATATGTATGTATATGTATATATGTATATGTATGTATGATATAACAGGGGTACCATGGTGCTCAGACTCCATGATTGAGACTTTCTATCCATGATTAAGACTTTCCTCTCAAGAATGATCCATTAATCCTATCTGGAGAGGAAGGACATGAGAAGATTATGGGACTCACTTGGATCACCGCCATGGTCTAACTTCCTCTCGTGCGAAAACAGAGGCGGCGAGCAGAAAGTCAGAAATAGAGGCGGCGAGCAGCGGCAGCAAGCGGAAACAAAGGTGGTCTCTCGCTGGTGGCCGAGCAGAAACAGGGGCGGTGAGCCGGCAACCAGAAGGCCAAAAACAGAGGTGGCGAGCATCAAGTAGGAACAGTGGTGCAGCGCTAGGGTTAACGTCTTAAGGAGGGTCGGCGCTAGGGTTAACGTCTTAAGAAGGGTCAACGCTATGGGCTGGGCTAAATGGGATGGGTCATGCCATTTAAATGTCCCCATACGTGTCCCTGCTATGTCCAATATGTATTGAAAATACAAATTCTTTTTTTCGTGCGACAATATTCAGACACACAGTAAATTCGTGTCCGAGCCGTGTCCGCGTCCGACACGGACTCGGTGCTTGACTGCAGTGTCCATGCATCAGAGATGCTACATGCCTACTGTTTGAGCATTTCTGATTTGATATAAGAGCAAATCCTTGAAAAGTTGCATAGTTGTCCATGCCTCCAATTTATGAAGTTGTCATTGACTTTACCTTCTGAAAATCCTTTGTATTCAGGCATACAAAGCACAACATCAAAAGCAGATTACAACGGCATATGACATAGAATATGGGCATACATCAACATAACTAACCAAAATTCAAAATCAAGAAAAAGGCTTATCAGTTCCATGACTATCTAGAAACACTAGCCATAAAAAATAACCAAAACATTCTCGATCCTCAGAAAAATCTTCCCAGCTATTAATATATACTCAACTTCAATAAAATATCTCCACCTATTATTACTTTACCAGAGATAGAGGCATGTATATGGGTGTAGGGTCAACTGACATCACAACCATTTTGCACATAACCCTATTATATATGGGAAATGGCGTAAAAATCCAAATCTACTACAAAGATTTTAAAGGAAATGGCCGCACTAGACATATATATTCAACAATTAACCACCCCACGTGTAAATATTTTGGATATGACACTGCCTATTGCCTATAACTTTTCGGTAACATCATGCCTTGTAGGCTGTTCCTCTGCTGTAGCATGTAGGATGGACATCAGCCTAAAGTGTAGGACATGAGGACTACCGTCATGTCTTCTCCCAAGCATAAGCCTGTCGTGCTGCTTGCACTTCTCCCAGGTCCTCTCTATCTCACAGTGGCTCCCTCTGTAGACCACATATGTCTTTCAGATTCAGGCCAAAGCTCAGATCAACAAAATGGTTCTACCAACATTATCCATTGACAGGTTTTCACCGATTTTACATGTACAGGGGCCTAAGAGTTGGAAATGACACAAGTCTAGGTTTCCAATATGACAATCCAGGACACTTGATAGTTTCAATATCAGGTAAAATATAGAAAAATAAGCAGATACTACACCAAATTAGTCCAAATTCTAGATATCTAAATTTCATCTCTCATAAGAAAGCAGCCTTTATTTAGATAACTAGCCGAATTGCTCGTACAATTGCACGGTCAGTTACTAAAATACATAAATTTATGTGTAAATAGAGTTGTATTTACTATACAACTATAATGCTTACAATTGGAAATATAGTTGTATTCCATATACAATTGTAACAGTTCTCGTATATAAATCTGACTAATCTGCACCATTATAATTTGGTCCCACCGAAATAAGCAGCGTAGATATTTATCCTTTTTTCCTCCGATTAATGTGGGAATTTCTAGCCTCTTATAGTAAACGTGGAAGCTCCTTTTAACCTTGTTTTAATAAGATAATAGATCTCGCATTAATATTAAAATCAGGGTCCTAATCAAGTCATACATGGTGGTTCAGGATGCATGCCATTGCAAAGCTTATGGGTTGCCATGCATGTCTATGTAACACCCATTTCACCATGTTTTTCTCAGTCCATTGAATCTTACAACTAAGGCCTATCTTCAACCGAGTAAAATCCTATTATTATTCCCTTGGTAGGAATCTCTTATTATACAGCCTCACATGGGATTGGCATCCTCACTAAGCTTCAAAGTTTGATTCATCAATTTGGTTTTCATCCTAGCATAGCCATCAACAGGTTTAATGATTAATAATTCAATACATGCAATTTCGACTAAGAAGCTTTAAATGGCCTGTCTTGAGCAAATAGACGTCGAGTTGGAGCTGAATGTTTTCATTTGTTAAGACTTGTCAGCTAAAAAACAGATGGGCCTCTTGGCCATCTTACCAAAACACTATCTGTTATTCTGTTGTAACCATCATGAATGCAGGCAATAGTTTTCCAACTGGTGTGTTAAGACTTAGATGCCACTGCTATGTTGAAATATATCATAACAGGCGGTTCCTATAAAGCTTCCCTGACTTAGAAGACCCCTGCTGAGATACTGACATGTTCAAGTCAGGGTTGGCCTTCCCCTATCGGAATCTTCTATTGTTTGCAAAAAGTACAATAGTACATGTTTGTTGTGCAGTGACTGTGATTCTCTTCGCTTGAAGAGCCAGTGACAGATTCTCTGAACGAGGTGACACCCGTCAATTGCCATCCACGCCCTGCAAGTCCATTTAGTAATCCACTCCCAAAAAACCAAACCTAGTGGTACGGCATGGAACAACAGATAGTGACAAAATCCTAGATGCAGCCCATGTCCCAGCCATACGAAGCAGCCGCAAAACGCAACCAGAACATAGCAAGCAACAGACCGCTGACACCCACATCTACTAACTCAACGAATTAGCAACAGATCGAAATTCACAGCACGAGGGTTTTGCGACTTCGTCCAGAACCAACTCACCTTGGAGAAGCTGGGGAGCTCCGCTGCGTCCGCCACGTCCTCAATCCTGAGGTAGCGTGCGCGCCGCAAGGCCAGCACCTGACGCTTCCTCGCCTTGACCTCCGCCGCCGCCGGCCGCGCCGCCACAGGATCCGCGGCGACCTCCCGCGCCCACCGCACCACCCCGTCCAGATCCCCGACCCCGCCGCCGCCGCCACCACGTCCCGCGCCGCGCAGCAGGATCTCCCCGACGAGCGCCTCGAACAGCCGCCGCGGCTCGCCGGCGCCATGCGCCTGCGTCAGAGGCGAGGCGACAACGGCTGAGGAGGACGACGACGACGAAGAGGAGGCGCCGGCGGCCGCGTGCCGTGGCTGGTCACTGCAGTGGTTGCTTAGGGCGAAGGGGTCGTCGAGGAGCTGCTGCTGGTACATCCCGACCATCGGAGCAAGGTCGCCGCCACCGGTTGCAGTGGCGGCCACCCGGCCGGCTGTGGCGGGCTCGCCGCTCGCCCGCTGCTTGCTGCTCCCGCCTGCGCCTGCAAGTTTATTTAGCTGCAACTATTGTAAATTTTGGAATGGAATTATGGAATGTTCTGGGTTAGGGGGAGCGGTGTTGTGATTCGTGGACTCGTGGAGGTAAGCCCGAGTGGGCCCTATTGCCAGTGAGAGTTCTTTTTTTTTTACTCAGAGTTCTATGTGTGCTTGTTACTGTACCTATTTGTGATGCAAAGCAGAAGATGATTGGATGCAGCTTTCCCTAAGATTTTTCCCCTCCCCCCATGAACACAGCTTTCCTTAGATTTTGTGAAGCTAATAGCATCATGTGACTTCATAGTAACAGAACAGCAGATAAGGGCATCTCCAATGGTTATAGCTAGCAACTAACTATAAGACTTCCACATCATCTATATAGTACACACTAAAGTTAGCATTCTAAAGAACTATCTATAAGGATAGCTATTTGATGCTTACATGCACACACAGAATTTATGGAGGCTGCCTCGTTTGGCGCTATAGACTATCTCTAGAGCTGTAGAGAGCTGCGTTCTCTTTCTTCATTTAATATCTTCCACGTAGGACAGTTGATGACATGGACTCTCTTGTAGATAGCTGCTATAGACCCATTGGAGATGCCCTAAGAAAAAAAATGTACTACTCCACCATACGGCAAGTCTGCAAGCCGCACAGAAATTAATTACTCCTATTCGCAATTGGAAGAGTGGAGTACTACTAGATTGGTGCATTTTAGTTGCGTAGAAGCAACGGCCAATACATGATCGGCAGCTCGCATCAATACTCAATTGGTACTCGTTTAGCAACCATGTGACTAATATGTGAGATTGCGAATGCTTATAAGTTCCGGTAGTGTCAACGCTTAAACACATACTAATCAGTCTTCTTCAAGCTCCGTGCTATGAAATATTTTTCCTCAACTGATCATAATGAAGCCTTGCTTAGTTTGCTTCCTTACAAGGGTTACTTTCAGGTTACTCCTTTGTGCCGCTCAAGCAGAGGACATGTTCTGGCTTCTTTTCCATTTTGGCTTTGGTTTTAGCTTTCGAACGGTAACTAGCTTTTAAATATATGTTTTTTAAAATAAGATATATAGATAGATTATAATACATATTATATCTATGGAAAATAAGAGTGCCTTTGAAAATTAAAATTTTCCTTTGGTATCTCCAAAAAAGGGTTACTCTTACAAAAGATAATTTAGCAAAAAGGAATTGGCAAGGGAGTGTCAAGTGTTGTTTTTGTAACTCTTTGAAGACGATACAACATCTTTTCATTGATTGTCACTTTGCTAGATTTATATGGAATACAGTGCACATCACCTTTGGAATTCATCCTCCATCTAGTATATCGGATATGTTTGGCTCTTGGCTTCATGGCATCGGGGCAAAACTCAAAAATCAGATTTTACTAGGTGCTGCGGCTCTCTGTTGGGCAATGTGGTTGAATAGAAATGACGTGGTGTTCAATAATGCTAAAACCAACACCTTTCTGCAAGTCATTTTCAGGGCAACATATTGGATCCGGCATTGGTCCTTGTTAAGTAAAGAAGAAGAAAAACCAATCTTCAAGAATGGTTGCCAGATTTTGGAGACGGTCATCATGGAGGTCTTTGCAAAATTTGGATGGAAGTTCCGGAATAGGATTGAGGCGTAGTGTCTGTTTTTTCCTGTATCTTGTGTCTTTTGCTTTGTGTTAGTTCTTGTGCTTGTTTGCTCTTGGTTGTAACCTTTAAGCTGCGTACGATCTTCGGATTGTAGAGACTGGGACCTTTTTCATTCACTTAATGAAATTTTCCCTTCATCTAAAAAATTATATCAAGTTCTTTACTGACTAAAATCATATATAACCTTTTCTCTCATCGTACTGTCTCTCGCGAATAGGTAAAATTCAAAAACCATATGACAAAAGCTAAAACTACATCTCAAAGAACCCACTTAACACGAGGCATGTCAGCGTCAAGTTTGCTTAACGGCAAATATTGGATGGAGAACACAAGATAAGAGTTTGTTCTCCCCTACTTTAAAGAACTCTTTTGCACTACAGGTGTAGTATATGGAATTATTCTCGTATGCTCACTTGTGCTGAAACTGGGAATTCTAGACCTGTAAAACCCACGCAAGGCATATTTTCAAGGCAGAATTTTGAAACAAAATCCAAAGGCCAATCCACAAAGCCACAAACCGAACAATTTAGACAGCATTCATAAGATACAGGGCATGTTTGATATGGCTGCGGCTTATGGCTTGTAGCTGAAATTTGTGAATTTTGGTTGTTTGCGACAGAGATTACGGAGAGGGAGATACTCGCTTACGATTTTGGTTGATATAGATATTGGGCTTTTAACGTGTACTACAATTAACTTGTAAATCCTGTCTTGAGAAAATACTTCGTTTGAAAGTTAGGTCCTGTAGTAAAAGCTAAAAGCTGCTTTTAGAAACCGTAAAGAACAGACACATGATTGACACCGGGGATATAATTGAGAATACGGACAAAACACTTCCTAAATCCCTCATATGAAGTTTAATGCCTCATGGCTTCTCCAAACAAATCACATATCTAATCTGATCATTGAGGGGCAGGAGTATGAAAGCTTCCTACGACTGTGAGATGGAAAACTGAAACCTCAGTGATTTAAGCCTAACTTAGCTAGTTGCATCAAGCAGCATCGAAGTAAGGTGGGGCGAGGCTGTGGGCAATGGATGACCCCAACAACACATCTTGATGTTATTGCTTTAGAGCCAGGAAGAAGATATGAGGTGAGACACACATGGATACAGGATTGATGCTACAAGGATTCAGATTATAGAGGTACTTTCGGACAATTGCCAGTAGTGTTCCTAACATGTCATACACAGCCAGCATTGGCATAATGCGAAGTACGGAGAAGGTTGGCATAGACAGGGACCTGGAAACCGATGAAAGGATAGGGAATGTCCAGTTCTTGCTGCCTGCCTATCCATTCCAGTGCACGCGCCCAACAACTCCATGGCCTAATCTATTAACGGGGGAAACCGGAAAGCCGAAAGTAGACCTTGCAAACCGTCAGGAACAAGACGGCAACAGCGGCGAAGACAGCAACAGCACCTAGAACGAGCATGGCCGGAGTCCCAGAATCTGACGCGACAACTCAATTCTTTTAATGTTTATCGATCTCTCATGTTACTGCATGCGATCTGTTGTTGATGGGAGACGACAGGACAGGCAGTTCCAACCAGCAGAAGACACGACGAATTGGGAGATTGACCACCGCTAGACATAGCGCTTAGGAGGAGGAGACGGTGGTCAAAATCCTCCACGGCCATAGGGATAGGGGAGGCAGGCCAAAGAAAGATTCCTGAGATGAGTAGCGCAGATTCGCCCAATTAACCGATTAGAATCTCCATCAGGCCTGAAAACAAAGGCCCGGAGACCTAAATTCACCGCGGAGGCGACGTGGAGACAAGGCCGTCAGATCGGGCGCCGACACCGGCAAACCCGAAATCTTGGGTTACAATCGTAACAAAATCAGATCTGCCGGTGGATTAAATCCCTAGCTTACGACTAAAACAAAACGGCCGTTCACGCAATTGCGGTGCACCAGCACCGGTCCTTCCGAAATTTTCTAGGAATTACGGCTATCGCTAGGGTTTCTAGTATGACAATTTCAGCAATTCCACCATGCAAGTAAAAGAAAGAATAGATAAACAATAAAGCGGGTGGAACTGTACAAGAAGGCAGGGGAAGGAGCGTGAGAAGGACGACGAGAAAGGAAGAAAGGAAGGGAAAAGTACTCACGGGAGGAGAGGACAAGCGGGGAGGCGGTCGACACGCGATCGGGGTCTCGCGGTTCGGGCGAGGCTGCCGCGCCCAACATACGCGCGCGGCTGGCCCAGCACGACGCGCCACCAACCAACGCTTCGCGCGCGGCACGGCTGGACCTCTCGTCTCGCGGGAGGCCTGTGGCTGTGCGAGGAAGTTTGGGACCCGAACCGCCGCCGCCGCCGAAGCCCTTCAAATAAGGGATACCCAAGCGAGGCAGCGGCAATGTGTGCGCTCCGCTGCTCCGGTGTGTGCTTTATTTGCGCCGTGGCGTGGCATTTGCCAGTTGTTGGGACGGTAAATGACGCTAATGACCCTGTCACGGTTTCATTGACAGGAGGGCTTGGGCTTATTTGTTTCGGTATGCTACGCGTACCAACTGTTGACAACCTGGGTCTGGGCTACAGGTCTGATCCATGATAGGTATCTTAATGATTAGATCTTATACTTGTAAAAGATAAAGTAATAAAGAAAAGGAGTTTCTCTATCTCTATGTGTTCAATTCTTATTTTGTATTATCTTGTTTGATTCATCTCTCGTATAGGAGGAATCGCTCATATTGGACTCGCCAGCGACGGTTCCTCAACACCAACCACTCCTAGGTGATGCAAGTTACTTCTTTTTTGGGGAAAACTATTGAGATTTATCGCCGTGTTAGTAAAAAATAGAGAAACTGTCATGAGGGTTAATATATAATATCAACATATCTGTTATAGAAGGGGTGGCTCAACCCCCATGACTGGGCCTTATAATTGGCATAATATGTAATAGACTCAATAGTATAGAGAAATGTACCAATATACCATCATATTTTGTAATTATTAAGGGGTACGATGAGAATTTCCCATCCTACCTCACTCATGTATATTATATGACCACTTCCTCATCGTGACTTCGTCGTCGATGACCACCTGACCATCTAGTGGTCGCGGCATCGTAGACCCCTCTTTCGACCATGATATGGTCGTGAGCCTTGCCACGACCTCTGCGAGGTCGTACGCCTCTTGTACAAACGTGCTATGGTTTTGCGCCTTGTCATAATCACCGTATAATCGTACGCCTTTCTATGAGCATGATAGGGTCGTGAGCTTTGCCCTGACCACTTCGTGATCATAGACCCTTTCTTCAGCAATGATCTGGTCCTACGCATCGTTACAACCACTTCATGACCGTAGCACATTTCTCCACCATTTCCAGCTCATCTGAGTCCAGCGTCGGGATCCTCTTGTGACTCGGCCAACTCTACGGAGTATAAAAAATTGCACAGTGGCCTCGTGCCCCGGCATGCGTCGGAAACTTACCTATCCTGGACAACTCTACAGAGTATAAAAAACCGCACGATGGCCTCGCGCTCCGGCATACTCTGCGGAGTATAAAGCAAAATTGCACGATGGCCTCGCGCTCCGGCATACTCTGCGGAGTATAAAGCACTGAGAACTTAGCCATCCTGGGCAACTCTACGGAGTATAAAAAATTGCACGATGACCTTGCGCCCCGGCGTACTCTGCGGGGTATAAAGCGCCAGGAACTTAGCCATCCTAGGCAACTCTATAGAGTATAAAAAATTGCACGGTGGTCCCACACCCCGGCATACTCCATGGAGTATAAAGTGTTGGGAACTTAGCCGTCCCGGGCAACTCTACGAAGTATAAATGAGTCGCCAGGTGCAGGCACCACCAACGATTCCACTTCAAAACCGCCATATCGACGAGGTGCCTGCGACTGCTCGTACGACTTCGCTGTCCTCCTCGTAGCCATTACCTCGGAGGAGCAGCCCGACTCACGACTCCGCCTCGAAAGCTCGACCTTGACGGAGCGTCTTCAGCTACATCACAGGACTTCGTTACCCTCCTCTAAGGCACCGCCACAGAGGGGTGGCGCGATTGATGACTACGCCTTTGTGTGCCACCCACATCGGAATACGAACTCGATGGCACGGCCGCAGCCTCGGCGTCGGAGGGGCCGGAGCTACCAATTGTATCAGCTCACTCATTGAAACCTTCGTGCTTGCTAGCGGGGGACGGGGGCTGGAAAAGTTGGTCACGTTAGCTCATTCATCGGAACCTCCGTGCTTGCTGTCGAGCGAGTACTGTTGTAGCAGAGGTGGTCCAACCCTCTGTGACTGGGTCTTGCAACTGGCCTATATGTAATAGACCTAATAATATAGAGAAATGTACTAATATATCCTCATATTTTGTAATTATTAAGGAGTATAATAGGAATTTCACATGCTATTCCACTCATGCATATAAACCCCCAAGAGGGGTATGAAGAGGCAAGATCCACTCATTCTTACTCACCAACTCTTTCTCTAGCTATCTTAGTGTAATGTCTTCTATGGAGAATGGTACTCTGTATCCACTGTTGTAGCTATGCTATAACAATATCCGAATTTATATCATTTATGTTACATCAGACAAAATGATATTCCGACGTTCTAAAAAATACAACATAAAGTTTTTTGTTTGCACACACCGCATGAGAAAAAGGTGCATACAAAAAACTTATGGACAAGATGACACGCAAGTTGCTCATGTCCAGGTTATTAATTGTTAAGTCGTGGATTCTTTTTTTTTAAGTAGTTAAGTCATGTATTCTAACCTTCTTTCGCCATAGCAATAATGATGTAGGCGTAGTTACCATCCTACCCCTGAATTTTCCAAACGAAAAGTAGAGATGTCCAAGGAAAAAAAGAGAACTGTACAAAACAAGTTGATTGCTATTTGTATGTTGCAACTGCGTTTATGTTGGGGACTTAATTTATGATTTGTATACTACATTGGCTATAAAAACATGAGAAAAATTGTTCCGTACTATCGCAAAGGTTTTGCGACTTGAAAAATCCCATCGCGGAGGTCACACGCGGCCAAATGCCATTGCAAAGGTCTAAAATTTAGAAAAATACCCCTATATTGAGGATTCCATCCTCCAGCTGCGGTTAGGGGTGGACCAGGCGCTATTATTATAAGTGCCCATATTACTCGGCTTTGCACGCCTGACCCTACAATTACAAGCAACGTGACCGCATTGCACTCCTTCGCTCACCGGCAAACCCCAACTCCTCCTGTACACTCATCGCCGCCGCGCGTGGTAATCTTTCCCAGAGCTAGTCATCGCCCGTCAAACCGTCCTGCAGCTCAAGTGATCTTTTTGCAATTGTGTTCGCGTCACTTCGTGTTCTAGCATCTTATCAGCATTTTCCCTTAATCAATTTCTCTTTTCTCGTAGTTCATTGTCAGATTCACATTGTCTTACCTGACTCAGTTGAACCACTGCCGACATCAAATTCGTTGTCCTCGGTAAGCTTCTCGAAAATCTGTTGCACCAAGAGCACCTCGTCCATCTTCGATACTTTCTCCCCACGTCAATTCGGCCGATGTGCCACCTGGGAACGCCATCGTCGTGCCACCTTCTTCGCTAGCGCTAGCCGCCACCTTCCCACTATCTCCAGCGAAATCCAGCCACACTGCTCACACCAGAAGACTTTATTCACCGTCGCCATGCTCATGCTCTCACCAATTCATGAAGATCACTATTGGAGCACCGCCATCGCTGTTTGCCTGCACTGTGGCCATCGCTCGGACGCCACTGGTGCCGCTGCCAAGCTCGCTTGCCCGCACCATCACCGCCTATTGCCATCTTGAGGCCACGCCAACCCATTTAGGTTGTCTCTCTTGACCTCTGCCTCGCCGTTCACCGAAATCACCGTCAGCCAGAGCCTATGCCACTCGCTCCGCTATTTTTGCCCTCTCTGTTTTCTCTATCTCTTCAGTCCTTGGCCCCTTATCAGTTTTTCTCAGCTGAGCAAAGAATAAGAGGAAGCCATAAGGGCAAAACAGTCATTTATGAATGCTTCTCTCACTAAAAAGGAGGTAACGTAGCAAATGGACGAAAAAATCGTGACAATGGTATTCTATACATTTTAGGCCTTCGTGATGGTGTTTTGCAAGTCACAAATCTTTGCAATGGTACTGAACAAATTTGCTCAAAAAACATATAGTTAACATTAACTATAAATACTATTAATTTAGCTTGTAAAATTTAGAAATAAAACGGCAAGCCTTTGGTCTTTTTTCTAACAAAAACCTTCAACAAACTAGTGAGATTAATTAGGATTTTACGTGAGAACTTACCTCTAGATGGTAATAAAGCATGCAAAATTTGCAAACCGTGACCATCCTAATGTGTTCCTCTACAATGAAGATGATCTTCAGTTCAAAATTTTCTTTTAGAAATAAGTCCATATTACACTCTAAACTTTTAGGAATAAATTCATATAGCACCTTGGGTTCCATCTATCTTTCACCTAAACTTGACCAGCGTGTCATCTTACGTGTAAAAATCGCCCAATCATCACTCCACGTGGGTAATACCACCATTCAAAACCAAGTCATGATGTTATTTAAACTAAATTGCAAAGTTTGAAGGGTCGAATATTCAGTTTCATAGTTTGATATGCTAGATGGACTTTTGAGCAAAGTTCGGAGTGTTATATAAAATTTGCCATTTCACATCATCTTCAACTTTTTTACCACTTTTCCTATAAGGGCAATTAGCGTCCAGACGTACGACATGAAACTTCCCATCGTATGCTCCAGTGCAGCATCGGTGAATTACTTGTGCAACAATTATAATCACCATTTGTAACAAAATGCATAATAACATTAGGTAAAATTGAGAAAATTGCTAAAAGGAAAAGGCTATCAACTTCTTACAAAATACATAATAACCGAATATATGACTTTACAAAGTGCTGAAACAAGATCAGAATTCCCAAATAAAAATTTAGAACCTTAAAATATTGCAATATTTGAAAATAATAGTGGCAACATTTTAAAATTGGTCATGCAACAATGGAAATAAATGTTCGCAATAAATTGAGAATTGCAGTATCTACTACGACAAAAAAAGATGACCATGTGCATTAGATCACACAACACCTTGCAACAAAAACAACTAAATGCAATTTTCCAAAAGGATACATTGCAAACAAAATAAAATAGTTTGTGCAACGATTGTGAAAGAGTGCTGCAACAAATTTAGAAAGAGATAATTGATTATATTCACAGAATAGCGTCCACTTCTCCAAAATACCACTGAAAAACACTCTCTCTATTATATGCCACTGAATTATATCAAAATTCTATGCCATTGCCATCAGTTAGTCTCCGTTTGGCCTTGGAAAAAGATGATTTTGCCCTCAGTTCAAAATATATCCCTATGATAAAAATTAAATATATGGCAAATAGGCTTAGCTAAAAATACTAAATTTTTTTGGTAGATCATTGGGGTAGTTGAAAACTCAAATGTAAAATTTCATAAACTCTCCCTTCCATTTGGTCCATTCTTGAAATTTAAATCCAAAATCAGCCTATTTGAGATATTTTGTAAACTAGGACAAAATAACTATATAAATATGCAAAATATTAACTTTCAAGAGCTATGTGATATCTTAGGAGCATGTCAGAATTTTTCTAAAATTTCTAGACCTCATTTAGTCTCTGTTTGTAAATAGTAGCCTTTATTAGCATTTAAATTAAAATTTTGAAATTTTTCTTTGAATAGTGCCTTGAAATATTTTTCCTAGCTCACTAACATGTTTAGCAATACCCCTGTGAGTTTTTATAATTTTTGGATGTTGTTTACTATTTTAAATAAATCATGTTTTTAGTCTTTTGGAGGGGTATTTTGGTCTTTTTAGAAGATAATGGTCTCCCCTAAAGGTCAACTAATGACAGTGGCATATAATAGAATTTTGGTGCAATTTAATGGTATATAATAGAGTGTTTTTCAATGGTATTTTTGTAGAAGTGGACGCTATTCAGTGACATATAATCAATTATGTCATTTAGAAAATACCCGTAACAACCAACCGAGAGAAGAAGGTGTAAACTGTGAAAGCAAGCATGTGAGCTCGGATGAGGAGGAAGCTAGCCTAGTGCCTTGATGCTAACGGGTCCTGATCTCCTCCAGTGCCCCCTGCTCCTCCGCTATGGCTCTTCCTCTCCACCACCTCGCATAGCGCTAGAGCATTCCCTCAGCCCCATCACCAATACAGGTCACCCTTCCATTGATGTGCCATCCTAGTTGTGAAGTTGTTGAGAGCAATGATAGGGTGGGAGGTGGACACCATGGAGAGCAACAAAGGTCTCAAATCTAGGATGTGAGTGAGGGAGTGCAGCGAATTCAAAGCAAGGATGTGGTAGATCAAGATGAGTGAGTGACATTCGAAGAGGGGATGTGGTGAATCTAGAGGTGTGAGCAACGAGGAAATAGAGGAGAGGATCCAATGTTGTTGATGACTGGCTCTAGGTGCTGGCGAGGCACTGGAGATGGAGAGAAGGGGTGGAGATGGGGCTGTACAGAAAATGAGGACATGAGTGCGGGGAATGGGATGGATAAGGGCGGCTTGTGCGACTGTGTGAAGTGAGCCACGCGTATACTATTTCTTTGGTATTGCTTCTAGCCAGACGTTTAGGTGGAACGAATGGCTCTGAACGTGGACGTGGCTCTCTCACGTCCACACAACCACCTCTAACTTCACTTCTATCTTTATACCTCAACCATCCTATCATGTAGTCAAAGCCAAAGCCAAAGCCATCCCGGCCTCTTTCTTCACTCAATCTTCTTCCATGAATGCCTCCCGGCATCTTGCTCCTATGCGGCGCTCCTCTTTCTACTCCGATCCCCCTAATCTGTAGCTTGTCCTTCGGCAGCTGCTCCTCCTCTACCTCATCGTCGAGGCACATGCTATTAAACAGAGTCGAAGTGCCGCATGTGCATTGCTCTAGGAGCTCTGGCTGTGGCACACACGTGAGCTTCGCTGACACTGGCCATGGGCTCAGTGGGCTCCCAGAACATTCTGCAACCAGGAGCTACTTTCGCCCTCATCGGATTTGGGCCTGCGGGTGATGAGGTGATAGTTTTTGTCAGACATCGCATCGACCTTCATGCTCATCCGAAATGTTGCAACAAGTTGAATTATTGCACTATGTCCTTTTCCATATTGTAATACCCTTTCTATGCTATTTGTAGTTGTTCTAATGAGTGTTTTATTTGTTATAACAATATTTTATTTTTATTGGGAGTAGTTACTTGTATTGTTGCACAAGTAATTCTCATTTGTTGCAAAAATCTGGGCTGTATTTTGTATCAAATGTTCTATTTGTTGCAAATACTGTTCTTAATTATTGCATATGAAAACCCAGAATGCTACATCATATATAACATCACGTTTTTTTAATACTTGTGATGTAGCATAGAAGCACTACTATATATATCCAACAAGATTAATCATTAGTATGTTTCAGTAAGATTGAGATATTTTTGTTTTCCAAAATTCTCCATTGAGATTATACTTATTTTGCTATACAAGTTGATAACATTTCTGTTGCAGTAATTGATCATATTTATTACGCATAGTATTATCAAATGTTGCACCATCTAAGAGGGGACCATATGATGAGAGAGTTCCCATCGGACATATGGGCCCTAGCAATGCCCATATTTCTATTTGATACAAAAGATATGGGAGAAACTCCTTATGTTTTAGGAGTGGAAGTACATAGAGATAGGAATAAAATGATTTTTGGGTTGTCCTAAAAGGCATAACTTGGAAGTGTTTTAAAAAGATTTTCTATAGAAAACGGCAAGCCTGTTAATGCACCTATTGAGAGGAAACTGTACTCAATGAGGAATTATGTCTAAATACTCTTGAGGAAAAAAGGAACTATACTCAGTGAAGAATTATGTCTAAATACTCCTGAGGAATAAGCTAGAATGAATGAAATTTTTTATTCTTTAGCTTTGAAATGTCTTATATATGCTATGTTATTCATACGATTTGATCTTAGTCATGCCATTGGAGTTCTTAGTGGATATCACAAGAAACGTGAGGAAGAGCATTGGAAACAAATTAAATATGTACTATGTATGTCAAAGGAATATATGGATTATTCATTATGTTTTAATGGCCATAATCTTGAACTGCAAGATTGTTTTGATGATGATTGGCAAATGGTTTCTGGTTATCTATTAACTTTGACAGGAGGTGTTATTTTTTAGTGCAGCAGGAAACATGATATAGTTGCTCATTCCTCCATAGAAACTAAATACATTGTTGCATTTGAAACAGCAAAGGAAGATATATGGCTAAGAAATTTTTTTGCATCACTTAAAGTCATGGAAAGTGCATCACAACCTATCACTTATTTCAAAGTAAAAATAAATACATTGAAGGAAGATCCACTAACTAAGCCAGTTAGTCAGGAATTATTCTCTTAGCATGATTAAGTCATGGAACTTCAGTTTATTGATTGAAATGTTTCAGCCAAGTGGGAGATGTTGGGATTTTTATGTGGATTTCAACATTTATTGTGGTTATTATCAATTTAACTCAATGCGGAATTATTCATATTATTGATGCAACTGATATGAAATATTTTGATGTTGAATTTAACTTGGGGAATTAATACTCGATATGCCAAGGACAGTTGTGCTGGAATATGGTAGACATATTTATTGAGATCAAGTCTATTGTAATTTAATATACATGCATTTGTTAACTCGAGTACAGCACAAGGCAGAATAGCTGGATTTATTTTACAAGATCGGCTCTGCAGGCTGTTGACCCACATAATCATATTGGAATTGATCTCATAAATTATCTGATCATAGCGCATGACTTACACATGTGTGCTTGAGACTAATATATTTTAGACTCATAAAATTAGCATGTCTGATCGTGGTTGGTAACATAGTTCAGGAATCTCACGGGATACCGGAAATAGGTGAGTCACTTTGTAATATCTAGAAGTAGAGTCTATAAATAGGTCTCTACCCTTTAACCTCATTATGCATTGTGAGCGGCACCACGGATAAGACAGGGGAATAGAAGGTAAACCAAAAAGTCTTCATAGAATCAATCTAGGATTTAGAGAAAACCCAACAGCATTCTCATATTCATCCATGATAAATGGATTGTGCAAGGATGGGAGATTAGGTGATGCAGTAAAGGTATATGAGAAGATGTCTATGGATGGCTGCAAATCGAATTCTCATATTTACAATGCACTTATAAACGGGGTTCTGCCAAGCATCTAAGATTAGCGAGGTCGTAAGAATTTACAGTGAGATGACAAACAATGGCTGTTCTACTACGATTATCACATACAACACTCTAATAGATGGTTTGTGTAAGGCTGAAAAGTATCAAGAAGCTTCAAGCTTTACAAGGGAAATGGTAGAGAAAGGTTTTACACTAGATATCAATGCTTATGGTTCATTGATTCATGGCCTTTGTAGAGACAAGAAGATTGATGTTGCCCTTTGTAACGCCCCCGTTTCCAGGGGCGCGTACGGACACGGCACCTCGCAACTATTCACGCATGAACAGTTATGAAGTGTCGCGCAAGAGTATACCATCGCATGCTTACGACAAAAGTCCAGCATATATTTCACATACGGATTAACATCCATTTTTCAACAGCGGGGCGTGCAAGCCCAAAGTATACTTACATCACAAAAACACCAGAATCCGCTCGAGCGCGGCCAAGACCTAAAGCCACGGGTCCTTGTCGAAGAAGAGGCCTTCCGGGGCTTCCTCAACGGGGAGACCTTCACCTTCGTCTTGATCCTCTAAAGAAGGGCAAAAGCAAGCCGTGAGCCAATCAACCGGCTCAGCAAGTCCCAAAGGGACCCTAACTTAATACATGCACGGAACATCAAAGGAAGGGAGTATATTTGGTTTATTAATTTGAGTGGGTGCAGTTTTATTTGCAAGCATTTTTAGAAGACGGACCCAAAACTACTCCTCAAGAACTCAGGGGTTTTTCAACAAGAGTTCATTAACCAACCTAAACAAGTTAAACATTTACAAAACTACTTAAGCTTTGCGGCTGGAATCACCCAAGTGACACAGCTCCAATAACCGGGAGCACGGCGTATTCGAATACCATTTATTTGACTCTGCAGAGTTTGCTCAGCTTTACCCACACGATCCCTTAACTCCCGCGACAGAGTTAAGAAAGCCAGGTCGTTTCACTGCTCAACTCTTTATATAGGCTCTACCCGGTAGAATTCACTCGGGTCTGGCTCGCTCACACACACACACAAGAAAAAGAAAACGGTGCCGCTTCGAGTGAACTCTACCGTTGTTAGGCACCCAATCACGGTCTGCCTAACCTTTGTTACCCAAACACCTTCTCCACAACGCCTGTAGAGTTTCAATCGAGTTGAGCAGCTACTAAACCAGTGTTGACAAGTCAACTCCTGTGGTTGAGCGGTCACCATGTCAATTGCTCAGCGTAAGGGTCTAGTCCTTATATTTTTTTCCCCCGGAGTCCGCAACCCCGGCCAGGTCCGCAACCTGCAACCCAGGGTAAGAGGCGGGCGAAAACCGTCTCGCGGCGCACCACAGCCCCCCTTACCCTATCTTACATGTCGACATACTCCGCCCTAGGGCACGGCATCCCATACTACCCTGCCCTAGAGTCGGGTTTTCCAAATTCTATTGGCCCGCAGCCACAACCTTAACAGTGTAACACTTTGCATGATAATAATATCCTACGATTCTCTAGAATATCAGATAATTATTTCTAGGGTTTCAAAGGCATGGCTACAATTTAATCATGGCATTTAACGGTGGTAGGACTAACTATATCACATGACATTCTAAACATTTCATTTTATTTTCGAACTAATATTTCAGAAATAGCTCAATGCAAATAATGTATTAACATAATTAAATAACATGGGTTGCAACATGATCAAAGGATTTGGGACTTGCCGGCAATTCGGACGAACTCGGCTAGCTTGAACGTAGAAGCACCGGGGTCCTGAGTCTGCTCCTGGGCTTCCGGGATCTCCGATACTAGCGTAAACAATTTAAATAAGTAAATCCGGCTTGCTACTAAACAAGCGAGGAAAAATAATCTAATTAAAAAGAAATAAAATTCATAAACACCCCAAATGGAATTTAGGAATTTATCTGGGATGAGTTTGTGGAAGTGGAGGCCAAAAATGGGTCCAGGATATCATTCTGAGCAAGATGGTGAAATTTGGGAATTTTTGGGATTTCCTGTGATTTTCTAGGATTTATTTGGATTTTCTGGGATTTTAGAAATTAATAAATCACGGGAAAATCAAATGAACAGTAACCGGCCCGGCCTGTGCTACAGTGCGGCCTGGCCCAGAAAACGGCCCGCGCGGCCGGGAGGCCGGCGCGGTCCAGCGCGCGCGCGATTGCGCGGGAGACGAGCGGGCCGAGGGGAGGCGGCCCAGCCAGCGCGCGCCCATGCGGCTCAGATGGCTGGCGCGTGGCTCGGGCGGGCGGACGAGATGGCGGGGAACGGGCGGACTGGATTGGGGTGGCCGGAGATCGGACGGTAGGGATACAACGGAGGGGGCGAAGCGGTAAGGGAGGGATCGGACGGAGGCGAAGAGGGGGTTTTATGAAGATCCGACGGTCGAGGAGGGCGGCCATCCGACGATCCAAATTAGACGGCAACGGGAGCGATCGGGCGACGGAGGAGGGGCCACGTAGGTCGTCTTCCTCCTCCGTCTGCTACAGCGCCACCGGGACCGGGTCACGGCTGCGACGGTGGTCCGGGCGCATGGAGGGTCGGCGGCGGCGACCAAGGGCACCGGCGAGAGCGGCTTGACGAGGGGATCCCATTTTTGGAGCTTGGGAGGTGAGGGGGCTAATGGGGAAGGCAGGAGTGGGAAGGGGAAAGTTCGGCTTTTTGGCGAAGAGGGAGGTCGCCGGCGGCGAGAGGGGCCGATTGGCGGCGGTTTCACGGAGAGGGGAGCTAGGGGATTACACTGACGGTGGCGGCGTGAGTTGGGAAGCTTCAAGGAGGGCTGGCCACGGGAGCACGGTTGGGGCGGCGGTGGTCGACGGCGACAGAGCTCCTCAGGGGTCCTCCTGGCCAAGGGAGTCCATTAAGACGGTTAGCAGACAGTATGGATGCTCATGGGTAAAAGAATCGGCAAACGGGGAAGGAGAAGGGGAGATCGAGCTACGGGGGTCGTCGGCGCAGGGGATGATGGCGGCGGCGACTGGGGCGGCGGGAGCTCAATCGGGAGCTCGGGGAGCTGCGCGGGAGTGGTGGGAGGAGAATGGGGCAGTGGCGAAGCTCGGGGAGGAAAGGAAATGGGGAGCAACGGGGACGGGTTTTATACCCACACGGAGGGGAGGGGGCTCCTTCGGGGAGAAGTCACCGGCGGGGCTCGGGGGCGACAGGGGAGGACGGGAGCTGTCGCGGGCGTTTAAACCCGCACAGTGGGAAGAGACGGGGTGACGCAAGGCTCTGCACAGGGCGGGCGACGCGACGGGGGCAGGTGAGCTGCGGCCAGGGCGGGGCGCGTCCGCGCGCGAGAGAGAGAGAGGGGGCGGCGTCTGCCAAGCGGGGCCGGAGCGAGGCGGGGTGACGTGGAGCGGGGTCGTCCACTCCTCCGGTCCCGGGGGCTGTCGGGGCGGCGTGACGCAGTGCGCGGCGCACGCGCGTGCGCGGGGAGGAGGCGGGGATCTGGGGCGGCGCCAACAGGAGGAGGGAGTGGGGAGGCGCTGCGGGAGGGGAGAGGCGGCAGGGGGAAGCGGCGCCAACGAGAGGCGCGGGCGCGGGCGCGGGGCGCGCGAGAGAAGGGAAGGCGGGAAGGGAGGCGGGGCGCCAACGGAGTGGAGAAAACGGAATGGCCGAGAAAGGAAAGCGTATTCCGGGGAAGATTTCCAAAAAGGGAAAGATCTCAGAATTCACTCAAAAGTGCACCAAAAATCATAAAATTTTCTGGTTTGAATTTTGGGGACTTTTCAACCTACCCCCCTTAAAAGAATCTCGACCCCGAGATTAACTTGGTCCAGGGAGTAAGTTGGAAAAATCTCGCTGCAAATCTGACTCTCTTTCCCAAGTGGACTCATCCGCTGTGTGATTTTTTTTTTCACTGCACTCTGCAAAATCTGACATTCTTGTTCCTGAGCTGCCTCTCTAATGTTTCAAGTATTTGTAGTGGTTCTTCAGCATAGGTGCAGTCATCTTGCAACTCAATATCTGACAATGGTACTTCATCTGTTGGTTGGCGTAGACACTTCCGAAGCTGGGATACGTGGAACACGTTGTGAATTCTGGATAAGTTGGGTGGGAGCTGCACTTGATAAGCTACTTCCCCAACTCTTCCAATTATCTGAAACGGTCCCACATACCTTGGTGCTAATTTGCCTTTGACTTGAAATCTCTTGACTATTTTGAATGGGGTGACTTTGATGTAGACATAATCCCCAACTTCGAAACTCAAGTCTTTCCTGCGATTATCTACATAGTTCTTCTGTCGGTCTTGTGCCATCTTGAGTCTGTCCCTGATGATTCTGACATGTGCTTCTGCATCTTGAGTGATCTGGGGACCAATAAGTGGTCGTTCTCCTGTTTCTGTCCAATTCAGAGGGGTTCTGCATTTTCTGCCATAAAGTGCTTCAAATGGTGCCATTTTGATGCTAGCTTGGTAACTATTGTTATATGAGAACTGAGCAAACGGGAGACAGGTGTTCCATGATGCTCCATACACTATCGCACAAGCTCTCAACATGTCTTCTAAAATCTGATTGGTTCTCTCTGTCTTGTCCATCTGTCTATGGGTGATATGCTGAGCTGAAGTTCAAGTCGGTGCTCATAGCCTCATGTAATTTTTCCCAAAACTTGGTTGTAAACTGTGCTCCTCAATCTGACACAACTTTCTTCGGGACTCCATGCAGTGTCACAATTCTGGTCAAATATAACTCGGCAAGTTTATCCTTCCCATAGGTTTGCTTGATCGGGAGGAAATGAGCCACCTTGGTCAATCTATCAACAATGACCCAGATAGCATCATATCCCTCACGAGTCTTGGGAAGTCCAGTGATGAAGTCCATACCAATGCTATCCCATTTCCATTCAGGAATTGGCAAAGGCTGCAACAATCCCGATGGCTTTTGGTGGTCTATCTTGATCTGTTGACAGACATCACATTTAGCTACATATTCTGCCACTTCTTTCTTCAAATCCTGATACATCTTTGGGCCTCCTGGATGAATTGAAAATTGAGATGAATGGGTTTCGGATAGAATCAACTCTCTTAACTCCTTCTTGCTTGGTATACAATAGCGACCACGGAAAGTGAGGATTCCATGCTCATCTATTGCGTACTCTGCTGACTCTTCTCCTTGAATATCCTTTTTCAGTTTTTGAATCTCTCCATCTTCATCCTGTGCTGCTTTAATCTGACCTGTTAATAACGGTTGAATTTCTAATGTTGTTTCTTCATCCTGTTCTGTGATCACCAAGTTCAGCTGTAATATATCTCTCTGTAACTCTGGTGGGTACTCTGATCGACTGACTTTGCTTGGATAAATTTTGTGGCTAAGGGCATCGGCAATTACATTTGCTTTGCCCGGGTGATACTGAAGTTCAACATTATAGTCTTTAATCAACTCCAGCCATCTTCGTTGTCTCATTTTCAACTCTGGCTGTATGAACAGGTACTTCAAGCTCTTGTGATCTGAGAATATCTCACAACGATTTCCTAGCAGGTAGTGCCGCCAAATTTTGAGAGCATGCACCACAGCTGCTAGCTCCAAATCGTGTGTGGGGTAATTCTCTTCATGTGGCTTCAACTGTCTTGATGCATAGGCAACAACTTTTCCGTCTTGCATAAGCACACAACCCAAACCTTGCTTTGAGGCATCACAATAAATCTGAAATTCCTTCTCTGGATTGGGTAAAATCAGCACTGGTGTTGTTGTCAACTTGGTCTTCAACATCTGAAAGCTTTCTTCGCATGCATCAGTCCACGTGAACGGTTTGTCTTTCTTCAACAATTGAGTGAGTGGGCGAGATATTCTTGAGAAACCTTCTATGAATCGGCGGTAATAGCCCGCCAATCCAAGAAAGCTCTCCACTTCTATCACTGTCTCGGGCTGTTTCCATTCCATAACTGCGGCAATCTTTTCTGGATCGACCTTAACTCCATCTTCTGATATAATATGACCCAGAAAGCAACTTCTTTCAGCCAAAAACTGCACTTCGTCAAACTTAGCATACACTTGTGCTCTCTCAATCTGGTCAATGCCATGTGCAAATGCTCCTTGTGCTCTCCTTCACTCTTGGAATATATCAGAATATCATCAATGAAAACAATCACAAATCGATCCAATTGGTCCATATGCACCAGGTTCTTAAGATTCATGAAATAAGCGGGTGCATTGGTTAAACCAGAGGGCACGACCGTGGACTCAAATAATCCGTATCTGGTGATGAAAACTGTCTTCTCTCGATCTTGCTCTCGGATCTTGAGCTGATGGTAGCCCGAGCGCAAGTCGATCTTGGAAAACACTTTGGCACCCTTGAGCTGATCAAACATGTCATCAATTCTGGGGAGGGGATACTTGTTCTTGATGGTGACAGCATTCCAACCTCTGTAATCCACGCACATTCTCAGTTCGCCATTCTTCTTTTTCACAAACAAGGCTGAGGCTGACCAAGGCGAAACACTTGGTCGAATAAACTCTTTCTCTTGCAGTTCATCTAACTGTCTCTTGAGCTCTTTTAATTCACTGACTGACATTCTGTACTGATACTTTGGCAACTGGTTTTGTGCCTGGAATCAATTCTATAACAACTTCTACTTGTCTGTCAGGGGATCTGCCTGGCAATTACTCTGGAAATACATCAGGGTATTCTTGCACTTGATCTGGTGTGACTGCTAGCATGTTGATCATGCACTTTCTTGCATCCTTCAATACCTCTCTGTTTTTTTTTCTTTCTTCTTTTTTTTTCTGACCTTCAGGGTTGACCAATGATATTGTTTTGATCTCACAGTTTACCTTGCCTTTGTCCTTGGCTAGCCAGTTCATGCCCAAATGGCATCCAGCCCTTGCATAACTGGCTGCAGTAAATCTGCTTTAACCCCTGCTGGATTGACTTTGACTCCTTCTCACTTGTACCTGCATATCATCATTGGGTATATACTACAGGTTCACACTTAGCTGGATTATGCAGTACCAGGGCTACATATATGTCTGGGTCCGTTAGGATCAACTTCATTGCAACATGAACTTCTCATCCATTACATTTTACACAGATGGTTTTCATACATTTTCATAGTCTTGCCACAAGCCTTAGTTAAAGTAATTTACAGACAAACCATTAAGTTCTTCCAACTGGTTTACAAAAGGATAACCAAAAGTACATCATCTCATTACTTGTTCTGCATAGCTCATATTCTCTTGTCTATCTGCTGGTTTTGGCTTGGAGTTTAGCTGCTTCTGATGACAAAGTCCTTCTGGGACACTGATGCTTGTAGTGTCCAGTCTCTCCACAATGGAAACATGCATCTGTCCTTCGTGGACAGCTGCTAGTAAGATGCTTGCCACCGCAGGTGAGGCACTTGATGGCGAGTGGTGAGGGAGTGGCATACTGCTGAGACTGTTCAGACTGGGTCTTCTCAGGGTAGGATTCTTCTTCTTCCATCGGTGGCGGACGTGATGTTGATGTCTGCCTCTTTGCTTGCTTTCTAACTTCTTCTGTAGGTAAGGACTTCAGTGGGCATTGGCAGCGGTAATGTCCATCCCGTTCACAGTGAAAAGAAGCCGTTGGTGAAGGAGGCGAAGGCTGCTTTCGTTTCATAACTTTCACGTAACCTGGTCTTTCTTCTAATTGGAGAGCTCGATCAACTAGGCTTAATAGGCTTGAAAACTTCATGGACTGAAGGCGTTGTCTCATACTAGGTCGTAGGCCTTTCATAAAGCACTCCATCCTTCCGGCTTCAGTATCAATCTCTTCTTGAGCATACTGGGATAACTGATGGAACTGCTGTAGATATGCTGTGATGGAGTTCTCTCCTTGTTGAAGATCGAGAAAATCCTGATATTTTCCTGCGATAACTTCAGGAGGAATGCAGGCTTGGCGAAATCTCTTCACAAAGTCTTCCCAGGTAATATCTTCCTTATTTGGGTGCATCCACTCGATAGCATTCCACCATGTAATTGCGGGCTCGGACAACTGATAGGTGGCAAAGATAACCTTCTCCTTATTTGTACACTGGATAGTATTCATTCTTCTCTCAATATCTTGTAACCAGTCATCTGCATTCAGTGACCCTGTTGTTGAAGGGAATATCGGGGGTTGAGTTTGCAGGAAGGCTATAAACTTCAATGCAGTTGCGCTTGACGCTGTCACTGACTCTTCGGGTGTCACCTTGACAATAAACTGTGATAGTGATTCTCTTGGCTTTTCTGACATCTGGGCTTGATCTGTGGCAGGTGCACCCTGCCTGTTGGTCTGACCACTCTGCTGTGTTGGATCCATCTGCCAATTGGGAATTTGAGATCAGCTTTGCAGCGGCTTTGGAGAACAGGAGTAGATAAGTAAGACATTGAGTTTTTAAGGTAAGTATAGGATGAAAAAGGTAAGAACGAGAGCGAAAGGGGACAGGAGAAAGCTTTGAACTGAGAGGGATTACTGATAATTAGGCAAACAATATACAAGGATAATGAACATATATTTACAATATGCAAGTGGCACACAAACCTCTTAGGGTTCATGATTTCACCTACTTTACATTACAAAAGCACCACTACTACTCAGGGTCAGTCTAGTCTAGCGAACGACGGCTACTCCTCCAGCTGCCGAGAAACGAAATTTTGAAGCTAGACGAGCAAAGCAGTAAACATTTTGCGAAATTTAAAACTTAAGCGGAAGTAAACTAAGATGGATAAGGTAGCAACAAGAGAGGAAAAAGACAGCAATAATACTTATATTTTTCGTAAATCCTTTTTATGGCTTTAAATTAAGTTTTGCGGTAAAATCGCTTCCTAGTTTGCCTTAGGTCTCAACCTACGGTCAAGAACCTGGCTCTGATACCACTTCTTGTAACGCCCCTGTTTCCAGGGGCGCGTACGGACACGGCACCTCGCAACTATTCACGCATGAACAGTTATGAAGTGTCGCGCAAGAGTATACCATCGCATGCTTACGACAAAAGTCCAGCATATATTTCACATACGGATTAACATCCATTTTTCAACAGCGGGGCGTGCAAGCCCAAAGTATACTTACATCACAAAAACACCAGAATCCGCTCGAGCGCGGCCAAGACCTAAAGCCACGGGTCCTTGTCGAAGAAGAGGCCTTCCGGGGCTTCCTCAACGGGGAGACCTTCACCTTCGTCTTGATCCTCTAAAGAAGGGCAAAAGCAAGCCGTGAGCCAATCAACCGGCTCAGCAAGTCCCAAAGGGACCCTAACTTAATACATGCACGGAACATCAAAGGAAGGGAGTATATTTGGTTTATTAATTTGAGTGGGTGCAGTTTTATTTGCAAGCATTTTTAGAAGACGGACCCAAAACTACTCCTCAAGAACTCAGGGGTTTTTCAACAAGAGTTCATTAACCAACCTAAACAAGTTAAACATTTACAAAACTACTTAAGCTTTGCGGCTGGAATCACCCAAGTGACACAGCTCCAATAACCGGGAGCACGGCGTATTCGAATACCATTTATTTGACTCTGCAGAGTTTGCTCAGCTTTACCCACACGATCCCTTAACTCCCGCGACAGAGTTAAGAAAGCCAGGTCGTTTCACTGCTCAACTCTTTATATAGGCTCTACCCGGTAGAATTCACTCGGGTCTGGCTCGCTCACACACACACACACAAGAAAAAGAAAACGGTGCCGCTTCGAGTGAACTCTACCGTTGTTAGGCACCCAATCACGGTCTGCCTAACCTTTGTTACCCAAACACCTTCTCCACAACGCCTGTAGAGTTTCAATCGAGTTGAGCAGCTACTAAACCAGTGTTGACAAGTCAACTCCTGTGGTTGAGCGGTCACCATGTCAATTGCTCAGCGTAAGGGTCTAGTCCTTATATTTTTTTCCCCCGGAGTCCGCAACCCCGGCCAGGTCCGCAACCTGCAACCCAGGGTAAGAGGCGGGCGAAAACCGTCTCGCGGCGCACCACAGCCCCCCTTACCCTATCTTACATGTCGACATACTCCGCCCTAGGGCACGGCATCCCATACTACCCTGCCCTAGAGTCGGGTTTTCCAAATTCTATTGGCCCGCAGCCACAACCTTAACAGTGTAACACTTTGCATGATAATAATATCCTACGATTCTCTAGAATATCAGATAATTATTTCTAGGGTTTCAAAGGCATGGCTACAATTTAATCATGGCATTTAACGGTGGTAGGACTAACTATATCACATGACATTCTAAACATTTCATTTTATTTTCGAACTAATATTTCAGAAATAGCTCAATGCAAATAATGTATTAACATAATTAAATAACATGGGTTGCAACATGATCAAAGGATTTGGGACTTGCCGGCAATTCGGACGAACTCGGCTAGCTTGAACGTAGAAGCACCGGGGTCCTGAGTCTGCTCCTGGGCTTCCGGGATCTCCGATACTAGCGTAAACAATTTAAATAAGTAAATCCGGCTTGCTACTAAACAAGCGAGGAAAAATAATCTAATTAAAAAGAAATAAAATTCATAAACACCCCAAATGGAATTTAGGAATTTATCTGGGATGAGTTTGTGGAAGTGGAGGCCAAAAATGGGTCCAGGATATCATTCTGAGCAAGATGGTGAAATTTGGGAATTTTTGGGATTTCCTGTGATTTTCTAGGATTTATTTGGATTTTCTGGGATTTTAGAAATTAATAAATCACGGGAAAATCAAATGAACAGTAACCGGCCCGGCCTGTGCTACAGTGCGGCCTGGCCCAGAAAACGGCCCGCGCGGCCGGGAGGCCGGCGCGGTCCAGCGCGCGCGCGATTGCGCGGGAGACGAGCGGGCCGAGGGGAGGCGGCCCAGCCAGCGCGCGCCCATGCGGCTCAGATGGCTGGCGCGTGGCTCGGGCGGGCGGACGAGATGGCGGGGAACGGGCGGACTGGATTGGGGTGGCCGGAGATCGGACGGTAGGGATACAACGGAGGGGGCGAAGCGGTAAGGGAGGGATCGGACGGAGGCGAAGAGGGGGTTTTATGAAGATCCGACGGTCGAGGAGGGCGGCCATCCGACGATCCAAATTAGACGGCAACGGGAGCGATCGGGCGACGGAGGAGGGGCCACGTAGGTCGTCTTCCTCCTCCGTCTGCTACAGCGCCACCGGGACCGGGTCACGGCTGCGACGGTGGTCCGGGCGCATGGAGGGTCGGCGGCGGCGACCAAGGGCACCGGCGAGAGCGGCTTGACGAGGGGATCCCATTTTTGGAGCTTGGGAGGTGAGGGGGCTAATGGGGAAGGCAGGAGTGGGAAGGGGAAAGTTCGGCTTTTTGGCGAAGAGGGAGGTCGCCGGCGGCGAGAGGGGCCGATTGGCGGCGGTTTCACGGAGAGGGGAGCTAGGGGATTACACTGACGGTGGCGGCGTGAGTTGGGAAGCTTCAAGGAGGGCTGGCCACGGGAGCACGGTTGGGGCGGCGGTGGTCGACGGCGACAGAGCTCCTCAGGGGTCCTCCTGGCCAAGGGAGTCCATTAAGACGGTTAGCAGACAGTATGGATGCTCATGGGTAAAAGAATCGGCAAACGGGGAAGGAGAAGGGGAGATCGAGCTACGGGGGTCGTCGGCGCAGGGGATGATGGCGGCGGCGACTGGGGCGGCGGGAGCTCAATCGGGAGCTCGGGGAGCTGCGCGGGAGTGGTGGGAGGAGAATGGGGCAGTGGCGAAGCTCGGGGAGGAAAGGAAATGGGGAGCAACGGGGACGGGTTTTATACCCACACGGAGGGGAGGGGGCTCCTTCGGGGAGAAGTCACCGGCGGGGCTCGGGGGCGACAGGGGAGGACGGGAGCTGTCGCGGGCGTTTAAACCCGCACAGTGGGAAGAGACGGGGTGACGCAAGGCTCTGCACAGGGCGGGCGACGCGACGGGGGCAGGTGAGCTGCGGCCAGGGCGGGGCGCGTCCGCGCGCGAGAGAGAGAGAGGGGGCGGCGTCTGCCAAGCGGGGCCGGAGCGAGGCGGGGTGACGTGGAGCGGGGTCGTCCACTCCTCCGGTCCCGGGGGCTGTCGGGGCGGCGTGACGCAGTGCGCGGCGCACGCGCGTGCGCGGGGAGGAGGCGGGGATCTGGGGCGGCGCCAACAGGAGGAGGGAGTGGGGAGGCGCTGCGGGAGGGGAGAGGCGGCAGGGGGAAGCGGCGCCAACGAGAGGCGCGGGCGCGGGCGCGGGGCGCGCGAGAGAAGGGAAGGCGGGAAGGGAGGCGGGGCGCCAACGGAGTGGAGAAAACGGAATGGCCGAGAAAGGAAAGCGTATTCCGGGGAAGATTTCCAAAAAGGGAAAGATCTCAGAATTCACTCAAAAGTGCACCAAAAATCATAAAATTTTCTGGTTTGAATTTTGGGGACTTTTCACCCTTGCTATTTGGAATCAAATTCTTGATAAGGGTCTTCTAGCAGATATCATGATGCACAACATCTTAATCCATGGTCTTTGTTCTGCTGGGAAAGTAGATGAAGCTTCACGTCTTCTCTCGGAGATGCAAGAGAAGAACTGCTCCCCAAATCTAGTGACTTATAACACATTAATGGATGTATTTTACGAAACCGGTTGTCTTGACAAAGCAACATCTCTTTGGACAGCCATTTTAGAAAGTGGTTTGAGACCTGATGTAATTTCGTATAATACAAGAATTAAAGGTCTATGCTCTTGTAACAGAACACCTGAGGGAGACCAATTATTAGATGAGGTGCTTGCACGAGGCATTGTATTATACCAACAGCCATTACGTGGAATATACTGGTCAGAGCTGTAATCAAATACGGACCTATTCAAATATGACATCTTGGAATTCCTCATGGTATCTATTTCTTTTCCTTTGTATAATATCATTTTTTTTTACTTACTCCCCTGCCAACCTTGAAAGTTAGCTTCAGTGTATCATGATCAAGACTTGCTGATATTCAGGATTGCCAACTGCTTTCCTATCTCAAGCATCAGCGTCCAGTGGTATGCTTTCTAGATTAAATGGAAGCTTTTCACTGCATGCATTTCACCAACTAATATATAAATAAAAGGGTGAAAGTGCTGAAAATTTTGCCAAATCCTGCTTCATAACTACAGTTTGGTTCTTTTGATTTCTCCAAACAAGATTATCCTTGAAGTTTGAGTGCATATCTATTCTTGTTTTGTTGCCTGTCTAATTTTACTTTTCTATTCTGCAGTTAGCCAGTAACCATGTCAAGGACAATAGTAACCGAAAGTCTGAGTGGCCCTAAGTTCTTCGTATGTTAGTTTTGTTTTGTTTCGTGTGTTTTGTTAATTTTGTTTAGTCATATTTGAGAAGTATCCATACAAGTTGCAAAGATATGCACCTATATTTGTTGCTCTATTGTACTGTGTTCAGAGGCATGATCCTTTAGTCCAAAAATATTCACTTTGAATCAAAATTAGAGAAACATGGTTTTTTGAGCACATCAGGATTGTAACCCTGTTACCTTGTTTTGGCTTTTGAAAGTTGTATTGCCTAAACATATCTTTGATGCAAGAGTGAAGACAGCTTGAGTTTGTCAGATCTCAGGTTTGAGAAACCTGTGGCTTATAGGCCAAGCTACACCTAAAACGATATCTTGGACTATAAAAACTATATCCATTCATATTGTATTATACAGTTTACAATTCTAGTGAAAATATCCATCAAACTTTACTGCTACTTTTTCATGTTTGACTTAAGTCTACAACCTTCCTCCACTCCACCTCAGGCGTTGCAAAAACAGCATTCGCAATTATAAGACCGAGTATTGCCATCAGCCCAAGGTAAATGTTCATCCGAGTTTTTTTGACCCTGCACTCTCTTTTGCAATCTCTTTGACCTTCTGTGCTTCGACCTTGGCCTTCACCTTGATTTCCTCTCAGAACGGTGTGAAGAGTTAGGATGTCCTCTTATTGCTGGTCTTTGCTATGCTACTGTTGGCCTGCGAAGTATCGTGGAAGAGTTTGTTTCTGTGAATTCTGTCCACCTCTCGTTGCTGGAGCCTGGGAACTATGGTGGTGATCGGTTCGGCTGAAAAGCTCGTGGCTTATGGCTGAAAACACTGTAGCTGGCTGAAAAAAGCACTGTAGATGACAGAGGCTTATTTAGCATAATTAAATTTAAAAAAAATTTAAAATAAAAAATATGTTAGCCCATTACGTATAATACAAACAAATACGGGAAAAAAAAGAACCGGCAAAAAAGCTCAACAAAAAGCCAAAAGTTCAGAAAAAGACGAAACTTATGAATAGTGAAAAATAAGCCAGAAGCCAAAGTCGAGTTGATATCCATTCTGCTTCACAACAAAGACCAGTTTGCCCCCTTGCGTTTTGGGTGTTTCTCAGGCCCATTTCTTGCCGCTTTCTGAGGCAACGGGCTAACGGGGCCCTCTGTCGTTCAGTTCCAACGGCAGAGCAGTTGCCGTTCGAGCCGATGTATTGAGGTGTCCAAGTATCTTCATCAGGACCTTCAATTTGTCATCGGATGGCCATGATTGGGGCAGCATGAGGCGTAGTGGCGCGCTGAGGAACTGCTGAATGACGATCTGACCGTGGGAGATTGGATCATATACTCTCCCTTTAATTGGGAAATTGAGGATTTACCTTCCACATCTCAATGACACGTGGGGTTATCATAAGTCACTGACACGTGAGTCAGGAAGGTAAATTATTAATTTCCATCTAAATGGAAGGTATATGATCAATTGCCAGTCTGACCGTGGAGTAAAAAAAAATCTACAAATGGGGGCTGACCTGCCTGGCGCAAAAATATCTAAGATTAACTGCAGTGCACCCTTAGAGAAGGGGCCCATTTAAGTAAGCTGCTTTACTTCCCTGTTTGGCTTAACTAGTTTACGTTCGGCTCCTGTGTGTGTGGTTTTTTTTTAATATGGTTTATAGTTTAAATTTTTGTATTTTGTCTGTTTGTAAGAGTCAGTACGCAGAAGAAAATAGTTGTATGTGATTTTGACCTATACAGTTGAGTTTAGTATATTTTTTACTATAATCTTTCTGTTAACTTCGTCTTAAAAAATATATCATTTGAAAGCTAGTTAATATAGTATAAACTATAAGCCAAGCTATAAATAGGAAAAAAACTCATCCTTAATTTTGCTCCGTGTTGTTTGTTCTTACTTTCTCTTTGGTTGAATGGTGATTGACTGTTTGATGTTGTTCCTTCTCTCGATTGCTTCTTTCTTCTATAATTTGGCTGTGGAAAGAATGCTTCACGTACGATAGTTGGCATAGGACGCTGGTACGATGACACCAATCGCATGTCAGCTTCAACAATCTCACGCTTGCTTTATTGCTTCCCATGGGACTTCATTGCTCTCGGTCTCGGAGCAAATACAGCTCAAGACGAACAGACCATGGCGCGGCTCGCGCCTCGCGGCACTTCGCGAGGAGGCCGAGCACCTTGTCGCACGGGCGAAGCCAGCGGTGGAGAGCCCGGCAGCCGTCTTGTGGTGCTCCCACGAGGCTCTGCGACGGACCCGCCCGATGGTGCCTTTGTTGACATCCACGGCGGCAAGGCTCATCAACGTCATGGCACCGCGCGCCGCCGGACACCACGGTGGAGACTGGAGAGCATGTCCAAAGGGCCATCCTCCACAAGCCTCACGTACGCGTCGATACCATCGAGGTTGATGTGCGCGAGCACCCTCGATGCTGTCTCGTCCTCGGCCGTCGCCTTCAGCAGTAGCTCCACCGCCGCACTAGACTTCAGCAGTCAGCACTTCTCTTGACGACATAGGCACCATTTTGCCACTCCCTAGCTCTAGGTGGCCACTCACTTCGTGTGGTCGAGGAGCGCGGGTGGCAGCAAGTTTACGCGCACGGACGCCGCGGAAAGTGACCAAGTACTTCCTGCCTGGGCAGCGTGGAAAGCCGATTCATGTGCCCCGATAGCACGAAAAGCGGCCACCCCTACGCTCGGGCGGGGTTCCCGCGCTCGCCGTCCGCCACGCCCGGCCTGTCTCTTCCACGGAAAAGTAGTCGTCCAAACATGAGCTGATCCGAAGGATTGAAGCCTCCACAAAAATTACAAAATCAGGTCCACCGTGTGAGGACCCTTCAAAAAATTCATAATTTTTTAAGCTTATTTGCTATATTAAAAAATCCTAAAAACAGTACACTTAAATGACTTTTTAAGTAAAATTTAGAATACATAAATTTATGAAAAAAATTACATAATCAAATACGCTATGTCAAAAGACTCCATAAAAAAATGTCGTAAATTTTTGAGCTTATTTGTTATATCTAAAAATTCGTATAATCGATCTACCTAAATAAATTCGCTAATTGCCAATATAGCTAATTAACAAACCTTAATTAATTCAGCTAATTGGCCGTGCGGGCGTGCAGGCCACCACACTGTGGCCGTGCGGGTAAGGGGGACCTCACGATGGTCATGCGGTCTTGACACTGTACGGCTACTGTACGGCACTCCTGACGTGTCGCTCGTATGTCGCTTCTGTGTGGTGGCCGTGTGAGAAAAGTGTCACTTCTATAATTTTTACGTAACAGATATCATTCTTATAAAAATGCAACGAAAAAAAATGCCATAACGGCCAAAAACTCCATAGCAGAGGGGTCGTGTTTATAAGCCAGCTAAAAATACTCTAGAACTGGCTGGGCTGCATCAACCTCTGTCCCTTGTACAAAGTGAGCTGGGCTGCAATGAATGACTACGTCCCAAGAGAATTAAGTAGGCCTAAAAGTCTACGGCATGATTGCAGAAGCAAATAAGCCGTCAATTTCATGGCAGTATCCGGAGTTTATTTGACTTGTCGTCTGTCGTCTTGTCGATCATGCAATTCTAGAATCTTGATTGAAATGATTCGGGTGTTTAACTATTTCAGCGTCTCGTTCCTTTTGTTTACCAGAAATAAACGCCGAACAAGGATTATCATGGGAGGGGTTGAACTTGAACTCTCACTATTTGTCGCTTTTGGTACATGTTCTCTGAAACGGAAATGGGAGCTGCTGGTTGATAGTCCTTTTTTATCAGTCCAATATAAAGCTTAAACGGTGGAGCTTGCTCGAGTACAGTCATTCAACATCTATCGTCACATAAATGTACGACTAAAATATCTTAACCATATGCGCCGGGTACTCGGAGCAGAGCAGAGATGGCCTGGACGATCATGAGACCTGGCCTTCGCCCATCCCCATCCCTGCCAGGAGTAACGCAGCAAGCAAGGAATCTTGTTTTCTCTATTTTTATTTTTTAAATTTAATTACATCAAATAAATCGTAATCAGCTATAGTAAAAAATAAGTAAACTATAATAAAAAACTATAAAACACCGTTAAACTGAACGCCCTTAGGCTTATCAGCTCCCGGGGAAGCAAGCGCTTTTGGATTGGTACTCCAAATCTCCAATTGCGTCGTTGAAGATTGCAGTTTGGGTCGCTCGATGCGTCGCTGTCTGCTCTCTCGAGTCCGGACCGCGTCGTTGCTGACTTGCTGGAGCCTCTGAGCAATGCAGCTTCTGCAAGTGATGGCCGGCTAGGTTAATTAATCCGGTTCCCGGACTCTGAAGTCTGAAGCCTCACAAATATCCTCTCCCAGAAACTTCTACAGTAACGGCACAATAACATAGCTAAGGTGTTGTAGCAGCTGTGTGTATTGTGTAGCACAATAATATAGCAGTATGCAGTTATGCACTCCTCTGCGGAAATGTAGCTTCTGTTAGTAATGATCTGTTTAGGTTAAATTATTCTGAGTCTTAAAGCTAGCCTGGAGTCACAATATCATATTCGCTGTGAAGGTTTCTAGAATGTCAACGTTTAGCGAGGTCTATGAGCATGGACAAAACCCATAAGTACAGTTCGGAGGCACATAATTCTGACTGACTTTCCGCAACAGAAAATGTTAGTTAAACGCGCAAATCAGTACTGCTAAGAATCTAGTTCTAGTTAGTACACTGCATAAAGTCACATATTTTGGGGGGAATACGTGTCGTCTGGATAATGTTGTTCGCTTGCACAATCGAATGGGGTTGGGTCAGTCATGACGGGGAGAAAAATAACCTGAAAATCTCTAACCAGGAGTACTGTATCTCTTAGCTCAGGAACAAAGATGACACATCGATCGCTGGGGTTCGCCGGGTGCTTCACCGGTGGCCAGTGACCAAGCAAACCAGCACGTGGCCCACATGTCTGCCACCGTGAGAGGGAAGCAAGGGTTCGTTCGCATGCAGCAGCCTTAGAAATTTGGACACATCTAGAACCCTAAACACCGGAAATTCCAGTTTTGGCCCTCCGACGCAAAAAAATCTAAAATTGGACCCCTCCCGACCGCGCATTCACGAGGTTGCGACACGTGTCCCGGTCGTGCGGTACCAGACCGCACGACCGGCCTGCATTGCGCTCCGAGCGCGCGACCTGACGACCGAGCGCACGACCGTTGGCCCGAGCGCGCGACCTGTGGATCGAGCGCACGACCGTTGGCGCGAGCGCGTTTTTCGTCTGCCGACCACACGAATTTTTGTCCGAGCGCATGTTTCAATTTTTGACCGCATGAACTCGTGCACAGTGGTAATAAGATACTACTAGATAACCATCGCACTTTGCACGATGTATCTCGATTTGTTTCTGCCTAAACCGCTTGTTTAGTGCCCGTCAGCCTGTGTATCAAAACCTCTGCCCATTACACACATCGCATTACGGCAGTAGACTAGCAGATGCACACGGCAGCACGCGATGAGATTTTTGAGATTTCAGAACCACTTTCTTCTGATTAAAACCACTGGTCGTACTACATCCTACGATAAAATAGTCCACCACATGATCAATGCACAGTCACAGTAAGCCTTCCCAATCTGTTCATGATTCTGAACTCGTGCAGAGTGGTAATAAGACCCAATCTGTTCTGACCGGTCGGCAGAGGGTCATGCGGTCAAAAATTGAAATGTGCGCTCGGACAAAAATTCGTGCGGTCGGCAGATGAAAAACGCACTCGCGCCAACGGTCGTGCGCTCGGTCCACAGGTCGCGCGCTCGGGCCAACGGTCGTGCGCTCGGTCGTCAGGTCGCGCGCTCGGAGCGCAATGCAGGCCGGTCGTGCGGTCTGGTACCGCACGACCGGGACACGTGTCGCAACCTCGTGAACGCGCGGTAGGGAGGGGTCTAATTTTAGAATTGTTTGCGTCGGGGGGCCAAAACCGGAATTTCCGGTGTTTAGGGGTCTAGATGTGTCCAAATTTCGCAGCCTTATCTTTGTTCACGTGGGCCCACAGAAGGCGACGGTAGCATACTGCGATCAAATAGCGGGGACCACACGGTCGACCAGGTGGATGGTGCACCTGGGAAGTGCTGCTGCTTGGATTGGATTCTCCCAATCAAGATCCTGCTCCGGCACACCGCACACGGAGGAAATTACCCTTTCTTTTGGCCTCTTGATTTTTGTTTCTTGACTTCTTTTTTTTCAGAAGTCCAAAATAACTAGAAAGTCTTTTTGAAATAAATTATCTAAACAGTTTTTTAAACCCAAAATTATCTACATCGGTATCTCTGCCGTTTTAAAAAATATAAATAAAAATCAACAATTACAACAAAAAAACTATAAGCCACGGAAAAAAATGGCCAGACTGAACCTGCAGCCGTAGCACTCGAGACCTTAAAATTACGCCATGTCATGAGACGAATTTTAAAGCAAGGCAACCAACTCTGTCTGCTCTCCTCTTCCTCCTCCGGTTCCTGCCTCTGAAGATACTTCTCAATTGGCCATAGCCAGCTTTAGTTTTTTGGGTCAATAATTTAGGAATACAATCGGAACAAGCAATTGCTAGGGTTATCTCTAGTGTGTGTCGTGAATCCATTGGTTTGCTCGACTGGGGAGAGCTCGTAGAGTCTGGTCGAGTTGAGCAGCGTGTGGCCCATGTTCAAGATTGAGGATCAGTTTCCTCGCACACAGGAGGCTTGCTAGGTCGGTGGCGCGGGGATGCTCGTCATTTCCGACGCCAATATCGTCAATTCCTTGTTGATGGAACTAGAGGAGACATCTTCTCCGCTTCTTTCTTCCTCTGCATCCTCGCCTTCTTCCTTCCCCACAAGCCGGAAGCGGAGCCAGTCAACGAATTCAAGATTGGGAGCAGTGGCAGATCCAGGAATTTTTTTTTGGAGGGGCTGAAGTATCTTCAGCTCGACCTCAGCCCTTTCTACATCATACATCTATAGTTAAAAATTTAAGGGGGCTCCAGGGAGACTCCAAGGATCCGGTAGCGATAGGGGGGCTCGAGCCCCCGGCCCCACCGCTGGTTGGGAGCGTCATTTGCAGTGGTGTCGGCGTCCTCTCCCCACAACTTCATCTCACTCATGGCGGCGCCCATGGGATCCATCCGGCGAGCGGAGGCAAACAAGTTTATGGGCAGCAATAGAGGATAGATGGCGTGAGGAAAGAAAAGAGCATAATAAAGAAAAGACGTATTGCTTTGCTTTGATATTTGTTTCATGAGTCATGGCATGGCGTAATCCTAAGAAGGGCCTAAGTGCTGAGGATAGAGGCCCCATACCATATAATTTTCTTCCACCACAAACTGCACAAGATATTTGTTTTACCCTGAAAGATACGTGCATCAAGATAGATCAAGCTCTTTCTTAAGCGAATAAAAATACATCAAACTCTCTGCACTTCTATATAGAGTTTTGCGATGCATTTGCGCACTTTTGTATGTCGTCAAATTGAAGCCACGCATGCTATTCAATTCAGCTACTGTAACGCCCAACTGTAGCAAAAAAATTTGATCTTGGAGTTACTAAGATATAGTTCAACTCTGAATTGTACTATAAAATAAAATTATAAGACCGACGCATTTTGGTTTTACTGTGTGCTTTGAAAAAGTCAATGGTAGTAGCACTACCCTTTCTTTTAATTAATGGTAGTACTAATTTGTCGCACTTGCTGCTAACATATTGAAATTATGATGCAAATAACTTTGGAAGGGTAGGACGGTCTTGAAGTAGGCCTCTCCAAGGTGAAAGAATACCTGTGAACTGAAATCACTTTCATGGAGCACTCACGTCCCGTCTGGATGCGCACTCACGAGTTCATTTGTCTCGCTGTATATAGGCTATGCTTGGATTGCTACTTTAGCTAGGATTGATTCGACGATTATCAAATTTGGTAGCGTTAATCAAAACCGCCATACATTTGGTTTGGTGGTGAGATTAAATATTTACATTCGCATCTCAAATAATTTTGTCGCCAATTGTTAGAAGGCAAAATAAGTTATAAAAATTGGACACTGTCCCTCTCTAGAGCACATCAATCATTGAGAACAAGCAAAGGTTTGGCTGGTCATGGTTTTGGCACTTGTTTGGTTTATAACAAATCCACACATTTGGTTACAACCAAAATTTGGTGAGATAATAGGGGCACCATCCAAACGTAGTTAGTGAAAGAACCGTACCTAATTACCTTTAAACAATATAATTAGCAATAATTAAAATTTTAATTAAGAGTTATTATAAGCAGTACTTACAAGAATGAATTTCAACCTTTGGCTCAAATCTTAATTAATTAAACTGAAGCTAGTTATTACAGCCTTTTTACAAAAATGGTGCATAAGAAAATTTTATTTCTAAAATTTTAATTGCACTAATCTAAAAGCTAAGTAAATTGGTGCTTTGCATTCCGATGTTGTTTCTGCAATTAGCCAAATAAGAGAAGGGGGGGGGGGGGATAGTTTCCGTCAATACCCTCGGACTACTAGAGCCAAATAGAATGGCGTTCTTACTTCTTAGAGGTTCTTAAACCGTCCTAGGCCGGTCGATGCCTCTCACCATTAGTAGGTCTCATTATCTGGCAATTAAAATCCAAAGCCCATATTTTTCAAATTTACCTTAGCCACAGTAAATCCCAAAATAGTGCCTAGCCCACGCTTAGGACCTTCGCTCTAAAGCAATAGAAAGGCAAGACACAAACAAGGATAAGATTGGCGCTGCCTAGTTGTGCACAGCAAAAAGCCAACTGAGCCAGAGAGAAGAGGAGGCTGAAACCTCCCATATATAAGCCTCAGATCCAGCAATTGCCTGCATTGCCCACTGCATTCCCATAAACCACCGAAGCCAAATCAACCAAAAGATCACAAGCCCACAAAAAGCGTCCAAGCCAGCCAAGCCACTAAGAACAACCAAGAGCATCCGAGCCCCCACGCCAACCGTAAGCCCATTCCCATCCATCATCGCTCTCGGGCGAAGGCCAGAGAATTGATCCCACCAAAGCCACAACCAGCCACCATTCGAGTGAGAAGAAAAGAGTGTCGAAGAAGGGAAGGCAGAATGTAGAGGAAGATGAAGGCGAATGAGGACCACGGGACCAGGAGGCCGACAGGGTGGACCACCACAAGTGACGACCACCACAAGATGATGTCCACGACCGTGGCAGGTACCTCGACCGCACCTTCGTCCATGATTGTAGTGCATTAATATATGTTATGTTACAAATAGCCATCCAATATACATCTCGTTGCTATAAAAAATAGGAAATTTTTTACAATACATTCTATTGGTAGTTTAAGAGTTGTAGTAAAAATTAAATCGAAATGTTGATTTATGAAGGTACAATAGACTTTTCTTTATAAATCCTATTTTCGCAGTACCTACGGATACGAAGTATCTGATGTTCATGGAATTATCGGATGAATCACATGTTCCTTGATCCTCTTGTCGGGCACCTTCTTGCAGGCAAAGCTCTTCAGTATGAAATGCCTCAGGGAAGCCAGTACTACTTGGTGGCACGGCTCTTGCGTTTCGCAGAGCGAGGAGGATTAGAGGCTGGGGTAATGCTTCGCTGCCAAGACCATGAGATGCCTAAGAAAAATTTCGTTTTGGGAATTCTTGTACTTGTTTCAGAAAACACTGATTTAACTGGGGTTGTACTCAAATGCTTGGAATCGTTCACTCCCCATTTCGAGTCCACTGTTGAGACCGCGAAGCAAGAGCTCACTCGAGTACACAATCGGGGTGTGTCTTTCTACTGCTGCAAGGAAGCACCCCGGCGGCAAGGAGGAGCACTGGTCCGGAGGCCCTGTCGAGAGGGCGCAGCAGAAGTTCATGGCGAGTATCAACATCATCCAGGAGGAGGGGCTCGACGAGCGAGCGATCGCGGAATACATCCAAATAGGTCTGTTCTTTTTAGCTGCGGCTTATAGTTTTTGGCTGAAATTTTTAAATTTTGGCTATTTACGGTATAGATTACGGAGAGATCGATACTCACTTGCGATTTTGGCTGGTACAGATGTTGGGCTTTTAACGTGTACTACGTTTAACTTGTAGACCCCGTCTTGAGAAAATATTCCGTTTAAAAGTTAGGTACTGTAGCGGATGCCAAAAGTCGGGCGGCTTGTGCCCTGCCGAACACCCCCAATTCCGTGAACCTCGCCGTGTCATGGCGATGGCGGCACTGTGTCGTATGGTGGAGGAAGAGGAACGGGCGGCGCTACTAGCCTTTCCTTAGCTTTTGTCCGCTGGCGACTCTATTATAATTTTATATTCTTAGAGATTCTACTGTTAGTAGTTTGACGATAGTATAACTAAATTCTAACTAATCTGAATAATTAGATCGCAAAGATTGAACGGTTCATATTTCTCTTAAAATACCGTAAAAGAGCTCAAAAAATACACATAACCTAGCTATTCTCTAGCTGGGCATAGATTGATCTCAAGTCTCAACCAATTTTTGTATAGCTATTTTGAGCAATCGCGGTCCAGTGAAAAAGATGGCTGGGTTCTTTTCAGCTTATTTATGACTTATACTTGTAATGTTTATAGTAACTATCTTTTAGATGGTGCGTTTTTTAAGACGAGGTTAATAGAAAAATTATAATAAAAAGTGTATTGAGTTTAACTGTATCGGTCAAAATCGTATGTGACTATTTATCTCTGCGTACTATCTTTCATGAATAGTCAGAATTCAAAATTTTAAACCATTAACCTAAAAGAAACCACCCACCCGATTCCTCTGTATAAAAAAGCTAGGTTAGACAACCACAACAAGCAAGTACGCAATAATGGACTCCTTAGTGGTGCCGACGCAACACAATCTTGTAAGAAAGGGTGTTTATCCATAGGCTTACACGATGGGCTTTCACCATTTTTCAGCTTCCAAGCTCTACCGTATTTCCCTGTATTTTCGTTCAATCACATTACACCATGGTCATAAATGGGCTCAATACTTTTTTGACCTGCTTGCAGTGGCGAAATCAAGATTTGGTTACGCCCCGGGCTGAACTCTAACAACCTAAAACTAACGACAATTTATACCCATGCCACGATATAACAAAAGTATATCATAATTAGCTAATTACATTACTGATATGAAACTTGAGTTCAATACTAAACAAATAAACATAAAACATAATAAAAAACATGGCATGATAACAAAATATAAAAAATGTAACATAATAGACTAATAACTCCGCTTCATTTTGTATTGACTAATAACTCCTAGTTTCCAACAGCGAAAATTCAGATGACAATGTCTTCGTCCGCTTCATTTTGTATTGACTAATAACTTCTAGTTTCCTACAGCGAAAATTCAGATATTTTTTAAGGCATAAAACACTAATACTTTTCAGTTTTTCAGACAAGAATGATATCACACATTCCATGGCAAATTGACAATCAGAATTTTCAGTTTTGCATGGAAAATATCACACATTGTCACATTCCATGGAAAATATCACATTTCACCATATTAGCTAGAAGCCTAGAATCAATCATCAATTATTCAGTTCATCACATTCCATGGCAATGGCAATCAGAATTTCAGTTTTGCAGTTTGCACAATGTCTCACCGAGAGTTTTCCACACTTCACACTCTACAGGCAGGCAGGCACTGGCAGCAGGCTGCAGGAGCCGAACAGGAGGGGGCGACGCCGGGTCGCCGGCGCTGGTCGGGAGGTGGGCGGCGGCGCGGCGCAGTCCAGGAGGAGCCGAGGAGAGGCATCGCCGGGATTTGAGATGAGGCGGAGCCGCGGAGGCGACGAGGTGGAGGGTGGACGCGACGAGTCGGCGGTCGGCGGAGATCCGAGGCGGAGGCGACGAGTCGGCGGAGATCTGAGACGGAGGCGACGTGGCGGCGGTCGGCGAACGAGGCGGAGGGCGGCGGCGACGAGGCGGCGGACGAGGCGGCCGGCCGACGCCCGACGAGGTGGATGGCGGAGCAGCGGAGGCGATGAGGCGGCGGACGAGGCGGAGGCGACGAGGCGGCCGACGCCCGACGAGGCAGAGGGCGGAGCCGCGGAGGCGACGAGGCGGCGGACGAGGCGGCCGACGCCCGACGAGCCGGAGGGTGGAGCCGCGGAGGCGACAAGGCGGCACTGGCGACGAGTGAGTGGGGCGGCGTCGCCTTTCGCGCGTGAAGCGGCAACGCGGGTGGGCCGAGCGCGCTTTGAGTGGGCCGAGCCGCGAGCACGCTGCGCGTGAGTGGGCCGCACGGAGAGACGGGCCGTATGGGCTTACCTAGGCTGAATAATAGCAAAAATACCCCGGGCTGACCTGGGCTATACATTGTTAATTTTTTCACGCCCCAGGCTAGAGCCTACCTTGCCGGGGGCCCAATTCCGCCCCTGCCTGCTTGTATATCCTATTTTTGTTCTTCATTTGTTCTGAAATACGATGATTGTTCTGTCTTTTCGCGAGGATGATTGTGCGGTCTTCGCAGTTCTAACTTAACCAATAAGGCCATCTACAAAATATCTATACATGCGCTAAGAAACACTACATCACTACCTGATCACTTAGGTGCTAAGTTTATTTTTTCCCCCTCCGGTGTCTTAGCACCCATTCTCTATTTTCCATCCCCGTCTCTCTCCCATCCCCTACTCAGTGACACGTGGGCCTGTACTTAGACTCCCTTGATGCTGAAATCAGGGTGGGTTCTTTGGACTATGATTTTAGTTTTTGGCTTATGATTTTTATATTCTAGTTGTTTATAAGAGACAATATGAAGAAGAAAAAAAATTACATACGATTTTGACTGATGCAGTTGAACTCGATACAGTATGTACTATAGTCTACATGTAGATTCTATTTTAAAAATTGTATAGTTTAAAAGTTAATTATTATAGCAGTAGAAATCAAAGCCCAAGCCCTAAAATAGAAAAGAACCCACCCGCACCGGTGATGCTAGCTTGGTACCTCCCTCTCAAATGTTCTAAACTGTGTGGGTGCCGGCAAAAAGCGAATATTTGAGCTATGCCCTTTTTTTTGTAACGCAAGAAATCCGTAGGAATTTTGTGCCAAAAAAATATATATACATGTTCCGTTTCTTACCTCGTATAGGTCCAAGCAAATGCGAATAAACCACCTTCACCTAATGTGGTTCCTGGGACAAAAGCTCGGAGCCTGATTGGGCTGGGGGCTCGGCAAGTTGGCAGCACACTCATCAGTACAGAACTAGGCTGGTATTCCTGTGCTGTGCCCGGTTGGCGAAGCCGCCTATTTATCAACTCAACTCCATCCCCGGGCTTACGAGCCGCGCAGGAAAACAAACAAACGCTGCTGCCTCTCCGATCCCCGTCCGCAGCTGGCCTCGCCGCACTGCTTGATTGCTCTGCTCTCCCTCCAATAATTCCCTTCTCCTCTCGAGAGCCCACGCACCCGGAGTCCCAGAGATATTGAAGAGGAGGGGGAGAAGATCTCCATGCCTCCGTCTCTCGCCGGGTTGGGGCCAGATCTCTGGCGAGCCGGCCCCGCGCGGTAGCCGATCCGCGCCCGATCCGATGGGCGGCGAGGCGCCGGAGCCGCGGCGGCTCAGCCGCGCGCTCAGCTTCGGCTGCGGCGGCGTCCCCGACGAGGCGCTGCACCTCGTCATGGGCTACGTCGACGACCCGCGCGACCGGGAGGCCGCGTCGCTCGTGTGCCGCCGCTGGCACCGCATCGACGCGCTCACCCGCAAGCACGTCACCGTCGCCTTCTGCTACGCCGCCGACCCGTCGCGCCTCTGCGCGCGCTTCCCGCGCCTCGAGTCGCTCGCGCTCAAGGGGAGGCCGCGCGCCGCCATGTACGGGCTCATCCCTGAGGACTGGGGCGCCTACGCTGCGCCCTGGGTCTCCGAGCTCGCCGAACCGCTCGAGTGCCTCAAGGCGCTCCACCTCCGCCGCATGACCGTCACCGACGCCGACCTCGCCGCCCTCGTCCGCGCCCGCGGCCACATGCTGCAGGAGCTCAAGCTCGACAAGTGCTCCGGCTTCTCCACCGACGCCCTCCGCCTCGTCGCCCGCTCCTGCAGGTACTCCAGGAGTTCTTCGCTTCCGTGCCTTTTTTTGCCTACTTGCCGTTACTGTGTGCTGTTGTAGTGGCACAGTAGCAGCAATTGAGTAGTTGATCTTTTGGGCCTTCCCCATAGAGCAGTTAGGATTGATCTGGTGAAGATGCTAATTTTAATCTGCTGTTAGTTGATTTTGCTAAATGAAGTAATGGATAACGTGTCAGTTTTTCTAAATAGATATACCTCTTCTAGCATGGGCAAAGTTGAGCCAAGACACAGTTCACTCACTTTCTGGATTCACAAGTTCCTTTTTCTGGGCAAGGAGGTGTCACAAATTAGCTTCCACACGCGATTTGTTGAGGTCATAGCACGCCAGAATTTTCTACAGCAATCTGATATGAGCATTAGATATGCAAAAGACTGTGCCCGAGTAGGTTTATAAGATTTCGTGTCATCTTTTTATGTTTTATCTATTTTTTATATGTTTCAATATATATATTTGATCTGGATGTGTGAAGAGTCCTAAGTACGTAGTAATTGATTCAAAGCAACTTAAAACGCAACCGAATCTGGCATAAGCAAACTACAATTTGAGGTAGCAACATAATGGCAGGTGATCTATCTTTCCCAGGAGTACTAGCTTACTGCCCTGATTAGACTCGAACAAGACTACTCTGTTCCTGCTGAACCATATTTTGATAATACAGTTGCAAGTTGGTGGTGTCTGTTATCAATCAATTCTATCATGATCAGCTACATGTGGCAGTATGTCATGTTTTCAGGCAGCATCTTTCCCCCCCTTTTTTCTCTTTTTGGCACAAGTCTCTCTCATGTGTTAATGTTAACTTGCTTAGTTTGAATTCTGCAACGACAAGTTTGGATCAATTTTGTAAGAAAATAAAGAATTTCCAGAATGGAAGTATGTTTTGTGCTGAAGATATATATCTATTTTCAAGACTTGAGCTTGTGAAATTCACATAAGGAGATGAATAAATAAAATTAGTATGCTAGAAAAGATCAGTAATGTTTCAGGTAAAATGTATGTGCAGTATGCTCCTTGATGGCTGGAAATACCTCACAACAACCGTGAATTGTTAAGTTTCTTGGCTTGACTTTGATGACTGTTCTACTGTCCTACTATGTAATGAAAGCTGACAAAACATGGGGACACTGGGACATGTTCATAAGGTTTTGTACATTGCCTTGTACGTTTCCTGTTTCAACCATAGTTTCTTTTGCAAATATTGGAGCCAATAAACTGTGACGACTGCTTTGGTTGTAAGTCCTTTTCTTTCTTTCTTAGTGCACCTAATTATTTTTAGGGTCCTTAAGCAAGATATTTTTGGGTAGTATACTTTGTCATAGCGATTTCATCATTGTCACCGCTACGATTGATTGCTATCACTGCAGTAACATGTCATTCTAAATTATCTCAGCAGATCCCTGAGAACTTTATTTCTGGAGGAATGCTCGATTACCGATAAGGGTGGCGAATGGCTTCACGAACTTGCTGTCAATAATTCTGTTCTGGTGATACTGAACTTCTACATGACTGATCTCAAAGTGGCGCCAGCTGATCTGGAGCTTCTTGCAAAGAACTGCAAATCGTTGATTTCTTTGAAGATGAGTGAGTGTGATCTTTCAGATTTGATTGGTTTTTTCCAAACAGCCAATGCGTTGCAAGATTTTGCTGGAGGAGCGTTCTGTGAGGTAGGAGAGCTCACAAAGTATGAAAAAGTTAAGTTTCCACCGAGACTATGCTTACTGGGGCTTACCTACATGGGGACAAATGAGATGCCTGTTATCTTTCCTTTTTCTGCAACACTTAAGAAACTGGACTTGCAGTACACTTTTCTCACCACTGAGGATCATTGCCAGCTTATTTCAAAATGCCCGAACCTACTGATTCTTGAGGTAATGTTTCCCATATACACGTGCTGTATTGTGACTTTGTGAGTGTTGGAAGTTTGTGACTCCCTCATTTTAACTGACAGTAGATGTTTTCAACAGGTGAGGAATGTAATAGGAGATAGAGGGCTAGGAGTTGTTGGTGATACATGCAAGAAGCTACGAAGACTCCGAATTGAGCGGGGGGCTGATGATCCAGGTCTGCAAGAAGAGCAAGGAGGAGTTTCTCAGTTAGGCTTGACAGCTGTAGCTGTTGGTTGCCGTGACCTGGAGTACATAGCTGCCTATGTATCTGATTTCACCAATGGGGCTCTGGAATCTATTGGGACTTTCTGCAAAAATCTTTACGACTTCCGCCTTGTCCTACTTGACAGAGAAAAACAGATAACAGATCTGCCACTTGACAACGGTGTCCGTGCTCTGTTGAGGAACTGCACCAAGCTTCGGAGGTTTGCTCTCTACCTGAGACCGGGAGGGCTTTCGGATGTAGGCCTTGGCTACATCGGGCAGTACAGCGGAAACATCCAGTACATGCTACTGGGCAACGTTGGTGAATCTGATCACGGACTGATCCGCTTTGCAATTGGGTGCACCAACCTGCGGAAGCTTGAACTGAGGAGCTGCTGCTTCAGCGAGCGAGCGCTGTCCTTCGCTGTGCTCCAGATGCCCTCGCTGAGGTACATATGGGTGCAGGGGTACAGAGCCTCCCAAACAGGCCGCGACCTCCTGCTCATGGCTAGGCCCTTCTGGAACATCGAGTTTACGCCTCCTAGCCCTGAGATGACACAAGGTGGAGAACAAGCTCAGGTTCTTGCCTACTACTCCCTTGCTGGAAAGAGGCCGGACTGCCCTTATTGGGTGATTCCATTGCATCCTTAGTGATTGTAAATACGTCAAGCTGTGTGTACCTTCTTGCCCCCCTATCCCTGCAATAAGCTTGTCCGGATATGGCTATTGTACGGATCTAGATCGTTAGCTAGCTGCCTTTGTGCCGTAATAAGCTAGTAATGTAGCTGAGGTGTAGTGCAATAAGTTACTGTTTTCACTTGTACCACTATCTAACCCTAGGGAGATGTATACTAAGTTGCTCTGTAACGGTGCCCTGCTGCTCTGTGCTTTGTTCTTCCCTTGAGAGTAGAGAGTTGTACTCCACTGTATCTGAAATCATCATGAGTTACAAGTTTTGCCTCTGCTACGTAAGCTGGGAGTTTGGTGTGGTAGTTGCTTACAAATGGTAACGAGGATTTCAAAGGCGTATGCATTGGCAGCATTGCACCAGATGTGCTGAGAACGACGGCACTTGGCCGCAGTTTCTTCCATGACCTATCAACACCAGGAAGACGACGGCCATCGCGAAATGAATAGCTGCTTCACACTAGGCACTTGGGAGTTCCTACATGGCGTGAGTACGTGGTCTCAGTGGTTTGGCTAGTATACGATGAAAATAAGTGGCCGGGCGCCCTGGAATTTGTGCTGCCTCACCAGAAATTGAGTACCCAACGTAATGGACGAGCGAGAATAGCATACAAGCCTCTGATTGTTGATGGCTAGTTTAATGCCTAGCAAACAAAAAGCGTATATTTGAGGCAGCCGCTAAATTGACAAGTGGGGGCAGCTCTCATCGTCAAGAAAAGGATGTTTCTGTCGGCTTGTCCAGGGAATGAACTCGATGAAGAAGCAGTTGATCCAAACATGCCAAGGGTAAGATATAGGAGTATCTCCAGTCTCTTGTTACGTCTATTTTGTAACAGTCCAAATGCCGGCGCTTTCTTAACCTCTACTTGGAAACTTGCTCATAGCATAGCGTGTCAGTCCATCAAAATCATGAGATCAACAAAGCAAGCAATGTAGTAGGGTATTTTCTTTTCAGCTTCTAAAAATTACTCTTTAGCTTTTTTACAGTAACTATCTTTCAAACGGAGTATTTTTTCAAAGTGGGGTCTACAAGTTAATTGTAGTACACACTGTAGCGACTTTATTTATATTAGCTAAAACCACACACGAGTTTCTGTTAGTTTGTACTCTCTCTCATGAACAATCCAAAAGTCATTAGTAGAAACAAAAAAGAACAGGGCCAGTCTCTTGTTACGTCTATTTTTGTAACAGTCCAAATGCCGGCGCTTTGTTAACCTCTACTTGGAAACTTGCTCATAGCATAGCGTGTCAGTCCATCAAAATCATGAGATCAACTAAGCAAGCAATGTAGCAGCAGTAGATGAGAGGCATCTGGTTCTACCTGATCGCAGATTCCGTGAACAAAGTCACCCACATGTGATGTGGATCATTCGATCATTTCGAAATAAAGAGGGATCGAGAAGAAAAGCCACCAATGGCGACGAGCATCAAGGACAAAGTGAGGCCTAGGAGATGAGCCAAACCAATTAAGCATGGTTACACCTCCAGGACAATTATTTAGTACCTTCTGGTTAATAAAGTTGCGGATGCATTTATTCGTCCTTAGAATTTAAGATTGAGTTCAACCCGATTGCTTGTTCTAACATCTTAGGTTTGCTTCTGTGGAGTTCAAGATTTCATGAAAAATAAAGGGAATCTATCTATTATATTATTAAAGCAAAGACAAAAGTAACCATCACATTCGCTTCCAAAGAGTAGAAATTTCCATATTAATCAGAGGAAACAAAGAAAGATCCACATCGTTGATCATGGTGCGTCCAGAATATAACAGTCTAGATTAAAACAAAGAGTCTATGTCGGGTGCAATCCAAACAAAAACCGAACTTTGGAATAAAAAATAAATAAAATTAGCAATTTGATTTTCATATTAGTTCCTAAGTAAAATCCCTAAATAAAATAATTTGGAATAAAAATTAGACAAAATTAGCAATTGAATTTGTATACAAATTCCAACAAAATAACTAAATTTGGAATAAAAAATAAAATTAGTAATTTGATTACGATACACATTCCAAAGTAAAACCTCTAATAACTGTAAATCAGAATAAAAATTTAAAAAATTAGCAATTGGATGGATCTGCATATGAATTCCAAAGTAAAATCCCTAAATAACTTTAATTCCAAATAAAAACTAAAAAATTAGTAATTATATTTGTATACAAATCTCAACAAAATAATTGAAATTTAGATACAAAACAAAAAACTAAAATTCAGAGTAAAAACTAAAATAATTGGATTTCGACCATGAGTGCTTTCAATCATGAGCGATGGTCGATGGCTTTCGACAACGGACAACTTCCGTTGGATTTCAACCATGATGGCTTTTGACCACGATGGTTTCGACCATGTTGGCTTTCGACTATGATGGCTTTCGACCACAGACGCCTTCCGATGGCTTTTGACCATAGACTACTTCCGATGGTTTTTGACCACGATGGCTTTCAACCACAGGCTGGTTCCGATGGCTTTCGACCACGAACGTCTTCCAATGGCTTTCGACCATAGATGCCTTTTGATGGTTTTTGACCACGACTGCTTCAACCAAGAACTACGTTCGAATGCCGATGGCTTCCAGCCTTCAACCACCAACTATGTTCAATTGCTGATGACTTTCGGTTTTTGTCCTTTGACTATTTCCGATTTCCGATGGCTTTCATCTTTTGATCACCAACTACATTTGATTGTTGATGGCTTCCAGCTTTCGATCTTTGACTGTTTCTGATTACTGATGGTTCCTGGATTTTGACCACCAATTATGTTTGATTACTATTGACTTTTGGCTTTCGACTACTGACTATTTCTGATTGCCGATGGCTTTCGGCTTTCGACTACCGACTACATCTGATAGCTGATGGTTTCTATCGACAGTTCCTGCCTTTTAGCTATCAATCACTTCCAAGTGTTGATGTCTTTCTGGCTTTCGAGGAGTCTTTTCCAATGATCACTTTCGACCACGTCAATACTGACCCTGGCATTCTTCTCTATTAAAAGTAAGGATGGTTTCTCCTTATGACACTTGAGTTTGGCTAAGTGCGTCTACACAGCATAGGGGTCCTTCCTGTTTGGTCACTTTTGAGCACTTCGATATCTGACCCAAGCTTTCTGCTCTCTGTGCCGAGAACTGAAGATTGTGTGGGTTGTAAGAGATGTGAATCTGCCTGCCCATAGATTTTTAATCAGCCCCACCGCCCGAATTAAGTATGTCCACTACACCGATTCTGCTACCATATCGTCAGATCAATCATACTTGACGTGAATCATGCACACTTTTAACCACCTTAATTTTATGTATCGTTTGATACCGACGAGGTCAAACGGCATAGGCGGGCGCAACCAATGCAAAAGCTACGCTATCAATGGCCCCATAGACCGATGAGACTACGGATAATGCCAACGCCCACATCTACATCAACCATTCATCACATGCATGTAGAACATCAAACGAAGACCGAAGATGATGACCAATATGTAGCTTAATCGAAGGTATTCTGTGGGTTTACTCCGCGGATGTAATTAACCAAGAGCCTTTCAAGACCCTGAGAACCAAGAGACCACAACGCCTATGTCAGATCTGCTATGAAAGCAGGCTATAGAGCGCATACACATAAAGGAAATATGTAATTTTATTCTTCCCAAATGAATGAATAAAATGCATGTTTTCCCTATTTTTTGTGTTTATTTATTTTTGTGTACCTTGGTACATTGGCACGCTCACACCTTATACCCCGAGGTAAGAAATCCGGGAGCGATTTCTCGCATCAAACACTTTGGCAGTGAGGAGATGGAGTTTCACATTGAAGATAAACTATAACGATATAGTGCCATTAGGTAGTTAGGAGCATGCTATTACTAGTAAAGGGCACGACGTCACCTACTGTGGAGAAAAGATTTTCCACGTCATTAGACAGTGACTAAAGCAGACATACCAAAATCAGTGAAGATGCGGGATCACCGCGGTTAGTGGTGAAGCTATAGTGTTGAAGAGGCCAATGTTGAAGAAGAGGAGCGATCAACATGGGAGAAGAGGGACATCGAGTATGTATAACATCATACATGTGTATATATGCATGCATCTATACAAATAGAACCATTGACGTACAGAAGCAGAGAAGCAAAGAGCGCGAGGTAAATATGGCATAATCATAGGGTAGCTTAGGGCCACCCGAGAGAGCGTGACTAGTGTCCCCGGTAGGGATCAATGACGATTGCACATGTATGCATGTTTGATGTTACAACAGTTAGAATTACGCAATAATTGAGAGAAATAGAAAATAACTATGTGGTGGAGTATTGTGTTAGAATGAGTAGCAGGTAAGACATTGTGTTAGAAATTGAAGCAGAAAAGTTGTAATAACAAGAAGAGCTAGAAGACACACGGTTCGGTGGGGGCAGTCGGCGTGTGAGGGATTATAAGTTCAAGTTAGGTCACTCATGGTGTATCAGTGTATGTGTGAGCAATATACTCTAATACCATGTAAGCTAATAAGATTGTTACACATATAATCAACGTGTTGCTTTGAGATTAAATAGAGGTACATGCGCATACATACATTTTGAAAAATGGTAACTAATGAAGGAATGGTAAGGGTATATAGCTACATGATCCATGCAAGATGAAGAGTCTTTACATTTTTAAGAATCTCAATCCATCAAGCTCATACTTCAATTACATTTCTTAAGTTGTATTTTCCTTCAAGTTTCTATTATTATTTCCAATATTTATGATATAGTAAAATACTAAATAGCCTACAAGATATGTAGTTCCTATTATTCAATACTAAAAATTTTAAAATAAATCTAGCAACGCATATGCATGGGCCACTCCGCTAGTTATCTTATTAAAGTAAAGAAAAAGGAAGTCACAACGTTCATTTTTAAGGGATCGAAATTAATACATTAATCGGAGGAAAAAAGATATACAATGTGGATTTTATTAGGTTCAAATTATAATTGTTGAGATTTAATCTATATCTTTATTTAAAAATACTTCATGTATGTAATCTATAACCTTACGTTTAGGTGTGTTCTCTCCGTATATGTATCCGATTGATTAGTGTCCAGATGGAGGTCGATGTTTTCGTGTATTGAAATAGAGGGGGCATCAGGAAGTTCACTAGCGTATGCTTATTAGCTACAGCTACACCTTTTGCTATGTCCTAAAATAAGAGTGGCAAAAAAGCTTGAAGCTCATGAGCTGGCTCGGTTTGGCTCGGCTCGTGGCACAAATGAGCCGAGCCGGCTCGTAAATCGCTCTCTAGGCTCGATAGGCTTTGTCGGCCCTGCTCAGCAGCATCTCCGGCCCATCACGACGTGAACTGCTCAGTATGGCAGTAATAGTAGTATGTATGCTGCCAATTTTCACACCTCTTTTTGTCACTAAGAGGTATTATTAAAGTACACGTTACTCTTTTCTCTGTTAATTTCATCTATGAAAAGGAAACCATCAAATGCCATATTTGATGGTACTAGAACTGAAGTTTTCGTGGGTAAACGGACGGGGTGGGTACGGGTGGAGTTTACCCATACCCATGCTCGTTTATCTGATGGGTAAAGTGTTCCTTCTATTTCTATACCTGTGGATAAAAAAATATTCCATACCTAGCTCCATTAGGCTATTTATCCACAGGTATACGGGTAAACGGACACAATTGCCATCTCTAGTGGTAGCCACTATCAGGCAAGGCACTCCTTGCAACCTTCATTTCACTCCAGCTGAGCTCATTGACAAATCAATCAAACTCGCCCTCTGCGACTCGCCAACTGGAGCCAGAGGTGGCGTATTTGAACCACACAGATTCAGAGCAAGCAGAGGCAGCATCTATGCATGGGTAGAGCAAGAGTAAGGTGCTGCTCGATTTGGCTTAAATAAGCTGGTATATAGCTAAAATTACACTGTAGCTGACTAAAATTATACTATAGTTGATGGTGGAGGCGAAACGAAGTCGGGAATAACAAGGCACACGGAGCCACGGCGAGGCCGACCAATCCACAGCCCCACCCGGGATACCTGCTCCGGGTTTTTACTGCTCCTACAGAGACGGCAGTGTAAGCGGCACATGAAGAAAGCTTTCAGGTCAGCGAGAGCCTGACCAAATCTAAACCTCTCATGGCGGTGCAACTATGGCAGACAAATCTCGTGAAACCTTACAAGCATCAAACACTATGCTCCGAGTGCTACCAAATACTAGGAGTACATAACAGCAATACATCCAAACAACCGGCGTAGCAATCCTCAGGCCCGGTGCTCCTGATCCAAGCCGCCGGTGACACTGGAAAACAACACACAGGCTTCATCGAATGCTTATTTCAGTACCGTGGAAGTACTTAGCCCTATACTCGTGACTGAATTATGCACACTGGGAAGTCTGGGATAGCATGCCGGTGGTCTCGAGTTTCTCCATGGACACACAGCTGCAGGGAGATCGCAGTAGCAGCACGCTTAAGACTGTCGCTCTCAGATGTTTATACCCGGTACTTGCCATTTTGAGAGAGAAGAAGCAACTCTGCAACCAAACTGTTCTCGAGACAAGCACGCACGCCTGCGACCTGACCCGTCCCTCCTCGTGCTGCCCGGGAATGTGATGAGACGCCGTTGCTTTCTCCTCCATATGCGGTTTTCGCCGCGCCAAGAACCGCCGTCACAACTGCCCGCATTGCATCTGCAGAAGGACGGAATCGTCGAGGCCGAGGTCCGTGACGGCCACGAACGAGCTCTTGGGCTCGACCTTCACGTTGCCGTACGGGTGGCTGACACCGAGCGCCCCCGGTGGCAGCGGCGACATGAAGTGCCGGTCCCCGCAGAGCGGCGGCGGGGGCTTCGCGTCGACGAGGGCGCCGAACTGGTCCGACACGGCGGGGGTCGAGGCGGTGGTGAGAGCGGACGGCGGCGACGGGGAGGGGTTGCCGTGGTCGTCGTCGGGCAGGTTGAGGGTGGTGATGTCGTGGATGCTGGAGCGGCGTTTGTCCTTGCCCCCGGTATTGAGCCGTATGAAGTACTTCTGCGCGTGGCTGGCCACCTGCGTCGGCGTCCGGCTCGTCACGAAGTTGCGCGAGATGTTCCTCCAATCCCCCCGACCGTACTTCTTCAGCCCCATCAAGAACAACCTACACGCAAGAACGCAAAGCAAATTTCGTCGATTGAAGCGACAAGAACACGACGATGATTCTGATCTAGTCGGCTTACTTGTGCTCGTCCTCCGTCCACGGGACGCCCTTCTTCCGCTCCTGGTCCGGGGGGCGCGCGCGTTTGAGGCTGCAGCCGCGCCTGAACCCGCCGCCGGCGCCTTCCCCGCCTTCCCAGTCCAGGGTGAACCCGGACGAGCTGCTGTAGCGCGGGAACGGCACGAGCCCGGCCTCGATGAAGCCGACGTCGTTCTCGAGATGCTTGTAGTGGTTCACCACGTCGGCGACGGTCTTGCTGGGCAGCATCTGCGCGACCATCTCCCACCTGTTGGGCGCGTTCCGGTCGATCGTCGCGAGCGCCTCCTCGAACACCTTGTTCTCCACCAGCGTCCACGCGCCCGCTCCCTCTCCGCCCCCGCGCCGGTCCTGCAAGAACCAGCACGGCTTCCCGGAGAAGTAGGGCGCCGGGGGCGGCAGCACCTCCATCCACGCCTCCGCCATCATCTCGGCCGCCGCCTACCCGAGCCGGTGGCTTAGGACGGCGACGAAGGCAAGCGAGAGGGAAGTAAAAGGGGGAGGCGGAAGGAGGCGTGCGTATGTTGGGGAGAAGTGTCAAATTCCGGGCGAATGCCAAAGCTTTATTCCGCCTCCACCGTTGGAGGCCTTAAAGAAAAGGCGAGCAAGGAGGTCAGTGGATAGTTGTGTTGGGCCTTGGTGGAGTCTGTGGCCTCTCAACCAAGCAGGAGAGAAAAAAAAAGTATTTTCTTGCTTATATAGTTAACGTATTATCTATATAGTTGTATAGGTGTTGCATTTGTTTATTGTCCTTTGCCTGCTGCCTTTCGCCCATGCCATGCCTGCTTTTGTTTTGTTTGATCCTGGTTCAAGAGTTCTTTGTTTCTTTTTGCCAAAGCTGGTTTTGCATCATGTTTATGCTGCTCCTGTTTTTGAGTTGAGAGTAAGGTGCAGTAAAGAAAATTATATAATGGTTGAGTGGTTAATATTAGGGGAAAAAATTTGCATGCGATTGCAAATTGGATAAATTCTGGATACGCGATTTGTTGTGTCAACGGCATGTGAGGACTGGTCAAGGATGGCATATCTGGGATTGTGAAAATTTGCAGCTGCAAATAAGGAACTGCCCCCTTAATATAAAGTAGATACGTTGTACCTTTGGACAAACAGGTGATGCAGAAATAAGGCAAGGCTCCGTTTGAAATGCAGAGGTTTCATATGCACAAAAAATAAAAGGCTTTTATTTAAATTTAATACCAGTAAAAAGTGAAGTAAGGTTAGAAAGAAAACTAATGAAAGATAAAGGGCATGTTCTTTTTTGGCTTATGGCTTTCGTTGAAAATTTTGAATTTTGGGTTGTTCGCGACAGAAATTACAGAGAGAGATACTAGTTGCGATTTTGGTTGTTATAAATATTAGGCTTTTGACGTATACTACAATTAATTTGTAGATCTTGCCTTTAGAAAATATTTCGTTTAAAAGTTAGGTGCTGTAGCAAAAATCAAAAGCCGTAAAGAACATGTTGAAAGAGTGTGTTTTTTTGGTCACGACTGATGGTTTATAACTATGATTTATAGTTTTTGAGCCTAACGCAAGGATTTATATAAATAAATTAAATATTAATAAATTATTTTAAAACGGTTATCTCGGTAAATTGCGTTGAAGTTCTTTTCGTTTTTACCGAGCGGTCCAGTTGCACTGGTAGTAGTACTCGGTTCATTGAATTCGGTGCATGGAGCATCGATAAAATAAATTCCCAATTATGGAAGCAGAATCTCAGATTCACGCCCCAGCTCACAATGAGGCGCCGCTTTTACACCGCACCGTCCTTGCGCCTGCGCAACCTGCAACCGAACTGTGTAGGACAGGCACGAACAGTAAACTTACTTCACTTTTTACTGAAAATATGTCCATCACTTTTGGCTTATGGCTTTCAAATAAAGTATGGTTACATAAGCGGATGCAAAAAAACTGAGATGTTGTTTGGTTGCCTGTATGAACGGATGCAGTCTACCAAACCTGAGAGGCTGACACGTGGGATCGCATAAGATACACTGCATCCACCCATCCAGGATGGCCAGTGAAGCTCATTTTGAGCGTATCCACCCATCCAGGATGAGGGCGTATTTTTGCATCCGCTCATGCAGGCTGCATCCACTCATACAGGCAACCAAACAGACTCTTTCTCAGATTATACGGATCCACCCAGCCAGGACGAAGGAGATTCAGGCAACCAAACACACCCCTAATTGGTCGGCGCAAACGCGGCCGGCGGTGGGTGGACGGCCGTGCGCTTGTGTTTGTACCGGTTCAGCTTTTCTATAGATGGGTTCTTTTAGACTGATGGCTTATGGCTTAAATATTTAAATTTTGACTATTCGCGAGAGGCGATACGTAGAGAAAAATAGACGCATATGATTTTAGTCGGTATATGTGAGCTCATTATACTTTTTACTATAATTTTTTATTAACCTATCTTAAATAAATACACTGTTTAAAAGTTAGTTATTATAAACAATATAAACATAAATTCAAAAGGATCCGATCAGATTCTCTCCTCAATTCCTTCCTCTACTAGACGAGGAAGAAGAGAGCAAGGAATGAATAGGGAAGATAAGGATTGAGTTGGTTGCTTTGCGTTGAGATTCGTATTATCACGGGGTATAATCTACCCTACTCTATAATACACCAAAATTATCTTTACTACATCCACCCCCTCAACCACCCCCACAGTCATGTCTAATCTAAGTCCACCCAGATTTGTGTACCAAAGTAATCCAACTCCATACAAATGAATGGCCTGGATCTCTCCTCAAGCCTTATTCTCTTACTCATTGAAGATCCTAAGGCCAAAATCATTTGGATCATGCACATCATCAAACCGGTACGTACCCCGCGCCCACGCACACGCCTCCGACGACCTCGCTCCTGCCTCCCCCAACTGAACCCGTGCGCTCGGCTCCTCCCCTCAGATTTCTCCGCCGCCGCCTCCCCTCCCTCCCTCCTCCTCCGCCGCCTCCTGCCTCCCACCACCGAATCCGTGCGCCTCCTCCCCTGTGATATCTTCGCCGCTCCTCCGCCGTCGCCGCCTCCTCCGCTCCGCCGCCGCCTTCTCCTCCCCCCACCCCTCTGCTCCGCCGCCGCCTCCTCCTCCCCCCACCCCTCACAAAACCGGACGGCAGAGCTAGGGTTTGGCGTGGGATAACGAGGCCCGCCTCCATGCCCTCGGCATCCGCCGCCTCGCAGCGTCCCCCCTCCTCCGCCCGTCCCCGCAGGCGGCGGCGTCCAAGAGGAAGCAGAAGAACCGATCGGCCGACGCGGACGAGGAGTACCTCCCGTCTGACGATGGCGGCGGCGAGAATGAGGAGAGCTCATCGGCCAGCGACCAAGGCCCTGATACCTAGCTCACCAGCCAGCCACCGCACCAAAAACCCTAGCTCGCATCTTCCCCTTCCCATCCTCCCTCGCGCCGTCCTTCCAAGAGCTTTTCCTGCCCACCGCGCTACCGAGCGCCGAACACCGAGCAGCCATGGCGAACCGTAAGCGACGCGCAAGCCCTTGCCTCCCCTCGTTTGCCCCGCTTCACGCCCCATCTGATTATACTCTTAACCCTGGATGCCTTCGGGCGGTTGGTTGGTTGATTTGCAGCAGCTCCGGCGGCGGGAGGGAGGTCGTTCCTGCAGGCCGTGGCGACGGTCACCGAGGAGGCGCCGCCGCCTCTCCGCGTCGTCCAGATGGAGGGCCTGGTGAATTGCTCTCAATCCCCTTCTGCGTTCGCTTGTATTTAGAGTCTCGCGTGCGTCTGCTTCGTTTGTCAGCTCGTTTGATTTGGTCGCTGACGCGTGAGAGGAAGTAGGGGAAGCTCTTGCTTTTTGGTGGATCTCTTGCTCTTGCCACTAATATTTGCACATATAAAAAGGGAAATGGTGCTACATTATCTTGGATATGCATATGATGATTGAACACACTGATATGATGCGTGGCATTATCTGGGGTGTTTAGGAATATGATTGACAAAAGTTTTTCTTTCACTCCAGTTAACTCATCTGGTTTCCAATGTTGTTCTAACTGTTAGCATTAAACCTACTACATCCTGTTAAACCAAAATATTGACACAGTAAAAAAAAAGGTGCACCAAGGGTTGAGATCAAACAAATCTTTTACCTGGTTTAAGCCAGTTTCATCAGTTGCGGTATACTAGATAAATTTTACTGCATTGCTGGATCAGATGGTTTTCCCATGACTAGCAACAATTTTCTTTTGGACTCTATTTTGCAGAAAACAGCTAGGTTAGGGTAATTTCTTCTCACTGTCATTTTGGCTGTCTCTATTATGCAGGCCGTTCTGAAGATCATTAAGCATTGTGAAGAGTTTGCGCCTGCTCTGGTTACAGGTCAACTGCTTGGTTTGGATGTTGGCAGTGTTCTGGAAGTGACCAACTGTTTTCCTTTCCCTGTGAGTCTTTCAGTCTTTGTAGTGGTTTATGTATTTTGCTGTCATGCTGTGATAAAATTACTTCCAGGATATGTGTGGTTTATCCATTTTATAGGCTAATGGCCCCTCTTGATTAGGGTTTATCTGCACGCTTTGGTAAGCAGATTTGTTCCCAATTTTTCCTTGTCTGTTTCTTTTTTCTTGAAAAAGCTCTCACTGTAGATTGCTATTGCGCACCCGTGAATTCTGAGGAGTGAGATCTTTTAGAAACTGTCGTGCAAGTTCAAGTATGAACAGATTATAGATGGTAAAATAACCGAAGTTTGCAGAATTCAACGTTCTAAATAACGATACAGACATACAGTAACAGTTGCTTGCAGCATTTTGTTTGATCTTCAGTTGTAATTAGATAATTTTAACACGTTCTGTAACTAGCCATCCTGAATTTTTTACCGTGTCTGCAGGCATTGCTCATTTTGAATTGGTTTTGTCAAAACTCTGGTGTCCTGATTAGACATTTTAAGCTATAACACGGTAGAAAGCCTTGATCATTGCTTGTACTAAATGTTAGGGACTATTTCTTTGAAGATGAACTATAATAACTTATTGTTTTTCACTGCTTTCCAGGTTGATTGCGAATATAATTTCATAATCAGCATTGAAAGACAGTATGAGTACTCTTAGTACCACACGCTCGAGGAAGCGGGCACAGGATGGTTCCAGGGATAAAGTTGTTATAAACTTGGACCCAAACTCTCCAATTGTTGAGAGGGGGAGTAAGCGTGAGGCTCTGATCCCTACGGGTACACAGGCCTCACCCATTGATGTTGAAGCTCTAAACGATGAAGTATGTTTGCTCTCTGTTGTCTTGAATCAAAGGATGCATCAGTGCATCACCATGATTATTTATACTGAGCTACTGTTTCTTTTAACAGAGGAACGTGAAAACCATGAGGCAACCTTTGGCTGTAGTGGATCTGGAATTGGATACTAATCAGGAAGGTAAGCTCATTACTTAGTGAAACTCCGCATAGCCTGTATGTAGTCTTTTGCATGGTACCAGTTCAAATAATGGGTTATTAGAAAAATATTTGGGTACTTCTCTTCAATTTAATTTTGCATTTATGATCCAATTGTGCATATTGGTTGGAACTTTGTATTCTGCAAAACCAATAATTTCTTTGGAATCTTTATGATTGAGAGAATTTTGTTACAAACTATTTTGAGGATGAGGGAGTCCTATATCTATCTCATCTGCATTTTACTTATGCTGCCATGTAATTTCCAAGCGACAAAAGCAACAGGCCACTGCGGAATCTCGTGAATCCGTGGTTCTGTACTATATGTGAAACTGAAACTTGAGATTTTGTCTACATACTCTGTTGTAAATGATTGATACAAGGGACTACATCGTAAAGGTAGATCTCTACCCCATTTCTTGTATTTTTCCTGCAAGAACTGAAATAATATGTAGCGCACACCTTCCAATCTGAAATCATTTTTGCTTTTTTAGAGTTGGTGTATGTCCAACTTATGCATTTACCTTTTCTTTGTTGTATAGGCTACATGTAATTCTGAACTCCGATAAACACAATTTTATAATATTCATTTGATGCTTTTTTCCACTTTCAAGCAAACCTCTGTTAAGTAACCTACAGTTTCTCCCTATCTACACAAAGCAATATGCTTCAGAATGTAGGGTAGTGGTTTTAATGTTCAGGTAGTGTCATATCTCTTGAGTGCTGCGGCATTGATTGATGATGAACTGCAATGTAGGTGGTCAGAGAGCATGACCCTTTTGGAAGAGATGTTGAACTTTTCCATTTGTGTGAGTACTCATGTTTCACACTTACTCTTTTATATCACTCTTGACATCAAAACATCTATATCTGTGACCAGAGCTGGATCTTGGCGATTTGACATGCATATGTTTAGACTAATAGTAGACATAGTTTTTCACATTAAACAGGGAAAGCTTGAATGGGAAAATCTTTCATATTAATAAGATGCACTTTTGAAAACAACTAGATTATTCATGACCCTTATTGTCTTCTGTGATGGCAAGTTATCGTGCTGGGATTAATACATGGTGCAGTAAAGAGCTGAACTCATTTGAAGGCATTCTGTATGATAGTGTCGCCAAATTGTTATTGCATAGTGGTCTAAATGACGAATTCACAAGTGTTGATATACATTAGTATATAAATTTATCAAATTTTCTTCAGACTTCAGAGTTGTCTCTCAAATTGCAAGCTGGATGGAAAGTTGATGTATTCAAGTTTGAACGCCTCAATGGTTGGATGACAGATCATCGAACTATTCCAAAGTTGCCCCTTTGTGAATCAATGGTTGATATATTTTTTAAGAGAAGGTACCTCAGGTACCTTGCATGCACAAATTGGTAATCCAATGGGAAAGGTACGATTTTCTCTAAAGAAGTAAATTAACTGGGGCCAAAACTCTGCCACAAATTTGTTGTGTTAGGAAAAATATACTGAGAACAAGCCGATCATTAGCTACATCTCATGTTGACGACCGCAATGCTGCCATCTTTGACAGTTGAGAACATGTCTACTTTTTGTTCACTCCCTTTAATCTGTTCTCTGGGAGTACTGGTAACTGAAGGCAGCTACTTTATGTTGACCAGCAAATATCAGGGATATGAAGACTATCGGAGTGGAAACACCAACCTTGGAAGAGTGGCACCGCTAAGCCTGCTGTTGTATCAGCACCAAAGGGACTTCTCTGGGTGTATCAGAGGCGACAAATGGGCTACATCTTGAATTATTATAAATTGAGGATACATACACCAACCAAAGGATTATTTATGTATCCTTATATTTATTGTTGTGAAACTATGTATAGGTGGCCAAAATATGAATTATAGCCTCATCCGAGAGTGTTTCTATTTTTTTTGGCAATTTTTTGTTGTATCTGTGTTGAATACACAAAGTAGCAAAGTGGACCGTTATTTCACTTTTATTAGTTACCACACTAATATGGCAGGTTAATCTTGTCTATTAGTGATATAATAGAAACTTGTGAAAGACAATAAAAATTTAGATCATATAAAACATATCACAAATAAACTAATTTATTTTTTGGTTATACAATATATGAGACGTGAATCTTAATGAATCTGATTGTTCGTTTTATTTTTTACAAATTTTATCTTGTTTTGTATTTTACCGTAGCGTTAGCACGGGCACACTACTAGTCTTAAGAAGGGCCTGTAGTGATGAGGGCGGAGGCCCCGTCCCATAATTTTTTCCCCCTGATGGACCACACCAAGGTAGCACGTAAATGATCGTCTTGGTGTCTCGTGAAGAAAATTCAAGCATGGATTCCATTCTCATTATCAAATGTGGTTTGGAGTCGAATGCCATTGCCGTGCTTGCTTTCTACATAATTTATAAGGTTGTTTTACTTGACAATTGCACAAGTGGAAATATTTTTAATTTATAGCAGCATTTTTAAATGGCATGTTTTGAATATAGGATTTTTCTCGAATGTTTTTTCCGCAGAAAGTAAATGCGAAGCCGTGTGTGCTTCTGACTTAGAACAGTAGAAGTAGTACTCTATCTAATATCGATAGGACAGATGTGATCTTAGCTATAGATATCACACAGTAGAGATGACTTCCCTGTTTCAGCGATAATTTCTGACTTTTAATTTACTATTTTTTTATTTTTCCTGGCCTTTTATCTTTTTTAGGTTTTATCTTTTTTCTGTATTACTTTGTATGGGCTAACCTGTTTTTTATTTAAAATTTTTGTAAAATTTAATTACGTTAAATAAGTCATAATTAGCTATAGTAAAAAATAAATCAATTATAATAAAAAAAACATAAATCATTACAAAATTGAGCGCCCGAATTCATTGTAAAAGCAGAAGTTTTTTTAAGTAAGTCCCATGAAATATAAACGTAGTGACAAACAGAATAACGTCATTCTTACCTCCTCGCAAACACATAATTTTGCACCGACCCTTTTCATTCCGGGAATGTCTATCCACACCGCCATAGAAAATAAATTAACGTGCCTTTCATCAGCACCTGTCACGGCAATTCTTAACAGGGTATAGATACTGACTGAGCTAATCCAATGATGGACGAGGGTCAACATCTAAAATCCGCGCCAAGCATAGATAGGCACGAGAAGACCGAAACGAACTCAATATTAGTATCACGAAGAAAGTACCTATGTTACTGTGTCAGTAGTACATTGCACTGTATAATACTCCTTCTATTTTTTTACTTGATTTTTTAGAATCTGTACCATCAAAGCTTTTAATGTTTGACCTACAGCAGATTTAAAATTATCTAAATTAGTTATGTAAAAATTATATCATTAGATTTGTTATTAAAATATTTCCATAATATTATCATTTATTAGTATAACTTAATGTTATAAAAAAGTAATAATCATCTCAAAAACTGTAAAATGTAAAAAACGTAAGGAAAAAAGAGGAGTACTAGTACAGCATAGGTTGAGGATGTGAAGGTGAAGCATTTCATTGGGTGGAAATAAATTCTATGGGGAGAGCCTTGAAATCCTTCTCTTAAGGCTCTCCTTGATTTTTTGCCAAGTGGCAATCACAAATATCAAAGTAACCAATATCTCTTCTCCAACACTCCTTCATGGACTACGCGGTACCTAAGCGCCAGTGTCTGGACGAAGACCCCGACACTGGGGAGTTCAACCTCTCGGCCCTGAAGGCTTCCGACGACACCGACGCCCCTCCTCTCCTCCCACCCGGCGCCCGCCTCTGCCCCTCCTCTCCCCTAAGCAGCCAGTCGCCTTCGCCCCGATCCGCCGCCCCCCTTCCCCGAGGTGTTGATTGCCTCTGCCTCGAGCCACCGCCTCTCCTCCCAACCGCCGCCCGCCTCCGGCCCTCCTCTCCATGGCCAGTTCGATCATGGCCGCTTCGACCACGGCTAGAGAGAGAAGGGCTGGAGGCAGGGCGGCGGTGTTGGATCGTAAGGGTCTTCTCATCCCAAAAGCTAGCCAATGAGGTGAGGAACTCCCCCACTTTTAAGTTAGGTCTCTTGCCCTTCTACAACCAATGTGGGACTATTCCAACAATCTCTCCCTTCACACATTGGTGTCCCTCAGCCCTTCACCGCCCCTTCACCGTACACCGACGGTCCCTCAGGGTCCCTTCGCTGTACACCAACGGTCCCTCAGGGTCACAATCCATCAGGCGTTCACACACTAGTGTCCATTGGGCCAGAAATGTTAGAACCGGGCTCTGATACCACTTGTTGGATCGTAAGGCCTTCTCACCCCAAAAGCTAGCCTATGAGGTGAGGGATTCTCCCACTTTTAAGTTAGGTCTCTTGCCCTTTCACAACCAATGTGGGACTATTCCAACAGGCGGCTTAGAGGAGAGGAGGGGCGGTGATGGGCGGCAGCTTGAGGTGGAGGCGGGCGGCACCTCGGGGGAGAGGAGGGGCGGAGGCAAGTGGGAGGAGAGGAGGGGTGGGTGGGAGGAGAGGAGGAATGAAGGGGTGGCTCAAGGTCAGGGGCGCTGCGCGAGGAGGCAGAGGCGGTCGGTCTCTAGGGAGTCGGCATCGTCGAAAGCCTCTAAGGGCGAGAGGTTGAACTCCCTGGCGTCAAGGTCTTCGTTATGACGCTGGCGTTCGGGTGCGGCGGAGTCTATGGAGGAGTGTTAGAGAAAAGAAATTAGTTGCTTTGAGATCCGTAACTGTTATTTGGTAAAAATCAAAGGAGAGATCTTAAGAGAATGTTTCAAGACCCTTCCCATATAATTTATTTCCTCGTTGGGTGGGGTTTTTTAATGGGAAAATTAGTTCTGTAGCACTGAAAGATTACCTCTTTCGGAAAATACCACTAAAAAAACGGGGTTCCGAAAATTACCACCGAAAGTTGCATTTTTCTTCGGGATTTAGCATTTTGGACAAAAATACCCCTCTCCCTCACCTTCTCTCCTCCTGCGCCGCCCCGTGCGCCTCCCTCTCGCCGCCGGCCTCCCCGCCTCTCCCTCTTCTCCCCGCTCCCCTTCCTCTCCCTCCTGCTCGCCCTCCGCCTCCCCCGCCTCTCCCCCCGCCGGCTCCCCCTCCCCTGCCGCTCCTCCCTCCGCTCCCTCCCCGCCGCCCCCTCCCTCGCCGCCTCCCCCTCCGCTCCCTCCCCGGCTCCCCCTCCGCTCCCTCGCCGCCTCCCCCTCCGCTCCCCCCGCCGGCTCCCCCTCCCCCGCCGCTCCTCCCTTCCTCTCCCTCCTGCTCGCCCTCCGCCTCCCCCGCCTCTCCCCCCGCCGGCTCCCCCTCCCCCGCCGCTCCTCCCTCCGCTCCCTCCCCGCCGCCCCCTCCCTCGCCGCCTCCCCCTCCGCTCCCTCCCCGGCTCCCCCTCCCCCGCCGCTCCCTCTCCTCTCGGGCGGCGGCGCATACGCGCGTGCGGGCGCGGAGGCACGGAGGCCAAGCGGGCGCCGGTGGCGCGCGGCCGGCCCGAGGCAAGGCGGCTGCGGGCCGAGGCGGTGCTCATGGCGGCCGAGGTGGCTACGGGGAGGACCGGCGGCCGGGGTGGCGTGCATGTGGGCGTGTGGAGGCCGGAGATGCCGATGCCGGCGGCGGTGGCCGCATGCAGGGAGAGGGGGAGCCGGGGAGGGAGCGGAGGGGGAGGCGGCGAGGGAGCGGAGGGGGAGCCGGGGAGGGAGCGGAGGGGGAGGCGGCGAGGGAGGGGGTGGCGGGGAGGGAGCGGAGGGAGGAGCGGCGGGGGAGGGGGAGCCGGCGGGGGGAGAGGCGGGGGAGGCGGAGGGCGAGCAGGAGGGAGAGGAAGGGGAGCGGGGAGAAGAGGGAGAGGCGGGGAGGCCGGCGGCGAGAGGGAGGCGCACGGGGCGGCGCAGGAGGAGAGAAGGTGAGGGAGAGGGGTATTTTTGTCCAAAATGCTAAATCCCGAAGAAAAATGCAACTTTCGGTGGTAATTTTCGGAACCCCGTTTTTTTAGTGGTATTTTCCGAAAGAGGTGATCTTTCAGTGCTACAGAACTAATTTTCCCTTTTTTAATTGGGTTTTGGACTTTGCCATTGCCTGCCCCGGCCGTACAAATCGACGGTGGAATTGGATCCCTCGCTGTGACAGCCCAAGTCGCGGTCCCGACCGACGTGACCAAGTACCACCCACCCTCTCTCGCGCGCGCGCTCGGCGGTGACTGGTGTGGTGCGGGCCTCAGCTATTTCGTCCGCGGCGGATGCGGTGTCGACTGGAGATTGAGCGCTAATGCGCGGCCACTCGCGCCCGGGGATAATTAAAACCGGCGACCTGCGACTTGGATATTTGCTGTGGCTGCTTAACTGGATGATTGGATTGGATCCGGTGCGGCCAATGTGTTTTGTCAGCTCCAAGCGGCGTCGTATGTTTTACGCTCGAGTTTTTTTGGGGGTAATATGCGTCCCATTAGCTCGTAGGCACCATCATGTTTCGTTTGTCTGAGGGAGGAGACTTCTTTATCTTGTTTCGGCAAATGGGTAGGCAAGAGTTCATTAGTCGCTGTCCGATCATATCTGTCCGAGAAAGCATGAGAAAATATCTCTTGCTTGCTGTGGCAATATCGTAAGGTGCTTTACTAGTTTGGTACTGCTAGTACGTATATGTACCTCAACTCAACTACATGTGGTCTTTTGTGCTTATAAAAAAAGAAACCGACGCCTGCTTCGTAGTTGCAATCTCTGTCGTTAAAACGTATGAGAATAACTGTGAAACAAATGTTGCATTAAAAGAGGAACAAAACAGATGTGCTGTGTTTTTTCTTCTACGTTCACTGACATGCCATCTGTGTTATCTATTTTGTTCTTTCAGATACTACCAAACAAGATTGGCACCTCCCTTCTCTACCCTAGCTCGACGCTAGCCTTGGCCTCACCCTCCCTCCACTCGAGTGTGCGACAGGGAAGCCAATACCGTGCGCCTTATCTCGCCCAACACTCTCACTTCCTTTCCCAGCTATAAAAGCTTGGTCAATCCCCCAACTGCTCCTCATTCACCTCCCACTCCATGCTCTAACCCCCAGAGCTCAAAACCACCGCCGCCGAAAGCCTCTACTGCCACTGTCATCGCCAGCTCATCTCGGAGGACCACCTTGGCATTGCCACTCTTGCTAAGCTCTTCTTACCTCCTTAATGCTCCCATGGAGCCTAATCGGGTTCTTTTTACCTGCAGCTCGCCGTGGGCCAGTTCTGATAGATTAGGCCTTTAGGATCTCTAGGTTAGATCTAGAGGGGCTATCCTTTTCTCTAGGGTTCTTGGTGTTCTACCGAGAGGGAGATAGGGGTACCGACCTTCGGATGTAGAGGAAGCAGAAGCAGCCATCACAGGTGCGCTCGGTGACGTCTGCGCACGGGCAGCGACGGTCGGGGAAGAGGTGCAGGGCTCCTCGGCGGCGTGTCCCAGGCGGCGGTGAACGGCGGTGGAACTTCCCGTCGCTTCAGCGCCCCCTCAACAGATCGGTCTAGGGTTTTGTCGGTGGGGTGGCGGCGGCACGGTCAACCTTGGGATGCGTGCCGCCCGGCCCCCACATCTGTTTTTAAAGCGCTGGCGACAGGGGCCCACCAGCCATAATGGGCTGGGCGCCCCCGATCAGGGCGCGAGCAAGGGGGGGATTTGGCCGTTGGGCCAAATCCCCTGAGATCATTCTAACAAGTTCTTCCTCAACTCCGGCCAACCCTCCTTACCGGTGTTTCCGTCCACCAATAGGTGCATCACATAATTCAAACAAATGTTTATTTCTCGATTTAGAATTTTACAAGGTATTAATAATGTATCATATGAGATACATGGTATGGTATACAATTATTCAAATCCCTAATAGGGAATGGGTATAGGGGGTAAGGGAACGTCCCCCTCCTCGCCATACCCGATAGGGGGATGAATTTATTTGCTATTTATCTCTATGAGAAAAAAAATATCGTTATTTCCGTCTTCTAATAAGGGGATTCTCTATCGGGAAATGGGGAATGATACCCATTGCCATCCCGAGTAGAATTGATGATTTGCCCCATCTTTCATGGAAATGGCAAGTGATATCTCATTGATATGCGGGTCTTGGTCCCGTATGTCAGTGAGACATCACAGAACATTTTATCTAGTGACAAAAAAAGATAGGGTAAATTATCAAATCTCCCATTGCCATCCCTGGGTATGGAGTAGGTAACCGGCCTTGCAGTGGGCGCGGTGGCTGGGGCCCTCTGGGGGCTTGCGATTGATGAAGGTGTGAAGTACAAGGAGAAGACGGCAGAGGGGGTGGAAGAGAAGGTGGCGCCTGCGAGTATGGTGGCGAGTATTGAATGGGAGTTCGCATAGGTGAGGATGCACTGTGAGTTTGTTCTTATCCATCGCTGCCAATGCGGGAATAAAGTTCCAGTGTGATTTGCTCTGACTATGTATATATTTGCTTTTAGCGTTATGAATTATCATGGCACTCGCATACGACTTGCGCTTTATGACAGATTTGGTGTGTATCAAGGAGGTTTCGTGATTAGCTTGGAGGCTGTACTTGTAACTCGATGTCTCGCTGTTTAGTTTGTCTCTCCCCTGAGTTGTGACGGCCCCGTTTGCCATATATCCTGTGTTTGGCATTGCGGTAAACTCCTCCAAGCCTTCGGATATCTAAGTCGTAGGATATTTATTGTGGGGATGGTCTAATTCTAAAAGATTGTGTGTTATAGTAGGTCCAATAGTATAAAGGAATATATCAATGTATATCTACCTTTTACTGACTCGTGTATATAAGCTCCTAAGAGTCGGCGGTGGCTTCGGGCGGCTCCGTTGGTGCCGGTGCGGCGTCGCCTGTGGGGAAGGCTGAGCGGCAGCGGGCGTGTCTTCGATTGGCTGCGGCGTCGCCGGTGGGTCGCCTTGTCGGCGGCGGCTTCCTCTGCTGTGACGTTTCAGTGCTTGTCCTGTCGTGCGGCAGGCGGTTCGACTGTTGGGTTACTGAGGCATCCCGCGGCGGCCGGAGTAGGCGAAGCTGGCATTGGTGCTGGGAGTCAGGCGCTGCAGCGTTTAGTCCTCGAGCCATGGTGCGGCGTTAGCTCGAGCAGGAGGCCTTGGCGCGACGTTGTCGCATTGTGATTGATATAGGATTGTTCCGTGGTTCGTGCTCTTAGATCTGCTCAGTGGTGGCGCGTAGGCGCCAAGTAGTGGTTTCTTCGAAGGCGAGCATTGCAGGAAGCGGCTCATTGTGGAGTTCATGGGTGGCTTTGCCATGGCCTTGAGGCGTGCAGGACCCCGGTGTGTTGGTGACGGTCTTTTTTGTGTGTGGGTAGTACGTGGGGTGCTGTGGAAGTGCTGGCGAAAGCCTTGCCGGTGTTCTTACCGGTTTCGACAACGATGACGCCTTAGGGCGCCATTTTCCTTCCTGAAGGAGTTATCATGGCACTCCATAGCCCTCATGTATGTTGATCTCCGGGTGAAAGCCTTGCCTCGGTGAGGCGGGCGGCGTCGGCGATCCTAGTCGCCTACTTGGAGGCGTCGCCTCGGAGGTCCTTCTCCACGCAAAGTAGACCGAAGTTTGAATGGCGCAGTCGGTTGGGGATAGGGACTTGTTTGAGAGCAAGGACGGAGAAGAAGTTCTGAAGCTTAGTTTTTCTAGCTTTTTTCATAGTCCTTAAGAGATCTTTTTTTGTTGTTTTTAGCTCCTCAGTTTTGAGGATTTGAGCCTAAGAGCTCGTGTATCTTTTGGCTGTGTATATCCCGTGTGGATATAGAGGCCGGATTTTATATCCTTTATCTAAAAAGAGAGGTATGAGGAGATTAATCTACTCATTTTACATACAAGCTCTCTCTTCTGTCGTTAGCTCTTCCTACCTCTACCTCTCTTATGGAGAAAAGGATACCCTGTATCCTTTATTGTAGTCATGCTACAACAATATTACTTTGTGGAACAGCATTGAGAATTTGATATAGTTGCTTGTCGTTACAGTCCTATCTATACGTGCTTTGCATTATGTTGCACTAATTGGTGGCTATGACACCCGTGAGCTAAGTATTTGGCGGTTTAAGGGCCAGGATATTGTTAAGAGTTGGCACATTTCAGTTTAGCTTGCAGATTTGTAATATAGTTGGTACTTGGGTAATGCACTGGAGGAGAGTGAAAGTGGTCCAAAGAAAGCTAGATCTAAGTCACAATGATGTGTTTCAGATTAAAATTTACCATGTCAAGAGTAAAAAAGAGACCTCACCCCCTGCGAAGACACCCACTTGTATTATATAGTAACCCTCTTATGTTGTTTACAATTATATTACCTTACCCCTAGTGCTTCAAAACCATTGATTTTACTGGACCCCAAATGCCAAGTAATGTTGCACTTAATAAACTACATTGGTATTTGTTAGAGCTTCCACAAGTAATGTATATTTGTTCTTTATGCAGTTGTTGGATGGGGCTTTTTGATTCGCATATTGTAAGCTTTACAGTTTGTTCCTGCCTGTGTTTTTCAAGTCATCCTCTCACATTTTTGCTCATAGAGACAATATTGCTGTGGCGTATAGAATTTATTGATAGATTGCCAAAAAGATGTCATCAATGCTATATCGGACATCGCTATTATCTTTTAAAACCACAAGAAATATAGACCTGTTTTCCTGTTTCTGTGATAATAACTTGGACTTAATGGACATGAAAATTCCTAGTTATGCAGCTCCTCAAGTTAGATCGCACCAAAACTTCTGTTTGGCGGTGTACTACTAATGTCCCTGCATGACTTACAGCCTTAGATATATATCTTGAGGGCGCAGAGTTGCATGTAGTTTCCGACTTTTTTTGTGATACAACATGGGAAAACTTTTTATTGAGATGTTTTACAATTCTGGAATCCTCTCAGCTCAGAAGGGATGTGCCTTTTTTCCTTCTCACTCACATAGTGTGTGAAACTAAATATAACATAGTGTGTGGAACTAAATATAACACCGTAGGCTACTCGGTACTTGGTTACGAATTGATGCCATTGTTTGTGTTTTAAATAGGCACAGTCGAACTTCAAGTTGAAAGTGGAAAATCTAATGTGTATGTTCATTTTGCTGTAGCCGTATCTCTGAGAAAGGCCATGCACTGTGCCACTGCCCATATTTGTATCTAACTGGTGCAGCATGAAAGTGCATTTGCAACCAAAGTTCCAAGAGATAAAAAGTTGTTAGACTATATGGATGGTCGTAAATAAAGAGATGATAAATAATTAACAAAATATTTGGTAAATAAAGAGATGATGAATAATTGATATTTGGTTGGCTTTGAATTTTGTGTTTGTGAAAGACTTGGTCGGTTGTAGTCGAAGACTTTGCCCTCGAGTGTTTGTGTTCTACTTCGAGTGCTCTTAGTCAGCTCCTGCATCAGATTACGACCACGACATGGCCACACAGACACGACTACGACTGACTTGAACCACGGCAATTTTCGACCATGTCAAGCTTTCGACCACATCTGGCTTACGACCACGGCAGTTTTCGACCACGTCTAGTTTCGATCACGGTAGTACGACTTTGACCTTACAACCACGGTAACTTTCGATCATGTCTGGCTTTGACCACGGCAGCACGACTTCGACCTTACGACCACGACAGCTTTTGACCACGTCTGGTTTCGACCACACCAGTACGACTTCGACCTTTCGACCACGGCAGTACGACTTCGACCTTTCGACCACGGCAGTACGACTTCGATCTTACGACCATAGCAAGTAATTGTAGCTACAATACTTTTTCATGGTCGTAGCTACAGTACTCTTTCATGGCTGTAGCTACAGTACTCGATAGTCGTAGATTTTACTGTTCGTACTCAATAATCAAAGGTTTTACTGGTCGATAGTCAAGGGCTTTGCGGTCGTTGGTCGTAGGTTTTATGGACTGCTTTTATGGTCGTAGATTTGACAGTCTTGTCGATACTCGTAGACTTCACAGTCTACTGTTCTATCTTTGATAGTCGGAGGCTTAGCGATCGATTTCCGTAGACTTCACGGTCGGTACTCATAGACTTTATGGTCGGTACGAGTGCTTCACTCTTGGGATATTCGAGTACGTCGAGTACTCGTGTTGAGCCAGTGGTTGACTGGTCAGTATGTGGTGGTCGATGATGAATAGTCGTTGCTGCAGTACCAAGTGGGTACTTGAGGATTGAGGTACTCATAGTCGGAGGACTCGGTACTCGATAGAAGTGGTTTCACGATCGTGGTAAGCGGTCGGGTGTCGAAATGTTGTCTGTACTCGTAGGCTTCGAGTACATTTTGCGGTTGTGATTTTTGATTGATACTTGGTATCGGTATGGTTTCTGAGTACTTATGGATTACAAGTACTCTGAGTTAGTGGTCGTGTTGAGTGGCCTGAGGGTCTGTTCCAATTAGCGATAAACTGTGCGGTCGTAAACGATCTGGAGAATGGTCGTAGATGGTTTGGTTCTTGTTTAGGGATAGACAAGGGTGTATTTTGCTAATGTGTGTTGATCATGGTCGAGTTGGAGAGAACTTGTACCAGGAGAGAGTTTCTTTGGTCTTTGCATGTACAGGTGGGCATGGAGGCAGCCAGAGTCGGTGACGAGGAGGACCAGGACTAGGAGGGGGTAATTTGAGGTCCACGTTGTTGGGATGTCACGCAAGCTGGTCAAGCTCTATCGTAAGCAAGAGGTCGTAAGCGAGCTGTCGGAGCGAGCATTCAGGACGAGCGGTCGTAATGAGTGGTCATAACGAGCAGTCGGGCGACAGAGGCTCTTTGAGCACTTACGAGCAAGCAGCTGCGGTAGTCACTTTCATTCGGTAATTCAGATTGGTTTTGTTCGTTCCTCTGCGTTGTGTTTTGATTTCAGGTGGTAAAAGCGGAGACAATCATTCACCCCTCTCTGATTGTGTCATACAATTCTATAAAAGTATGTCCTGTTCATGGGACACATTATTTTTCAGTTTTAATAGTCAACAATGGCTGAGCTTGTTACAAAATGCATGACAGAATTGACAATAGCAATAGACGTTTAACAAGTTTTTTTTATATGACCAGAGTGATGACTCATGCTGATGGATGGCAATGTTGACGGTAATACTGTATGCAATGGCATGATAAGGTTGACAATTGTAATGGATTTGCACAGTTAGTGGAACAATTGCAAATCGGAATATCTGGGAACTAACGCATGGATGAAGGATCACTAGAATCTATGGAGTTAGTGGTCAATACTCAATAGCCGTGATTATTTATAAATGTTCTTGACATGTGCTTGGATATAATTGACGGCAGCAGACTACATAAGGATGCTGTTGGCCTCTCGCTGATCCTTTGTACTTGAAGTGGATGCTGCAGGTATTCTCTAGTCTTGTAGGTAGTTCCCGATACCTCATGGTTTACTTTATGGATCTCTCCAGAGCTTCTTGCAGTGACAAAAAAATAATAATGAAGTTTTCAAATGCGAGGAGATAATCTGAACCACTAGTCCCATTTGGCTAATTGCACTATCAACAGTTGAGTAGGTGGCAATATCTATATTATGATGCTTGGTTCTACTTGTGATTAGCTCAGGAACGACTGAAAGAGTTAGTTCAGTGAAATCTTGGTAATAACTCAGGCATTCATAGAACATTTTAGTTAGTATTGGGGGAGTAGCCCCCACTTTGGCCCAATTGGCCCATCACACCAAAAGTCCGTTAAAGTGTAATTTTCATAGCCAGCCTAAATAGATTATGTCAAGGAAAGAACGTTTTTGCTCTTACTATAACAACCCCAGCAGAGGTATTTGTGTAAATAACTTTCTCATAGTAATAAATAGTGGTGTGGTAATCATTTTCTACACTACTCCCTATTGTGTATCCAGCTCCAGATAGCCCCGTTGTGGTCCTGTAGCCTCTCTTATTCACTGTTTGATATGTAACTATAACAGTTAGCTTTCGATACGGAGACAGATTTATGTTGCCTCATCCGTTACCTGAAAATGTTATTGTATTCTCACCGAAGCTCATTTCTCTCCATTTCATATATATTTGAAATGCATAATTGTGGAGATGATTTACTCTTAGTTTCATAAGATCACATTGAGTTGGTTTGCTGCAATACATCTTTAGTCTGCAATGAAATTGTGGCAGAAGGGAGTTACACGACTTATATTTATGAGTTTGTGACTACCCGTAGGTCTTAGTACTACAGATTCTTTTTCTCAGCAGATGATGTTTAGTTAAGCATATAACGCTAGTTGTGGTATGATCATGACTAGCTGTAGACCTGAAGGCCGAATAGCTTCTCAGCCTCCCGTCTAAGCCCAATATGCTGTTGTTTGATCATTTTGCTGGACTGTATTGTCTCTTGGAATGGGCTACAGATCTTTTCTGGATCTACGTTCCTTCACACAAGTAGTACCCTGGTGTAAAAAAGATTAAGGAGCAACCATAGCACTCATCCTTGTGTAGGAATCATTGTAAACATCTAGACCTCTAATTTGTTGATTATGTGGTTTTAGTGATTAGTGACTCCTAAATCATGAAGACTAACTTTGGTAGTGTTGTTAATATTAATTAGGTCTTAATGATGAATATGGATTGTTTTTGGACTTTCATAGATCCCATGTATATAAATAAAGTTTTGGTTGCGATGATTTCAAAGTTTGGATAAAAAATTAACTAAGTCAGAAAATTCAATGGTAGCGGATTATCCAAGCACTAAAGAGGAAAACGTAAACCAATGAAGTCATCAAGCCAAGTCTCGATCCCGTGTTTCTCAATTTGTAGTTATATTGTTTCTCAATTGTGAAACAGCGGCTGATCCACGGCGACATTGGCGTTGAAGCTAGTGCAGCTACGATCCCAGGCATGCGAGGCGACAGGTTTGGCAGCCAAGCATGGGAGCTCATCTACAAGACGTTCATGGAGAGGAATAAGCAGTACGTCGTCGACCCGCCCACCATCGAGAATTGCCAGGAGCTCTCCAAGCAGCTTTTCTACACCCACCGCGTCAGGTCCCTTATGCTCTTAACCTATTGTGCCTTGTTTTTTACTGCCCAGATCTTTTATGCTCCTAAGTCTTTGATTTCGATTATCTTCTTGAATCTTGAACGCTGGTAGATTGTTTCCTGGTATTCATATGTCAACTAGCTGCTGATTCAGTGGTGCTAATAACACTGCTAAATCCTTGTGAATTGTCCAAATTAAGGTATGATTAGAACATTATGGGGCTGCAAGATATATCTTTGGAGAGTTTTATAGTGTTAATTTGAGTTTTGGTATACCAATTTGTGAGCTTGTGTGGCACGTGGTGGTATATTGGGGGGGGGGGGTTTCTTGTTACAGTGTTTAGTGATCGAATGCGGATGCAAAAGGCTTCGATGAGATGGTTTTCAAGATAGTATAGATTGTAGTATATAGAGTAGTCTGAGGCATCAGAAAGTAAATTGCTCTTTTTTGACTTTGGGTTTAAAATGATGATATCAAGAATCAAAACTCAAAAAGGAGTTGTAGGAGTTATGATTAATCCTAACAAACTAAGAAATAGTATGGATGAACAATACTTAAATGATTATTTAGTTACATATATTGAACTTTTGTACTATATCATTTGAACTTATGTTAGAACGGATATGTCTTAAGTTCGCACTCCTATCGTCAAAACCCTAGCTCCGCAACTGATGTGTGGCTATTGTTGTTGTGGTTTGATGATTGAATACAGGTTTCAGTTTTCTTGGATAAACTTAGTGTATACACCATGGACTGTCTTATCAAATTGTTGAGGAAACTCTTGAGCTCCTTTTTTTTTGCACCCACCCTGTCTAAATAATGGAAATTTAAAAAATGGTGTTTATATACCTTATTTTTGGTTAGCTCTGCAATCAATGCTTATTAGAATGAAAATATGCCTTAGCTAAAACCTAGACATGGGGGCTAGAAGATAGAATGGTCCCATTGTGGTATATGCTGTATAATGTCCCTGTGTTAAAGTGCATGAATTTGTTTCCTCTTCTCAGTTCGATATTTCTCCTGCTAGTGCAAGCCATCTGTGGAATATATGTATCACTAATAACTGTTTGTGGCAAAGACATCCCTCCATGACATATCTGTTTTGTATCTTTGCTGATTTATCAAAGAGGGAGTTCAATAAAGTCAATCCTTTGCCGACCTCTCTTAATCCACTTGCTAATATTTAACTAAAATTAGTATGCATGATTCTTCCGATTTATGTTTATATATCTTTCTGAGGATAAGATCTTCAATAACTATTGATATGAAGCATTTTTTATTGCTCTCTTCCTATCCGGAGCTTGTCATACCATTTATTTCTTTGTCGCCATCTTTTTTATTATAATTTTCTGCATTAAGCTGATGGATATCACAAAGTTTATGCGTGAGATATACATTTATGGATCCTTGCTCAAATTCCTGGAGTTTGCATTGTCAAGGTTGGTTTTTGTTCTATCTAAATGGCGAGTCCATGTTATTTTACTGTTACTGTTTATGCTTTAGTACTGAAAGTGTGACATTTGAGAGTAAGATGAACGAAAATGTTCTGATCTCGTCTTTGATCTCTACCTTATGTGGTACCATTTTATCCAGATGGGTTAAGGCCAGAGCTCCAGATCATCTTGTTTCAGATTGTTTGGAAACCGTAACACAACATTTATTTTGATTTTTGCCATATTCCTTCGAGTAGGGTAACCCCCCCCCCCCCCCCCCCAAAAAAAGGCCCCAAAAGGCAAAGGCAGAGAATGATACTCACCTGCACCCATGTTCTTAACTCACTTTGAATGAAACCTTAGATTTAGCTATCTTCGAAGCTTACGTGTTGAAAATCTTTTGAACCCTTAGCGCAACCGTGCATCATCTAGGCGGCATACATAACCTGAGGGCACTTGAAGGGAAACAGCTACGTAGTTCTAGGCTTTCGCTGGTAATTGAGTTGACGGCTACTATACAGTGTTTTCAGGATCTTTCTACTGGCACGGTGTTTTCTACTACAGTGTTGACGCCTACCATGATACCGTTGAACGTAACAGCCAATGCTAGGCTCTCATTCCATATTTCCATTTCTATGGAAGGGTTAACTCTACATGGATAGAGCTGTTGGATAGCAAGGAATAACAGCTTGGTCAGTTGATAATCAAGGTTTATGTACCATTAGTGCATTACTACGTATAGTGTGAGTTGTTTAGTGCTAGACTGTCAGTTAGAATGCACCATTGGATTTCAGTACTGCGAAATATCTATTTGAACTATAGTTTACTAAAGTTAGCTTATGTCCTACGCTGCTCTAAGAACATATTTTGCGATCCCTATAGTTCGTCATCATGGTAAGTTGTGTCCGTTGTGTGTGCAAGGTCAATGTTTACTGGTTCTCACTTTCACCATGAGGTTTGGGTCTTTGGAAGATACGTGTCAATGCAAAAGTTGATTTTGTTCGTAGTAGGGATATTTGCGAATGGCGTCAAGGCTGACGGCAATGAGCCAGCCGTCAAATACGTAATCAGGTTACCAGTTCAGTTCATTTTTGTAAGTTTGGTGACCGACACTGTATTTCCTGAACCCACGTACTGCGATCTCTTTCAATCCCAATATTACGCTTAGCAGAATCTATCGTAGAGCCCCTTATCCTTGGTTTTCTTATCGGAGAAAATGGCCAAATAATACGCTGTTGCTTTCGCCTTTCCCTTTCTCTTATTTTGAAGGCAACTTTTCCCTTATAAAACTGGTACGCTTCGTTGTCAGTCCTGAATAAATCCTTTCCCTGTGTTCCTGACGTGGACAACTCAACAATTTTTTTTTCATTCGGTCTCAATTTATCCCTTTTCTTATTTGATGCAGGCCCATATATCGTCACGAATGTTATTTTATGGGTTGCGTAATTCACGTATTGTTTATGATGCCGTGGCCTGCATTGCATGCAACCGTCACAGACCGGATTCGGCCTGGCGCGGCCATCCCCGGCTTAAATATTTGCCCAGGCGACAAGCCGGTCCAATTAACATGGGCCGGTCTGCTTGCATGCTGACGTCGACTCGTCTGCCCCGGTCAGTCCACGGAACGCTGCTGCTATTTTACACAATCTAGCAGCTGCTTCCGGCATCCGACACGTCGGCCTCCAGGCTCCTGATAAGTACCACCACTCCTGCCATCTCTGTCAAAATAATGCCGCACGTAACCTTTTCATGCCTGAAGAGATTAAACCGGATGGGGACGTTTTACAGCCCTTTTCGCCTTTTCCTCGCCACCATCCGTCTCGTTCAAAGCGGCTGCCACTGTTTTTTACTGTAGCTAATAATTGTGAGCTATATTTTTTTTGCCAGATAGTAGTAAATGATAAAGATATCAACGTAAACAATACATATAACAGTAGGTTTAGAAAATCGTTTAAAGAATTAGTTCTGAGGAGTTATTTGATGAGGAAATTGTCTATTTATTTTTGACTTAAAAAATCAAAACCAAAAAGCTAATCCAAAAGCTATTTTGAACCGACCCTTGCAGGCTAGATTGCAGGCTATAGCTACAGGAACTGAAGCGTTCGGTGAACCTGTCTGTACTAGGCGCACACCAAACTTCACGTTCTAGTGAGCTAATAGCTTACTAGGCTACTATTATATGTGATGCAGCTTGCTGCACACCACACGCAGCTGGTGAGTTGACCCAATCGGCCACGCCGTGCTCGAAAAGGCACCGCGCGCGTCGTGGACGTCTCTGCGTGCCACACGCACGATCCATTGGTCGCTTTTTGTTATTATTATTATTCCGGTTACGAAACAAAATGCTCCTACTGCTAAGACTAGGGGAAAAATGGCTGCCGATCGATCGGGCGAGGACGATGGCCAGTGCCGCTGCACCAGCACGGGCCGCTGGGGAGCTGACACGTCGTCGGCGTAATAATTTCCCAAGTGGATCGGCGTTTGCATGGCTCCGGTGCCGGCCACGACGCTTCGTTTGCGACTCTCCGTCATGCACAAGCCGGTGCCCATACGCGGTTCATGTCAGGTGCCCACTAGGCGCTAGCTAGCTAGCTAGCCCTCCTCGTGCAGTACAGGTTCATCGATCGTGCCTGATGCATCTCTATTAACATGTCCTTGATCCTGATGGGTTTATTTTGCCTGTCGTAATCACGACACAAGTGATTGGTTCGGTTGCTCACATCGCGGCGAACGGCATTCCTGTAGCGCCATGTACTAGCACTAGACGCAACAAAGGGAGTGTCGAGTGTGTATTGTTAATTGCGATTGCGATTTGGAGGTGTTCCTCGTTTTCGGTATGGAAATTGCGAGTCTCGACGAAGACGACGTCCCTCAGTGTCGAGGCAGCAAGCTGGTCTCGCCGCGAGCCCGCGACCTACACTAGCCGCCGGGCGTGCGATGAGGTCAATACAAAAATGTCAGGAAATCAGCAGGGAAGGGGGAGGAGGCCCCGAGTAACACGTTGCGCGTGCAGCGAAAGGCGCCCTCCCGCACGCGCGCACTAGCCGCGCCTGGTGCTCCTTCGTTCGGACAAAGTGCCTTACTTTGGTGCTGCTTGGTTAAACTAAAAGATAGTTTATGACTAAAATTTTACTGAACGTAACTAAAATTATATCATTGCACTGCCACCTCCACGCCAGGCTACCCGCCGGCAGCCACTACTGCACCTCCACTGCGCCACTGCCGCGCCGCGTGCCCGCGCGTCGAGCCGCCTCGCGCCGCGCCGCCACGCTGGCTGCCAGCTGACCGCCACTCGATGTCGCTCGGGAAGAAACAAGAGAGAGAGAGAGAGAGAGAGATGAGCAATCTGGGGAAAGGTGAAAACCCCCAAAATTTCAAACCAGAAAATTTTGTGATTTTGCTGGATTTTTGAGTGAATTTTGGGAACTTTCCCTTTTTGGAAAGTCCTCGGTCTCCCCGCTTTCCCTTTCGGGTGCGACCGCCTCCCCCTTCCGTTGGCGCCCCGCCCCTTTCCGCCTTCTCCCGCGCCTGGCGCCCTCCCCGCTCCCTCTCTCCCGCTGGCGCCGCTCCCCTCCCCGCCTTCTCCCCGCGCGTGCGCTGCGCCTGCGCCCGCGCCGCACCGCCTCTGCACTCCCTCCGAGCCCACTGTTTTGGATCGCCCCGCTGCGCTGTCGCCGCCCGGTCTGAAGCCGGCAGAGCCCTCGCGCCACGCGTCTGCTCCGACCCCACCTGGCAGCGGCAGCTCCTCCCTCTCCCGCGCGCGGACGCGCCCCGCTCTGCCGAAGCTCACCCGCTCCCGTGCCGTCGCCTCACCATTACTCCACTGTGCAGAAGCCCCGTCACCGCCCTCTCCACTCCGAAGCGACGCCCCGCCTGCTCCTGTTGACCCCGGCGTGCGCCCGTTGGCTTCTCCCCTACGGACCCGCTCCCCTCCGCTCGGGTATAAAACCCCACTCCCAGCTCCCTCTTCCTCCTTTGCCTCCCGAGCGTCTCCATCACTCCCATTAGCCTCCCACTGCTCCCAAGCCTCTCCCTGAGCCGCCAATCGACGCCGCATCGCCCTGGTCACCGTCGCTGCCCTCCCCTGCGCCGGCGACCTCGGTGCCCCAATCTTCCCCCTCATTGCCCCATTTCTCGATTCCTTCCGCTTGGAGCTCCCTTGCTACTCCCTAACCCCGGTGGTATCCTTGTCTGGCCAGGAGAAGCTTGGAGGAGCCCCATCACCGTTGCACCCCGCCGGCCGATCCACCTCTCCCGTGGCCAGCTCACTCCGCAACTCCCCAGCTCCCGCCTCCGCCGCCAATGTGAGCTCCCAGCCCCCACTGAACGTGTAGCCGCCACCGATTGGGCCCTCTCACCGCCGGTGACCTCCCTCGCCGCCAAATAACCGAGTCACCACCCTTCTGTCCCTGCCTCCTCCATTGATCCCCTCCTCCTCCTAAGCCCCAAAATGGACTCCCCGTGCCAAGCTCCACCCGTTGACACCCTTCCCTGTGGCCGGAGGTCCTCGCTGTCGCCGGAGAGCGCAGACGCCATCACCTCCGTCCCTCTGCTGCGCGCGCACGACTGGAGGAAGACGACGACCGGCGTGGCGCTATCCTAACCGTCCCTCCTCTCTGGCGCCTTTTAACCGCAGCCGTCCATTCCACCATACCGCTTCGCCGCCTTCACCATTTCTCCGCCGTCCGATCTTCATAACCCCGCCTCCTCTCAACCACCCGATCCAGCCCCTCTGCTCCGCCCGCCTTCCCCACTCCGCATCCGTCCGATCTTCACCCCGGTGCATCTCATCCACCCGCTCCCGTCCCATCTCGGCTGTCCGCCAGCGCCACGCGTCGGTCATCCCGACCCAGAGAGCGCGTCGCGCCCGGCCTGCTCGGCCACGTTGCGCGCGCGCCATGCGTGGGCCGCGCGGGCCGTTTCATTGGCCGGGCCGCACTGTAGCCTCGGGCCGGCCTTCTACGGTTCATTGAATTTCCAGTGATTTTTCAAATTTCTAAAATCCCAGAAAACCCAAATAAATCCTAGAAAATCACAGAAAATCCCAAAAATTCTCAAATTTCACCACTTTGCTCCAAATAATATCCTGGACCCATTTGTGGCCTCCACTTCCACATATTCATCCCAGATAAATTCCTAAAATTCCCCATTTGGAGATTTATGCATTTTACTCCTTTTTAATTAGTTTATTTTTCCTCGCTTGATTAGTCTCAAGCTGGACTTAATTATTTTATGTGTTTTGCGCTAATGTCGGAGATTCCGGAGGTTCAAGTGCAGGCTCATGATCCAGGTGTTTCTTCATTCGAGCTAGCTGAGATCATCCGGATTGACGACAAGTCCCAAATCCTTTGATCATATTGTATCCCATTATGTTTAATTATGTTATTATGCTATTTGCATTATGCTAGTTGTGAAATGTTAGTTCAAAGTAAAATAAAATTGATTAGAATGACTTGCTTATGTAGTTAGACCTACCACCGACAAATATCATGTTAAACTCGTAGCCATGCCTTTGTAACCCTAGAATTAATTATCTGTTAATCTAGATAACTGTTGGTTATTATTATCATGCAAAGTCTTTACACTAATAAGGTTGTGGTTGCGGGCTAATAGAATTTGAAAAACCCGACTCTAAGGTAGGGTGGTATGGGACACCGTATCTTAGAGCGGAGAATGCCGACGTGCACAAGGTAGGGTAAAGGTTGGGGAGGAGCCGCGAGATGGTCTTCGCCCGTCTTTTACCCTAGGATTGAAGTTAGGGTAAGGGTGTTGTGGGAAACTGCGAGACGGTCCACGCCCACCGCTTACCCTGGGTTGGGTCGCGGGCCTGGCGAGGTTGCGGACCATGTGAAAATATAAGGACTAAACCCTTACGCTGAGCAAATGACATGATGATCGCTCAACCACAGGAGTTGACTTATCAACACTGGTTTAGTAGCTGCTCAACTCGATTAAACTCTACAGGTGCGGAGGAGGTTGAGAAGTGAGGTTAGGTAGGCCGTACTACGGAGGCCTAACAACGATAGAGTTCACTCGAAGCGGACGGTTGTTTTCTTGTGCCAGACCCGAGTGAATTCTACCGGGTAGAGCCTATATAAAGAATTGAGCAGTGAAACGACCTGGCTTTCTTAATTCTTTAGCGGGAGTTAAGGGATCGTGTGGGTAAAGCTGAGCAAACTCTGCAGAGTCAAATAAATGGTATTCGAATACGCCGTGCTCCCGGTTATTGGAATTGTGTCACTCGGGTGATTCCAGCAGCGAAGCTTAAGTAGTTTTGTACATGCTTTAATTTGTTAGTTGGTTAATTAACTCTTCATGAAAAACCTCTGAGATCTTAAGAAGTAGTTTTGGGTCTGTTTTACCAAAATATTTACAAATAAAACTGCATCCACTCAAAGTAATAAACCAAGTATACTCCCTTCCATTGTAAATCCGTGCATGTAGTAAGATAGAGTCCCTTTGGGACTTACTGAGCCGGTTGTTTGGCTCACGGCTTGCTTAATCCCCTCTTTAGAGGATCAAGACGCTGGTGAAGGTCTCCCCGTCGAGGACGTCCCTGAGGATCTCTTCGTCGATGAGGACCCGTGGCTTTAGGTCTTCGCCGCGCTCGAAGCGGATTCTGGAAGATTTTGTGATGTAAATATACTTTGGGCTTGCACGCCCCGCTGTTAAAAACTGGATGTTATTCCATATGTGAAATATATGCTGGACTTTTGTTGTAAGCATGCAATGGTATAATCTTGCGCGACATTCCATAACTGTTCATGCGTGAATAGTTGCAGAATGTCGTGTCCGTACGCGCCCCTGGAAACGGGGTGTTACAAAAGGAGAGAGATGAAAGATGGGAGAGAAGATAAAAACACGAGAGAGATTACGATTAGGATTTTTTTTTCTTTTTTTGGACGCTATATTCAAGCTAAAATAAGCAGGACCACCAACGCGCGCGAACCACGTACCACCGGGCCAGGTCCAGGACCAGTTGCCTGCAGTACGCGCAGGCAGATCAATCGGAATCAGATGGCCTTATGCGGTCGACAGGAGGCGTCGCGCACGGCGCACCCGACAAAAGCCGCACAGGCGGAGCCGGGCTCTGCACCTGCCCGCCAAAGGCAACGCACTTTATGAGTTGTGATGCTGATGCACCAGTCCAACACGTACCACCGGTGGCGGTTGGTCTAACGTGCTATGTGGTCTTTTCCATGCTCTACACATGCTCAGTTGGATCAATTCCTTGATCGACATCATCACACTTCGTGCTGCTACCCTTTGTGGATCGGATCGAACTCCCTGTTACGACATGTGTAGCATGTGAACTGCTGTGAACGAAGCACTCGTCGCGCTTGCTGTGATCTTTCTCCTCTCTTTTTTTCTTCGCTCCTCAACAAGCACAAGCAGCATGATATGCTAAACCCCTTTGTTACGAAAAAAAAAAGAGTAGCAGGTTGATCCGATCGCCACTGTCATGTCCCAAATAGTATGTGAACTAAATGCTCATCGCACTCGCTGTTGTGCTCCACGATTAACCAGGCGTCACATCTGACTTGGGCAGTGTAGGAGGCAGGGCTTTTGGTTGGTTAGGCCATGCCACTTCTGCTTCCCGCATGCCATCTCTCTGACGCTCGCACGGTGGTTCGTGATATACGTTTGGATCTGCGTGCCTCCTCGGCACACCAGAGTGATCGAGTGACCGATAAAGCGACGATGCATGAATGGCCGCGCAAAAGGTTTGGGCGCATGGTCCATTCGACAAAGGGCACGTGATCTCGTACCCGCGGATCATCATTAGCCAGTCCATCCCCTGGGCGCGGGTCCTGCCATGATCTTCTCAGAAAACGAAATGCAAAATCTCGACCCACCGCAGGAAATGGACAACGCATTTGCGAGGCCATGCGGTGACTATTCGATCTTGTTATATAAATATTATCAGAGTTCAAATTTATTTTAAAGAGTTTGTAATTTTTAAAGTTAATATAAGGTTTGAATCGGTCTGATCGGCCTAAAAACGGTGGTCTGATCGGCTGCTTTGGAGCAGTCCAACCGATCGTATGCCTTTTACATAATAGGCACCAAATATTTGTGTAGGTGTATTTGATGAGGTTTTGTACTAGATATCACACAATTTGGAGTTCTGAGCTAAAAGTAGATAAAGTTTAACCGAAATTTAAGAGATGATGTTTTTAGTATTCTTAAGCGGTCAGACCGCTCATGGTCTGACCGACATGGTGCCAGTAGTCAAACCTGTGCCGGCGGTCTAACCGGCTAGGTAATGGCAGTCGGACTGGCTTTTAGTGAATTGGCGCTAAAATTATGAATTTTGGTTTGAGATTTGGTTCTAAGGTTAGGAACAGTATATGAGCATGGTTGAGTGTGTGCACGGCATGGGTGCCAGTGTTTTTGTGTAGTGTCTTGAATGATGCATTGTTTTGACTAACGTGAGTCAAGTGCATGAAATTTATGTTCGAGATAGTTACTTAGTATTTGAATGTATAGGTGGCTTGAAGAACTCTAGCGGTCAACGATAATAGACCAGAACCAGGCGGTGGCGCAATGATCTGAGCAGTTATGTAAGTCCAAATAAGGTTACATGCCTCAAGCGAGAAGCACAGATAAACACAAGGATCATGAAGAGACGAGTTGGTGCATATAGTGCGTCAAGTGACAAGGCTGATGTATGTAGAGATGGTCGGGGGAGTCCAAACACGTGAAGAAGTGGCGGTTAATCATTAGAAGTGGCGGTTAGTCATTAGACACTATAGACTATGTGTCGAAGCATGCAAAGATGTTTTGAAGTGAAGGTAAGGATTTTTTGGCTCATCAATCATGTCAACTGATGATTTTGTGTGTAATGCGGTGCTATGTGACGATTTGTTTGTTGTTATTAGTTGTAAGACTCCGGAGTTATGTCATGGTGAGACGGAAGGGATCAGGACTAATCTAATGGAACTGAGGTCTAGAGTGATCAAGATGCTGTTAGAAAGATGACTGAGGTTAGCGGAGTGGTTACAAGCCAGGAAGACAAGAACCAAACCGGAAGCTACCGGTGATGGACATGACAGACAACAACGGTAAGGTGGATCGGAGCTAAGCTCAAGAAGGAGTTGAAACCCAAAACAATCTAGAAAGCCAGATGCCATCATGGTGTACGGAGAGTTGTGGCATACCAAGTGACGTGTGCCCATTTGCAATGGAGGATGGTTCGGTGGAATTCAAACACGTGAGAGATTTGATGGCAAGTCATTGGAGCCGCATAGAGATGAAGATGAAGCACGAGGTTCCTTCAAGGCGAAGGAAACGCGAAGCTTCATGGAAGGTGGTTTAGGGGCAAAACGATCTTTTTGCCCAAAACTGAAAAGTTGGTACTTAGATCAAGCCACGGCACGAAGAGGCGCAAGAGAAATAGTTTAGGTTAAGGATGTGCTGAAAATATTAAGTGGATCGAGTGTTGATTCATCAACGGGTTAATAGTTGGCTGTGCTTTGAGAAGAGTGTATATGTGAGTGTAAAACCCGGTATGGTGTTGGATTGACAAGTTAGCCTATATAAGTAGATGAAACCCAACTAGATGTGCTGGTTGTTGTTTCTTATAAAGCCTGTACTATATAGTTGAGAGAATTAAGATTAGCTCTCTAAAAGGCTAAGTAGAGGAGGTTAGGGTTGTTGAAGAGAACTTTTGAGGATGAGTTGTTGTTCTTTATCTTTGGGCTTTTTATCACCATTGAGCTTTGTGAGTAGCTATAAACATTAATCGTTTAAGTATAAATAGACATCAAATTTCATCTAGGTTTTTCTTCTCTTTTCTCAAGTGTTGAAATATTGATTCGGCTTGATTTTTTTGTGTTTTCTTTTTCACTCTTGATTTTGTTTTGTGCTAAGAACGTGTAAATGGTGAAGATATCTTTTGGAGACCAGATCATATCTATCTAGGCACCTACTATAGCAAGTTCTTGTGATTATCCTATCGTGATTCAAGAAAGGGTAATTTTGAGGATTTTTACTTGGGTTCTTATTATTGTTAGGCTTGCTAGGACGTGTGGAGTAAATCCAAGGTCATCTTAACCATCGTTTACCTACAAGCAAGTCTTGATTTAAGTTTTTGTGTTTTGTCTGGTTTTGGTGCAATATTTATTAAATAAAAAGGTCAAAAATTTAGCAATTATTTTCATGATCTTTTATTGGAATAATTTTCTAACATTCTAGAGAAGGTGCATGTCAAATTTCAAATGATTTAGAGCTACGGTTCAAAAGTTGTGTGAGTTTCTCTCTAATCGTTGCACAGATTTTGTCAAGAGGTCAAACCACCCATGTAAGATAGGTCAAACCGTTGAGAGGGGATGTCAGACCGCCCCTACCCGATCAAACTGCCCTTTGCAATGTGGTCAGACCGCCCAGACATGTCCAAACTCATTTGGCTCGGTTTTTCTTAGAGTTTTTCATTGTGCATGCTTAGTCTCTAATCTCTATAGTTTTATATAGCTATTAGAATGAAGGGTTTTAATTTTACTTTGAAAAAAGATTTTTAAAAAACATTTAATAGTATTGGCTCCTATTCACATCTTTTAATGTGTGTTCTCGGTCCTATGCATCTCCAAGCCTCACAAGGCTTTGACTTTGTTTTTTTAGGTTGTTTACTTATCTGAAAGTCAAGACAAATGAAATAGTTTTTTTAAAGTGAATTCCATAAACGACTTTATATATCTAAAATTATATATGTCATCTGTTGCGTCTTAGAAAACACATACAAAAAGCATGAGCTGAAGACAAAAAAAAAGGGCCTCGGATGCTCGGAACGGAAGGACCCAAAGACTCAAAAGGACATATTGGAGGCTTAGGGGATGGATGCCTAGCTTACGTACAAATTGAAACCAGTAGGGTAGCCCTTGGAAAATTCTGCCCGGCGAGCCGAACCAGTCTAGCTAGTCGACGTACGTGATAGCAAGGCTCGATCTGGTGCACACTGCAGACTGCAGAGCAAGGTGATGATACGTAGTTCTCATGAATACTTGGGTACTAAAATATTTTGACTATTGTTTCACTGTCTCAAGAAAAAGAACATTGATAATTGATTCTTATATATGTTGCTGTCCATGTAATCTGATAAAGATTTCCACTAGTGAAGCGTTATTCTTAGTCTCACAACAACAGCAAAAAGAAAAAAAAAGATGGTGCATAAAAGTCTGAACAGATGGGTTCTTTTGAATCGTGACTTATAACTTTTTAATTCTGACTGCTCGCACGAGAGAGTATAAATAGAGATAATTGTATGTGATTTTAACCGATATAACTGAAGTCGATACAGTATCTATTATAATCAACTTATAAATCTGTCGTTTAAAGTTGATTACTGTAACAAAAATCATAAGTAGCAAATCCAAAAGAACTCAGCAGCATCTTATCCAAAAAAATCATGTGGGTGAGCTTCTGCGAGTTCTACCTGAAATGCCGGGCATGTTGGAACTATTATACGGCACTCTGTTAATTGTAGATAAATCACTTTTCTTGTTTTGTGTCTGTCCATGTCTATGGTGGATCGATCTTTTTATCGTGGAAAACATGATTACGTATTCTATATTTGGAATAAGTGCATGTTGAATAGAACGCTCACCCTAGACCTAGATTTGTTCAATGGATTTGGTTTTGTCCGTTCCTATTCGACTGTTGCCTGATATAAAATAAACTAAAAAATATATCGTTCTGATTTGTCGTGATGCTCGGCTGCAAATCCTTATCCGGTTAGGAACAACGGTGGCTGCTGATGTCACATTGGATGGAATTTTCTGAGTGCATGCATGATCAATGAGGAAAACCACCATGATTAGTACAGAATTATGCAACATTGTTCGCTTTTGCAGCACGCATATGTAGAATATTCTGATCACCCACTTCAATGTTTGATCGTTTCGTTGGACAATTTGTATTGATTTTTGCTTAGAAAACCAAAAACTAATACAAATATATGGCTTCTCGAAATAGCTTGTCTACTCCTCTCGCTACCGTCTCACTCCAGTGATAAGGCAAAGGGTTACATATGCATCACTCACCTCACTTCTCTCACTCCCGTCACACGTACATATCTCTCGTTTATTTTTTACACCGCTTGCCCTCTCTTTTTAAAAATCACTTCTTTCAGTTACTAATATTCATTTTTAGTCATAAACCACAGTTAAAATCTATTAGCAAAAGCCAATACATACGTCTATGCATTACTTGTATGTTATGTCTACGATGGATTATATATTGTCATTCAGCCATCATACATAGCTTAGAGTCTGCTAGGAACATACGCAAGGATTTCTCATTAATTTTGTGACAGACAAAGTAACACTTACAGGTTTGCTCTGATACTCCCACGTTTGGAGGGCCTTAGTGGTTAACACGAGTTTGCGAGGTGTGTGAATTGCCACAAACTTTGCCATTTCATGCACAATGGGATTACCATGATAGTGCCATGCACGTACGTATCCAAGCAAACTTTCAATGCTTGTTTGGAGCACAAAATTTCTTTGGAAACGAAATTAGAAAAAAAAATCCCACATCCCTAATAAGTCAGTCAGTACCTTAGGATGTGTTTGGTTGGAGGGATAAGGTGGGATGGGATGGGGTGGGATGGTTCCTAAGTCTATCTGTGTGTTTGGTTGGAGGGATGGAATGGTCTAAAGTGGGATGAACCTGTGCAAATTTAGAGAATATTTTTCTTAGATGCTGGACCATGTGGTTCCACTTTCACCCCATCCCTCCAACCAAACACATCCAGTCTCATGCGGGAGCCATGCATGAACGACCCAACTTGCTCTCCACCGTCCCACGACTGGCGCGGCCACCCGCTGAGCTGCGCCTGCATGCATGAGCTGTTGGCATTTGACATTCGGCAGGGCCGCCTAGCTGCCGCGCGCGAGCCAGCGAGGACGCGCCGGCCGGGTGCAGCCCACCTTGCCTTTCTTTATTTTCGTGCCCACTTCCGCCTAGCTACAACACCCCTTCGCACGCTCGTGCCCCTAACGCGCGCGCGGCACCCGGCCGCTCGCCATTATATTATGCGCGCTTAATTAGTAGCTACCGCCAGGGCGCCCTCGGGATCCGCGGCCGCGATTATCTTAAGCCTAACCGGCCACTCCGATGCGTCCGTGGGGGGCTAATCACGCGACCGGAGGTTGCTAAACACGAGCTGGTTTGGGATTAAGAAATCAAGCCTTCACCGATGCGGCAGGCAGGGCGGCACTCAGGTTCAGTGGCTGACCGATCGAATGATCGAGCTCCAGCTCACCAGCCCAACAGCAAGGAGAAACACGGACTACTTTACACATTCCTAGCTAGACACATGCACGAGTGTGTGGCTAATTCCTTGTTCGAGTGGAAGGAACGAGGGAATGCATTATGCATGCATGTGTCGATCGAAATGTACAGCAACAGCGGCAGCGGCAGCATCGGTTTCAGTTTCTTTACTGCCCCAAGCGAAGAGTATTCTTTGCAAGGATGGCCGGCAACTGCTAGCTGGACACGGTCGAGCTAGGCGGCAGGTTCATGAACCGCGCATGCATGTATCCGCCTGGAGCTAAGGACGGCCGGGCCAATTGAACGCGCGCGCCCAGGCTATAGGCTAGCACGTCTCGGCCGGCGGCGTCGCCTCGACCGCTTGACATCGCATGATCACGAGAAAAAACCCCAATGCGTACGTACGTTGCGGCTCGTTTTAATTGGCCCCGCTGTACGCCATGCGGCTATTGGAATCGATGGTCCTGGCGCAGGCACGAACGGCGACCTGGGCTGGAGAAAGTAGACAGAGGGAAAGCAAAGCGAGCCTCGGCCGGACGCTCGATCGATCATGTCCGTGCGACACACACCTGCCGAGTGCCGAGCACTGGCGCGCCTGTAGCGTAAGTTGTGGGGATACCGACAGGTCCATCGAACCTCGCGCGGCCGTGCGATCGCATGAAATGTCAAGTTGCAATGCGTGCAAGGCACCATTATTTGTCAGTATACTCAACTCTCTCTACTGTGACTGCATAGTGCACCATTATTATGTCTGGTAGCAAAGCATATTTTTTCGGTGGGTACTGGCCTGGATACTTGATAGGACGCAACAGGGGTTGTTAGAAGGTTCCAAAGTAAAATAAAATGCGATGACCTAAGGGCATCATTGAGCAATTGCAGATCATACGTCAGTGGACAAAAGAAATTAAACCCACAGGGTCACAAGTCCACAGCTGCAAGAGCACCGTATTCTCTCACAGAGACGTAGACCACGTAACAGGTGATGGGAGAACGAATTGAGCGCTATTTCGTTCGTAAGGTAGATGTGGACGCCATGAAATAGATGCTCTCGGCTCTAGCGCCTATACACGTAGCTAGAGGTTATAGCCAATGCATTCAAAATGATCAGATAGCTTCGGGGGACTGAGGCTATTGACACGACAGCAACTACTTTCGACGTTACACGTTCATTTTAATAAGGAAAGCCGTTGCATGTTCATTGAATCCATTCCAAAACATATTCAATGTACTCTATTGATATCTCGTCAATAAGTGCAATACCAGTCTTTTGTACTGATCTAACTTCAGTTATCCGATTGATTAACTAAAGACTTTATGCGTTCAAATCCTGGGCAGCTGTTAAGGTGGTGATCGGTTGGGCTGTGGTTTATGGCTTATTTTACTGTAGCTAGTTGAAATTACACTGTAGTTGAAGGTGGCTTATTTGGTATAATTAAATTTAAAAAATTTTAAAAATAGAAAAAATGGGTTAGCCCATCACGTGTAATGCAAACGAATACAGGAAAAAAAGAACCGGTAAAAAAACTCAAAAAATAAAAAAAATCAGAAAAAGACGAAATTTAGGAATAGTGAAAAATAAGCCAGAAGTCGAAATCGAAACTTTCATGGGGTCGAGTTCTTTCCTTTTTATGTGCATAATTTCTCGAATGGAGGATATGGGAATTTCTGCGTGCAACTGCAGGAGAATCAACCTGCTGGGAGTGAAGGAAAAATCAGTTGATCAAAATATCTTTGATGGATCAACATCAATGCAGGGACACGATTATTTTCTATTTCGAAAGGAGGGGACACTTGCTCTAGAACCCTCTGATCAAGTTTACACAACAGAGTTAAAAAAAAAAGTTTACACAACAAAAGCTATGCTGGTATTCCTAATCATCAAGTATTTTAAAATGGGGCCTTTGATTTGTTTTGTTGGCCGAACTGTGCACAAGCGTAGTGCACATCTCTAGCTGCACCTTTATCTGATAGCACGGCATCTGACAGCCACAAAACCTGCCCAGAGTATCCAAAACAGTACTGCGGGTAAAGAAGGTACTGAGCCAGGTGCATGCATCCAGCCCCTCTTCGTGTCCTATATAAACCGCCCCGGATTGCCTTGCCCGGTGTCCAGCGCAAGGCAGTACTGCCCGAACCACCTCTTTGGCCTGTGGTAGCAAGCGGCCGGCGGTGCAGAGCACCAGCGCAAACACCGAGCGATCGATCGAGCACATGGCTCAGATGCTCTCCGCCGTGGCCATGGTGGACACCGCCCCGGTCGCGTCCGCCATTGTGCCGAAGCAGGCCATCTGCGTGGACGCGCCGGCGTCCGGCATCACGGTCGTGTCCAGGCAGGCCGTGCTCCCAGACGGCGCGTCGGCGTGCGGGGACCTCACGCTGTCCGTCTCCGACCTGCCCATGCTGTCGTGCCACTACATCCAGAAGGGCCTCTTCTTCCCTGCCCCCGACGTTCCCATGGCTTCGGTTGTCTCGCTGCTCGTGTCGTCGCTCCCCCGCGCGCTCGCCATCTTCCCGGCCCTCGCCGGCCGCCTCGTCACCCTCCCCGACGATCGCGTCGTCATCCGCTGCAACGATGCCGGCGTCGACTTCTTCCACGCCGTGGCGCCAGCCTTGTCACTGGATGACTTCCTCGTGCCCGACGCCGACGTCCCGATCAAGCTGACAAAGGACCTGTTCCCCATGGACCGCACCGTGAGCTACGACGGCCACCGGCGCCCACTTACGTCGTTCCAGCTCACAGTGCTCGGCGATGGCGCCGTCTTCATCGGCATCGTCGCCAACCACGCAGTCGTGGACGGCACCTCCTTTTGGCACTTCTTTAACACCTGGGCCGGCCTCTGCCGTGGCGCGTCACCCAAGCTGCCGGACTTCCGCCGCAACTTCTTTGGCCACTCCACCGCCGTCCTCCGCTTTCCCGGCGGAGTGGGCCCGGAAGTAACCTTCGACGCGGATGCCCCTCTCCGCGAGCGCATCTTTAACTTCAGCGGGGATGCAATTCGCGAGCTGAAAGCAATAGCCAACCGTCGGCCGAGCGCCGGTCAAGATGCCGAGGTTTACGGCAAGCTGGCGCATGACCCGAAGAATCCCGAAGTGCGCAGCGAGATCTCGTCATTCCAGTCGCTGTGCGCTCAGATATGGCTCGCGGTGACGCGCGCGCGGAAGTGGCTGGCGGCCGACGCGACGACGACGTTCCGCATGGCGGTGAACTGCCGGCACCGGCTGCGCCCGGCGATCTCCCCGGCCTACTTCGGCAACGCCATCCAGAGCGCGCCAACCACGGCGACGGTGGCCGAGCTGGCGTCCAACGACCTGCGGTGGGCGGCGGCCAAGCTGAACAAGAGCCTGGCGGCTTACGGGGACGGCGCGATACGTCGCGCCGCAGCGGCGTGGCAGGGCGAGCCCCGGTGCTTCCCGCTGGGCAACCCCGACGGCGCTGTGATCACGATGGGGAGCTCGAACCGGTTCCCGATGTACGAGGGCAACGACTTCGGGTGGGGCCGCCCCCTCGCGGTGCGGAGCGGGCGCGCCAACAAGTTCGACGGCAAGATGTCGGCGTTCCCGGGCCGCGCCGGGGACGGCAGCGTGGACATCGAGGTGTGCCTCGCCCCAGACACCATGGCGGCGCTGCTCCGCGACGGCGAGTTCATGCAGTACGTGTCGTGCCCGTCGCCTCTGTTGTGATGTACCGGTGCGTGCGGGCTCGCGACCGTGCGTGCGCGAGTGGGGCCACCGCGACATGTTGCCTAGTTGGTGTGGAAGCAGCAAGATAAATGTATCCGTTTCAGGGTGTGTGGTACTGTGGTGGTAGCTAGTGCTAGTAAACAACCTGGATTGACTAGTTAGGCAGCAACCAATGCCAGGGGAGATGCATGAACTGTGGAACGAGTAACCGGAAATAAGACGATTGATTGCATAGTATTCCTGCGTTCCTAACATGCGCTTATGGATTTCACAGTATTTACTGGTGTGCGGCTCGTTAACGAACAATACCTTTCCAATCGTGCAACTATCCGGTCAAAAATAGACGCGCTGTTTGGCTTATCACAGTATACAAGCTCCATGGACATCGACCACGCAATTTTCTTAGGACATGGGACATAAAGGTTATTGATATGTAATATTGTGAAGGTATTTCGGCTGACTCTCCGAAATATATCTATTATATTAAAGTAAAGGCAAAAGAAACCACCACATTTGCTTTCAAGATGTAGAAATTTTTACATTAATTGGAGAAAAAAAAGATAAAGATTCACATTGTTAATTATGGTGGGTTCAGATTATAACGGCCTAGTAAAAGAAAGAGTCCATTTCAAGTACAATCCAAACAATAACTAAAAATTGAAATAATAAATAAATAAAATTAGCAATTTAATTACCTACGAATTCCTAAGTAAAATTCCTAAATCAAATAATTAGAAATAAAATTAAACCAAAATTACTAATTGGATTTGTATATGAATGCCAACCAAAAATAACTCAAATTCGGAATAAAAACAAAATAAAAATAGTAATTTCATTTCGATGTGAATTCCAAAGCAAAATCTCCAAATAATTGTAAATAGGAATAAAAATTTAAAAATTAGCAATTAGAATCGCATATGAATTCCAACAAAAAATTTAAAATCTAAAAGAGAAAATGGCAATTTAATTTCTATACAATTTGAAAGTAAGATATTTAAATAACTAAAAATCATAATAAATTAAATAAAAGCAGCAATTAGGATTTGCATATGAAAGTTTGAAATTGAAAAAAACAAAAAATTGCAATTTAATTTCCAGATGATTTTGAAGTAAAATCCTTAAATAACTAAAATTCAAAATAAATAAAATAAACTAAAAAAATTGATTTCAATTAAAACTCCTTAGTAAAACCCCTAAATAAATATAATTTAGAATAAAAAAATAAACAAATATACAAAAAAAATTGAAATTCAGAAGGAAAAACAATAAACTTAGCAAATTTGAGTTCATATGAATTCCAAAGTAAAATCCCTAAATGACTATAATTCTGAATAAAAACAAATAAAAATAAGCAATTGGATTTGTATACAAATTTTAACAAAAAAACAATTGAAATTTAGAGTAAAAAACAAAAGAAATTTCAATTTGATTTCCATACAATTGCAAAGTTAAATCCCTAAATAAGTAAAATTCAAAATGAACTAAATAAAATTAGCAAAATGATTTGCATACAACCTCTAGTGAAAAATAAATGAAAATTTCAGTAAAATAAAAAGCTATAACAAGGATACCATGAATAATATTGGACGAGACCATGAAAGAGCGCAATAGTGTCAATATGTCCAACAAGAAGACATTACCCACCAGGAAGTGAAGAGCCAAGGTGATAGTAGGGGAGTACTGTTCATTTCGAGTACTGTCATAGTCTTCCACGCACAAGGTAGTTGAAGAAGTCTTTCGAGAGTTGGAGTCTTCTGAGTACTCAAGGCACTTGAAGGGGTCTTCAGGGTACACAAAGCTTACGATCGTGTGAGGCAAATCCGACACTGACATCAAAGAAAAACCAACGTGGTCGAGACCCATGCGGTCGAAGATTGCGTGGTCCTTGTGGTGGGGTGGGTGCGTCAATTTCATTCAAGCTTTAGTTGTTTTATATTGTAACGGATTTTAGCCATCAATATAATTTATTAATTTAGTGATTATTTATTTTAGATATATAATCATACATGTTTTAAGTTCAGGACAAAATCGGTATCATCAGGCCAAGAGTCATAGGAGCCAAGGGTCAAGGGTCATGACAACGAGTGGTCAGCATCAGCATTGTTGAAAAAGTTTGTGTCCAAATAAACTCGATAATGGGGAAGCTTCGATAGAGAGGAGACGAAGCTTTACATTAAACATGAGCTATAACAATATGGAGTCATCAGGTAGCTAGAAACATACCATCACTGGTGAGGACAACATCATTGACGATGGTGAGAAGATTCTCCATATCGCTAGACAACAACTAAAGCAGACATACCAGTATCAGTGAAGATGCGAAGTCACCGCGGTTAGTGAGGAAGCCATAATGTTGAGGTGACCAATGTTGAAGAAGAGGAGCGGTCGACATGGGAGAAGATGGACATTAAGCATGTATAACATCATGCATGCATTTATACAAATAGAAATATGGACGTACAAAAGCAGAGATGGGGTAGCCATATGCAATAGGCTTAGGGCCACCTGAGAGAGTGACAGGTGTTCTTAATAGGGATCAACGACGGTTACACATGTATGAATATTTGATGTTGCAACAGTTAGTATTAAGCAACAATTGGAGAAAAGATAGAAGATAACTATATGATGGAGTATTATGTTGGAATGGGTAACAGTGAAGAGATTGTGCTTGAATAGATAATAGCTAAGTGGGATCGATCAAGAATTGGCATGCTATTGGAGGTTAAAGTAGAAAAATTATAGTGGTGAGAAGTGATAGAAGACACACGGTTCAGTAGGGTAGCCAGTGTGTGAAGGATTATAAGTTCAAAGTAGGTCGTCCATAGTGCATCGCTGTATGCGTGATTAATATATTCTAATACCGTATGAACTAGTGAGATAATTTGCTGCACATATAATCAACGTGTTGCTTTGATATTAAATAGAGGTACATGTGTATGCTTATATTTTTTAAAAGAGTAATTAATGGAGGAAGAATAGAGGCATGCAGCTACATGATCCATGCATAATAAAAAGTGCTTATGTTTTTAAAAATCTCAACAACTTAGTATGCTCAAGGATTTTCTTTCATCATGCTCATACTTTAATCACATTCATTAAGTAATATTTTCTTTCATGGTTCTATTGTCATTTCTAATATTTGTAATGTCTTAAAATTCTAAATAACCTGTGAGATACGTAAGCATATTCTTAAATATCTAAGTTATATCAATGATACTAAAAACTTTGAAACAAATCTAGCCGCATAAATGCACGGACCACCCTGCTAGTTTCTAATAACTATTAGTAGGCAGTAAGAAAAGATACCTAGAGCAGAGATATGTCGAGTTCTTTTCGGCTTATGACTTATGTCTTCTCTCAAATAAATAAATAGGGCGGCTTCTCTACCGTCTTTTCGAAGTGGTTTGTCGGGATAGTCTTTTTGAAACGTCTTATCAATTTATCGATATTTTGTTCTTTTACACAAATACTCATATTAGGATTAAAAATTATAAGATATAAGCGGCAGCCGGAAAGAAGAGAATGTTTTTTTGGTTGATTAGTGTTGGAAGCTCCATGATTTCTGTAAAATGCTTTTGTATTCTTCTTCAACACCCCTCAGTGGTAGTTCTTTCTTCTTTATGCATACTTCGTTGCAGTATAGCACGTGGCATGTGGTCGCCATGTGTCATCGAAATACATTAAGCTGCTTTTTTTAATGGAAAAATGCATTAAGCTGCCGACAGATTGCTCGTAGTCACACGAACGGGGGGAAAGGGTCGATGACAAGTGCTAGACAAAAGAAGTCAAGGTTTTGCAGCTAGCCTCCAAACGTGCTCACTTTGCCATGGCCCATGAATCCATTATCATTTTGGGCTGTGGGTCCTGTCTGTGCATTCAATAGGTGGTCATTGGCATTTGTGATTGGGGTACACTTCCGACTTCGAAGTTCGGAGAACGAACAAAAAGGCTCGTCATTAACTCATTATGGACCGAAATGAAAAAAAAAACAGCGCGCTATATTCGTATAAACCAGCGGCTGTACAGCAACAGCATGACTGTCAGCTGGTCAAGGCGTGAAGCACACCGGACCATGGTTCAACATTTTGGTAAAATTTTGCTAATTTCATTTCTTTCGGAGGGTACCGAAAGAAAAATCATTCGGTCAAATTTTAATCGAATTTCTTTTTATTTAAAATTTATCCAAATTTTGTCTAAATTTTCATTAAATTTCGCTAAAATTCAAGTAGTGTTTGAATACTTCATCTAAATGATGAAATTTTGTTCGTTTGGTCTCTTTTGTTTCGTTGCCCTCCGATATTTTTTACAGACCGGAAGTTTTTTCCCTGCACCGGACTGCTTTTGAGGATCTTGGACGAATAGTACTCAGTAGTACTAGTAATAGTGCTCAGTAGTATTGCAAGGATCATGTGTACGATCTGCTTGACTGTATAATGCCACTTTTACAACGTGCTATGACTGTGAGTTTCGTAAATTTTGTATATAGCATCATACCATATACAAGACTCTTCCACTAATTCATTTTTAACTCTGCTCTATATGAGAAACTGAATTTGATTTTTTTTTGAAAAGCAATTTGTTTGATATAGCTTCATAAGATTTTTTTTAAAAAATAAAAAAATCTAAGAGCAGAAACTGTACCAAACAAGTCCAAAGTATTTTCCTGTCTACCACACGACGCTTTAGGCAACCTTTGTCGTCTAAAATGACTCGTATAAGTAAAACTTAATAGATGGTCCCGGTCTTCAGTCTTCATATCTAGGCATCTAGTCAAGGAATAAGAGGATTTTACGGGAACAAGCAGCTTTACCAGTTTCGAGCAGTAATCCATTCAGATGTATGTACTCAGAAGTTGCTTACTTCAACTTATCGTGTTCTTTTTTGAACACTATACCAGCCTAAGCATGCTTAAACATGACGTACTAACCATGCTAGTTTTCTCCTCAACCATGCAAAGCCGCTCAGACATTCAGCATCCCCTAAAAAAAGAGTCCGGCCCAATACTAAGGAATACAAGTCGGAGTTGTAACTTATGAATAGATATTTCTTTTTCAAAAATTCTTATTTAATTTTTTTAAAGAGTTTAAAGTTCATTTCTACAAAATTTAAAAGTATTTCAACAACTTTTGAGAAAGTTACGTACTTTTCTCATTTTAACAAAATACTGAAATTTCAGAACCTGCATGATTTTAAGCAGTTTTGTGATTTTTGAATCTTTCGGTGTGCTCATAATCTGAGGAAGACATAATAATAACTTTTGATCCCCTATTGTTGAACTATACTGATAAATTTTCTTAAATTTATTGGATATCTGTAGGTCTGATTTTTAGCTAGCTCTTGAAGCTAAATTGAAATATCAAAATCCTGAGAATCTGGAACTACAAATTGGAGTGTGCTTCAAATGCTACAAGAAGTATACAATGTCAAAAGGGGAAAACTTCAAAAGCCTTCAAAGAACTCTCATGAGTAAGATTATTTGAATATATTTCAATTATGTTTTTTTTAGTTACCTAAGATTCCCTCTTAGTCACATATATATGTTTAATTCATACTCTTTATGACCAAAATTAAATTAAATCAATTGGTATCAAGCTCCATATGTTGAAATATCTCTATTTTGGCTAAACTTGTTTTTTTTCTTGCATTTTAATGATAAATGCCAAAACAGGGAGAATAACATTGTTGCTAAAAAGGGGAATTCTTTATTATGATTATTTATAGCTTTACCTTAGTTGAATTTTCTATCATATGTTCATGGCCTGTTTGGGAGAGCTCCACCACTGAAAACGTGGATCTGGAGCAGCAGCTCCACCATGGAGCAGCTCCACCGTGGATCTGGGATCCCACCATGGAGTGTTTGGCTTGTACAGCAGCTCCAGATCCACGAAATTGAGGTTTTAGTGGAAATGGCCACTTTTGGTGGGATGAGGTGTGTAACCAGTGGCATTGGTGGGTAATTACCACCCAACTCCACAGTGGAGCACCCATTGAGGAGCTCCATGAAATCCATGGATCTGGCCCTCAGATCCAGGATTTTGGTGGATCCAGATTTCGCGGAGCTGGAGCGTTTGGGTAAAATTTCGTAGAGTGGAGCTGTTTTTCGTGGATCTGGAGCTGGTGGAGCTCTCCCAAACAGGCCCTCACTTTCATCCAAATGCTATTATTGTTAATAGATTTGTCATTCATCACCAAAAAGAGAGAGATTATAAGTTCAATCTCCACTAAGTTGGTTTTGGTGATAATGATAAATACAATTGTGAGACTAATATGTTTATTGATTATGATATTACTTAGTCTCATTTAGATAAAAAGGTGAAAAACATAAGAGATATATATTCAATATCACATTCTTATCTTATTGTATTTCTCGGATCTAAAATATAGAATGAACTTCACAAAATAAGTCAAACTTGAATATGTGCATATACTTTCATAATACATTCTTGTATGCACACATTTAAGGGGGGTTCACTATGTCTATCCCTCACTCTCTACTCCTCACTCATGCCGGTGCAACGATGGCAAGCGCAACGACGCTGTAGCCAGATGCGGCTAGGAGCTAGCGCCATTAAGAAGCAACCTGGCCGGCTTCTTCCCCGACGTCGGCGCCGACGATTGGCTTAGCCCTCCCCGATCGGGCCGGCACCGGATCCGGCGGTCCTCGACCACGGCGCTAGCCGAGTCCGACGCTTTTTCCCCAGCACCGGTGCCACCGTCGCTTGTCGGATTCAACAATCCTCGGCCACACTGTGGCTGGATCTAGCCTCCTCTGACCGCCCTACGCCACCCCACACCGCCACGCCTGCACCACGGCGGTGGCTCCATGCTGCCCAACCTACTATACTGGGCTAGCCCGAACACGGGCATGATAGGCTGGGTCGGTTTTTCTAGACCCAGCCTAACCCACTATTCGTATCGTACTAGTCTAGCCCGTCCCATGTCATATCCGTGAGATGCTTGAGTTGTACGGAATTGGCCGAGGCTTGGGCTGGCTGGAAAAGCCCAGCAGCCCGAGTCCCATGTCTAATGAATCCTGTACCAGGACAACTCAGCCGGAAGAATCAGCATCCGAAGCAAGAAAAGCGAAAGAAAAAAGCGCCCACGCAAAAGACGACTGCAGAGCTGCCGGCACCCAGCCGTACTGCAAGCCAGCAGCGATCTGCAGGACTGCAGCAGCACGGCCTGCTTGCCCGCCGGTCGATCAGCGATGCATGTATCGTCCCATTTCCCCAGAAAACGCCCCACAACAGCACAATGATTGGTGGCCGCGGCCACGATCGCCTAAGCCACACACGTCGCGTCACATGTCGTCATGCCTCGAACAGCGCGCAAGCCGGCCCGCCTCCACACTGTCCCTTGCGGCGGGCACCGTCGCGTCCTGGCCGCGTCGTCCCGTCAATTCCATGTCCCTCCGTCGCGTCGCCTTGTGCGCACTGTCGCACATCGTCTTTAGCCGGGAAAGAAGGACCCCCCGAAGCCCGGCCGGCCTCAAAAGAACTGCTCGGTCATCTCTGCCGGTCCAATGTTCTCTTGTTGCATCGACAACTCCCTTTTCTCTCTCTTCCTTTCGTTTTCACCCTTCAGCCTCGGTTGGGCTTAGATCCTTTGCAAGATCGATCTGCTCGCTCGCTTCCACTCGAAATATTCTCCGGCCACCACCGCCAGCGCTAGGCAACAAGAATATACTGCGCCCCACATACACATGTCGCGCTCTCGTCTCCTGTTTCCTCTCCATTAAAGCTGCAAGCTTTGGCGCTTCCCGGTCATATTGAAGCATTAGAAGAGCCGATGCGTACTCTACTCATCGGTTTGTGTGATCTGATCGATACTAGTATCATCTTGGTGGTCAATTAGACCAACCTTTTCTTTCCCTAGCTTGTCTCTCCCTTTGCTTCTTTATCTTTTCTGCGCTGTGCCTTTCATGCTCTTGTCACATAGTAGTAGCAGTCTGCTTTTCTTTTGAAAAGAGAGATACCACTGGCTCTTGCCGTATAAAACGTGTCGTGCCTAGAGCACCCTGGTGATCGATACAGACACACTACCTTGGGCTAAGCATCGGGCGATGAGGAGAAGGGGCAGCGAGTGTACAAGAATCAGCCCTGAGACCAGCAGTGGCAAGCCTATGATCTCCCTGCAGGCGTCCAGGTCCGGCCGGAGGGCGCCGTCGGACCGGGACCGTCCGAGGCAAGTGCGCGGCGCCTGCGGCTCTCGCCTGCTGAGGAGCGCGCGGTGGACGGCCGCAAGGTTCTACCGGCGCGCGAGGGCAAGCGTCGTGAGGGCGTTTCGGTCGGCATCGACCAAGAAAGGTTCAGCTGCTAGGGCTGCGTCACGTTCACCAGACTGTACGCTGGCCAGAAATAGCAGTAGGCGGCACTCCGCAGTCGCCGATGACTCGCACAAGAGCGAAGCGGTGGAGGAGTGCATCAGGTTCATGAACTCCTCGTCCAGGAAGTACCGGTAGATTTTCGTGATTCCACACTCTGTGCGCGGATGCTAGTGTCTTCACTTGTATTTTCCCTTTTTGGCCTTTCATCTATGTGCGCATTTGGTCTAATTAACCTTGTAGTGGAAAATCACACGGCCGGTTACTTCTTTCATATATTGTGTGTTCTAAAATCTCTTCCTACTATTTTCAGTTTCTGCGCTTGTGTATAATTGTCAGTTGCTAGTAGCCCAGTTATCAAGACAAGTTAATTTCTGTGATGTTTTCCAAGTTCCGACTTCTGTGCTATTCATTTCGTATCTCCGGATGGCTTCATCCAACTGAACTAGTAATACAATACAAGAAACGGGTCACAAAAATGCGTCCTTGATGAAAATATATTTAGCGAAACAGGTCCACGAAATCAGAAGATAGAATGTAATTCAGGCAATTGTTTGACTATTGTAATTGACGCATTAGGCAAACCTCTATATACTATTGTCGACTTTACAGAAAGGCCAGTCGAGAAAAAAAAACAGAGACAGAGATATTACCTCTAATCGGTACACCATCCGATGAAGTAGTGGACATTCCGTCATCTACAAGTTTGAGAAAAAGGAGCTGTCGCTAAAAGCAATGCTCCAGTGCTCTAGGGATAAATCTTCTGACGAAACACCATCAGAGTCAGAGACGAATCAAAACCCTGAAAAGTAGGGTAGTCTTCGTCTTAATTCAGTTGTCTAATAGTTTCTTAAATCTAATTAAGTCGATTTATGTGATTATTGGATTTGCATGGAGATTGTTATGCTGTCTAATTTGATGTGATCCAATACTTCAAAAATATAACCTATATCTATTTATTACTAAAAGTCGATGATAAGCCTTTTAGAGTTACTAAAAAAAGAAAAATATACTAAAAATTCTCACAAAAATCAAAACATGTAGTTCTTAATTTAGTAGACACATATTATAACAGCTCGGATTAAAAGAAAGAGATCATATCAATAACAATTCAAACTAAAGTATGTCTAGGCGCTGCACCATTGTGATCAGCTGCGCCCACCATTGTGAGCCACCACTACCATCATGAACGACCTTGCCACTGTTGGGACCCGATCTGATGTTTTGGGGTCAGCTTAGTAGGATGGGTTTAGGAGGCATTAGGGGTAACTAGTATAGTACCTGTGCTAACGCCACGGCGGCATTTCAATAGACCCCAATAGACCAATTGTTGTGCATATACTATCTAATCAATCATGGGGACAGCACAACAAAGGATTCTAAGCTGTTCAAGTATATGGAACGAATCTACATTTGGAAGTTCAAGTGCTGTGATGACTAAGTTTACTAAATCTACATTTGCAGGCAGCTGAAGATAATGTTGACATAATCAACTTATCCATTACCCCTAAAATAGGAGGCCTCCTGGACTGGCTACATTCTTTAATCCAATTGATATGGCACTTCTGTCAGCTGTTAAAGCTGGCATTTTTGTCGTGCAGGCTGCAGGTAATATTTTTGTCGTGCAGGCTGCAGGAAAAATGTTTGTCCACCTTTAAAAAAATATTTTTTTCTACTGGAATGAGCAATATTGAAATAAGAATTAAATAAAAGAACCCACAGGAAACTAACATTTTTGCCAATGATGCAAATATCGGCGAAGCCACTAACAACCCAACCATAAATGCTGAGGATAATACGCCATCTTCAAAATTGTTTAGATTGAAGTCACCCCTGTAGAGAACATGGAATGGTAAGGCCAACAGGCAGGAAAGCAAACACAAAAGGAGGAGAAGATCTTGCAAAAGAAATTGCACATAAATTTACTGTGTATATAACAGCTTGCAAATTTGCAAAGAATAAGAGCCTTTACCCTGATTTGGTCTCTCATTTCATGAGATAAAATAGCCAAGACATGAAGCAAGTATATTAAGATAAAATATTGTCACATTTTGTAGAAAAGTTTTACATGGAACTTACTGAATTCCAGAACCTGATGTGCATGTGCTAACTTTTGCGGCTACCATTGACACCATTACTTGCTATTGCTCCCTAGTCAACATAGTTTAGCATGTTGATGATGCAGAACATCACAAGTAATCTGCAGCCATAAAAAATAATTAAATCAAGCAGGAAATACATAGGTGAACTCCTCAAATACAATGAGAAAGCAACACTTGAAAATACACAAACAACAGAATGTCACACTAACGTAATCTGGATAAATTACAATTCTGAACCCAGGAGCACACAACATGAAATTCTTGGCTAAATTTAGATAGTGAGTAAAATTAAGAGACATACTGAGCACACGGTGTACTCCCGCGCGGTCGAGGTCCCCCGCCGCGTGCGCCGCGTCCGCCCCTCTATAATATCCAGTGTGATTTCATCAGTATGCAGGCAAAGAGGGATAACAACATTAATTTCTTGACAAAAACGTTAACAAGCCCAGGCCCGCTTGCCCGCGCCGACAAAAACGTTAACAATGTTATCCAAATGAAACTTTTTGTGCGTAATGACATTAAAGGGTAAGACTAAGAACTAATACAAATATAACTCAGCAAGCATCAATCACCAGTTACAGTTCAGCATAAGTTCTTAATCAAATCATACAAGCCAAGAGAAATCTAGTGAGGCTTGAAAAACAGAAATAAATCATCGGACTCCTAGCACAACAGCATAATTCTATCTGAAACAGCCTCTAAACACATGATAAGGTACAGCATACTCAGGTATGACAAAAAATAAATGATCCATAGCAAGCGCATCAGACAAATAAAGCTATTGTAGTCAAAGCAACTAAAAGCTCAAAGCCTCAAACCATACAGTTTGATACTATGCTCGGTGCAAATGCAGTAGGGTGCCATTTCTTCTCAATAGCCAAAGCAGAGCTAAATCAATAATTTCTCGCTCATATCCAAACTGAGAGAGGCGGTTCATGAACAGATAAGCAACAAGCTAGAAACCATCTCAACATTATTGGAGGTCTTGGCAGAAACGAACAAGATATTAAAACCCTACGGGTGTCGCCAGAGACTAATTTACCACATTAGTATGGTTCCTACTGCTGAAACATAGGGCAAAGATCCCAAATTTCTAGTCTCAAACAGATTTCTACCTAATATTTTTTTTAAAAAGAATCAAGATGACTACATCACAACCACTACATCTAAGTCAACTAATCCCACAACGTCAGTTAAATTCACAGCATGCCAAGATCACAAACACCCTGTCTTGGCCATCACCACATCCTTACACATGTATACAGGAACAAAAACAGCGTTCGCAACTACATCATGATCCAAAGAAAATACGCAAGCAGACAGATCAGGAAGCGAGGCGTCTAGCAAACTACCCAAGGCAAACATTGCACAAAACAGATCGCAGATCAATAAGCTGGGCACACAGGAGACGAACCTTGGTACCCTGGGTCCTGGAGACGAGCGTCTTGCCCGCGCCGACGAAGCCCAGGCGGATCGCGTCCCAGTTCACGCCGCCGCTGCTCGTCCGCCGCGTCTCGTCCGCCCCGCTGCGCCGCGTCCGGCCCGCCGCACCGCGCCCCCGCGCCGTGTCCAGAATTCAAACTCCCCTCCATTTCGATCGCCCGAGAGAATCCAATTCCAGCGTCCAACTCAGATCAGCGTCACACGAGTGACACGACTCGACGCGAACTCGAGCAGCAAAAAAGCAGAGGAGGTCGGGCCGCGTACGTACCGATGGCGACGGCGACGATGGCCTGGGAGGCGCGGAAGGTGGCGGCGTGCGGCTGCAGCGGGCGGGACGAGGCGCTGCGGCGGCCGCCGGCGTGGCGGAGATCCAGGTGCTGCACCGTGCCCCACTCCATCGAGAAGCTTCCGAGGTGTGGCGCGCGCGGCGGATCTGGGGGCGCGGGCGTCAGATCTGGCGAGCTCTCCCCGGTGGGTGGGGGTGGGGGTGGTGGATCTGCGGGGGGAGGGGAGGCGTGGGGGAGGAGGGGGGAGGCGCGGGGGAGGCGGAGGGAGCGGAGGAGGCGCGGGGGAGGAGGGGGAGGCGCGGGGGAGGCGGAGGGAGGGGAGGCGCGGGGGAGGAGGGGGGAGGCGTGGGGGAGGCGTGGGGGAGGCGGAGGGAGCGGAGGAGGCGCGGGGGAGGCGGAGGGAGGGGTAGCGCAGGTCGAGCGGGCGGAGGGAGGGAGGGATGCGGGAGGGGTACTGCAGATCCATTGAAGGATGATCGTCGGATATGGTTGAGTAAGGAGAGAGAATATAGGAGAGTTAATCTGATGCAGACGTTTTTAGGATGGTGTAATTCTGGGTGCATATTGTGGTGTGGACGTAGTTAAGGTCATGACTGTGGAGCAGGTAATTGTTGGGTGGATGTAGGATAATTTTAACTGGTGGTTTATAGGGGTAGAGATTAATGAGTATGAGGAGAGGATAAGGCTGAGTAATTATCATTATTAACCCATTTAAGTTTTGGCGGGACCAGCTTGCAATCTAGGCCGTTGGATGGGGCAAATGGAGGGCCAAAATGGCAATATGGCAGGACCAACTAAGAACATGAGCCATTGGATTAACTTGATTGGACGGCTTTAAATCAATTGGTACACAAACTCGAGTGACTAGCAAACAACTGATACATTTTATATTAGTATATATATAGATAACTGTCATTATTAACATAATCTATCTATTTATTACTAAAAGTCGATGACAGGTTCTTTAGAGTTGCTAAGGAAAAAGATAAATATCCTAGAAATTCTTACAAAAAGCAAAACATGTAGCCCTTAATTTGGTGCATTCAAGTTATAACGGTTCATATTAAAAGAAAGAGTTCACATCAATAACAATTCAACTCAACCGCGACCACCACCCCGCGCAACACTAAGCGCCGCCTGACGCCCTGACCCTTTGTCGTGTCGCAGAGTCATTCGACATCGTGTCTCAGTTCACCTCCCCCAATACACCCACCCTTGCTGACGCTGGACCCATATCGACATGCGAGACGTGGTCCACATCCTAAGCAAACAAAGACCGCACGAAGCTTCCTACCGTCGAGCCATGCACACAAATGAATCCAACTCCTGTACGCATATATGCAACAAAGATCGAAGCTAAGTGATATTTCCATCTTCATGCATGATCAAAGGTCTAACATATATGCATATGTAAGAGAAAATCAACAAGTAAGGAATTAGGGAAGCCACATGCACGTGGATATTTCTATCTAAATGCAAGCATGTTTACTCGAATAAAAATGAGTAGTCGTTCCTGATTGATCTCCAGCATGTAAACAACGATGGCAATTATAAAAAAAAAATCAAAATTATGAAACACACATTGTCGGTAAGTGTGCATGTAGAATAAATCTTGTCTAAAATAATAAAATTAGCAGATTAAAAAAGATTCCATGTCAAGTATAATCTAAAATAACTACCCATTATAGATTTTAGATAAACACAATAAATAAAAATAATTCTAGATGACCTGCACTAAAATTCATGTACATGAGGAAAAGAAAGATTTTGACATGCAAAATAAATGAGTAAAAGTCGTGCGTAAGAAAAATAAAAAAAGAGGCACTCGGCAACAAAAAAACGAGAAACAAAAAAAATACAAGATCTATTCTACATGCACACTTATCAATAATGTGTGTTTTATGACTTTGATTTTTTTAGAATCGCTATCGATGTGGTAGATTGTAATTTAAGTTGAATTATATCAACCACAATAAAAATATAAGATGGTTAATTATATCAGCTGACTGAAAAGAGAAAAGTTATAGAAATTCTCTCAAAAATAAAAAGAAATATGTTGCCTTTAATTTGGTGTACCCTAATTATGTGTGGCAATCTATAACCGAAGGATGTTACCTAATAAATGAGAATAATAGAAAGTCTAAAAAAGTATCTAACTCTTAATTAGGTGGACCCTATTTATGATTTACAAATCATGACCAATAATTTTTCTTGATCTATGAAAGTGCGCATGAAATTGATTTACACTGTGATATGAATGTATGTATAGTCGAGGAACTCTTGTATGAAATTAAGATGTGAGATGCTAGAGATAGAACTGAACTCAAATGATCCATGCACGGGAACAAACTTGCCTATAATATCTATTATAATTTATATTCTTTTAATTGTATTCATATGGATATAACTATTGTCTCTATTATTGGAGATGCGATTAAAAATTATAAAATCAAGTATTTCCTACCAAAAACATAATCTATATCCTTTGTTTTAACATATACTACTATACATTAATATCATAAATGAAACCAATTATACAAATATGAAAATTAATTCAAATTGATAACGCTCTAAAATTCTAATATTTTAATTCTTTCATGTGATTTACAATCCTTTATTTTCAGGTATAATTTCTTTGTTATCATCATACATATATCCCTAAACTAATTAAATATACTTTAAGAATGATGCCCACGCAGTGCACGGACCACCATACTAGTTTAAGAAAAAAAATACATCACACTATAAATAGACAACTAACAACCCCATATAGCAAAACATGATACTCCATGAGATTAGAAACAAGACGATCAATTTGAAAGGCTACAAAATATCACATAAACAAGAAAAAATTCTTATTAAAACATGACAAATAATAAGGACTCTATGTAGCATTGAACTGATTTTAAACAAATCAGGCGATTTTTGTACCGTCTATAACTCCTCTGCTCTTCCTCCACACCCACATGAATCCTGTCTGCTGGATTCCCTACCTCTGCCAAAGCCGTCGGGCGACCTCGTCCCCCCGCGCCGTCGCAGCGACCTTCAGCCCCGATGGCAAGTCAAAAATCATAATCCACATAGGAAGAAAAGGGGGTGGCATTTGGTGGTACTCGCGTGTTCGCTGGAATCAGAGGTGGAGACATGTTGGGCAAATCTTGGAGCGCATTTAACAGTAGGGAAATCAATTGAAGTCCGAAAGAAATTATTTGTGTTATGTAAGAAATATATGATTAATAAACATCAGATGGGTATAGGTAGGCACCAGATATTTAATTGGTAAGCGAAGAGTTGCACACAGACCATATGAACTATGTAGGAAAGAAACTGTAGGCGTAGCCACACCCACCAGGTGGGCTTGAGTGGCTCAAGCCCCCTCCGGAAACTGTTCACATAAGTATGATAGACTGACAGTAGTTACTTTTTTAAAAAAATACACCCATCTTTTTTTCTATATAAATCTAGTCTCTCTGCAGACTTATCAAGCATGGCAAACAACTACTGAGATAGGGGAGCTTGGCAGGCGACTTGCCGAGTCATCCCTGCTCGGTAGCAGCTGGCCGCACTATGTGCTTATATTAGCACTAATCGCATTTGATTAATACTAAGCGCAATTAATTAGCACTATCACAATTAATTAGTAGTAATCACATTTAATTAGTGCTAATTAAAGGATTAAATTAATCATATTTTTGTTTAGTGCTTTAATTAGTTCTGATCGTATTTAATAGTACTAATCACAACTAATTAGCGCTAATCATGGTAGTGCTAATTAAGCATGTTCAATATTTTATTGCACTTACATGGTGATGTCCAATCTTGTGAACCTCTCATGTCACAGCTTGGACAATAATTTTTTAATTAGATTTGAAAGTATTTTATAGTGATTGAACAAATGAGCACTACTATGAGAAAATCGCTGTTCATATCTGCACTCTTGATATTTCTTTTAAGAATTGACTTTTAATATTGGCGATTTATTACTATGGTTTTTGAAAGTACATGTGAGCACTGATATTTTATTCGTATAAAATTAAAAGTCTTTCATGGGATAAAATTCAGGATTTACTCATCTCGCTACCGTCTCACTTCGGGGATAAGACACTCTACTCCTCTTGGTCCCGTCACGCGTACGCATCTCTCTCACATTTTTTTCACCGCTCGTCCCCCTCTTTTTAAAAGTCATTTCTTTCAACTATTAATATTCATTTTCAGCCAATGTCATAAGCGACAACCAAAATACATTAGGAAAGGCCAATACGAACGCCCCCATAATAGGGCAAGAATAAGAGCTAGCCTAATCTAGGTTGTAACTTATTGGAACAAATCAGCAAGTGGAGTAGGTTTTTCTAACGCTAGTCACGAATTCAATAGATCAAAGTGCATGCAGCTGATCAATCAGGTAGGCTACCTTATCCTAGTACAAAGATATGTTCAATCTTGTGTTGGTTAGTACTTACTTATTGCAAAGCTACTAGCTGAATACTACTAATGATTCCAAAATATTTAAAGTGCGTTATTATTATTATCAGTAGTGATATTCCGTAGATGTTGTTGCTGCAAGGCAACTATAGATTTGATATTTGGAAGTCAGGACGATAAAATAAAATATAGTAATAGGGGGTTTTTATAATGACCAAAGTAATATGACTTGTACGACTGAATCTTGTGAATAATACTATGTAATTAAGTACAACAAGTATGAACATAATTATTGATTAATTAAGCTTGTGATTAGTGCTGATTAATTATGATTAGTGCTGATTAATTATGATTAGTGCTAATTAAATTTGATAAGAACTAGTTAAAGCATTTAATAAACTGAGATTAATTTAAGGCTTTAATCAGCGCTAAATAATTGTGATTAGTACTAGTTAATTATGATTAGTACTAATTAAATGTAATTAGCACTAACTAAAATGCTAAATACTTATGCACAGGCTTGTCGACTGGCAGGTCACCTGTCGAACTCCCCTAGCTTGGTAAATACTTGTTGAGCTCAGTAGGTCCACAGAGTAAGCCAGATTTGCAAAAAAAATGTTCAATGGCCAAATTTAAAAAAAAACGTGGCTACAGTGAAATTTGTGTGCCAAATCCCCCTCCGGTGCTGGTACCCCTCTAGCTAGTCCTTGTAGTTCTAATTAGATAGATTGAGAGAGAGAAAGTTATATGTGGGATGTCACATTTTACGAGAGTGTTATATTTTAATATGGGAGAATGATATTGTGAAATTTTGCATATCAATTTGCATTGTGAAATGACATGGATGAATGTCTGAATGGGATGACTATCTGACTAAGAAACTGAAGGTTAGTCGAGTTGAGAGAGTGGATTTGCTTCTTTTGTCTATCTAATTTCATGATTGATTTTAATCTAAAACTATTGTGATTGTGAACTTCGTATGTATGATGCATAAACCGATTTATTTGCGACAAATTAGCCATATTTAGGCTTGTCTTAGATAAAATTTTGTCTTGTATCCACCATTGTGGCAAACACGGACCGTGAGCTTGTGTGTGAGGCTAGTGGTGCCAATGCAGGCCATGACGGTGTTGATCATGCGTGTATCGATATACAGTGTCGACATGGGCAGCTGGTGAAGCTTTAGCCGACGAGCCCCCGCTCTATTTTTATTCTGGATTTGACACTAACTGTAACTTGTATGAAACAAACTCACAGTGCGCCGAGTAAGTTTTTTCTTTGTCCACATAAGCTTGTGGGTGCATTATGAACTTCGTAAATCATAACTAGCCTAAGGATTTGTTTATCAAAGGAAAAAAAACACTGGCCTCAGGATTTGATGCTGATTGATGAAAGATAAGATATAGGACACCCGTAACTTTTTGTTTGACTTAGAGCAACTCCAAGAGTCTTGTTAAAATAGAGACACCCATAATGTATTTTGAAGAGTCATCCCAACCCTTTTTTTATATTTTGTTCCTCCAACTCTAGCAGACTCTCTATTTTAGCTATCTCTATTTTTAAAATTGGGCCACGTCATCGAGCCGTCTGGCACTGATGGGCCTGGACTCGCGATCAAGAAGCGAACACCGATCGGAGACTGCCCTCGCCCCTCGCGATGACGACTTGAAGCCGCGCCGCAGGAGGAGACGGGAGCGCGCCGCTTCGTCTGGCACCGATCGGAGGGGGCTTGCCGCGCCGCGGGAGGACACGGGAGGGGCGACGGGGCACGACCGTGATCAAAGGGGGGCTCGCCGCGCCACGGGAGGACACGGAAGCTGCCATATCTCGAAGCCGCGCTGCCACGGGAGGCCACAGGAGGGCCAATGGATTCATCCAAGAAACGACGTAGAGCTTTACGAGAATTCGTGTTGGATGATTCATCGTCGTCGTCGTCCGATGATGACATATTTTTTCATCAGGCAATGCATGCAGTACTCAATGAGGACGAAGTTTGTGAAGACTCACAACCTGGTGGATCTGTTCATGGGCATCTGGTTCTTAACCGGGAAAGACATACAGGACATATGAGATTGTATCAAGACTACTTCTCGGATCAACCTACTTATGGTGCCAGTTATTTCAGACGCAGGTTGGTGTGAAAATATTCAATAATCGTATTTTCCTTGGTTATGTTCATATATGTTCATACGATTTTTTTGACATAGGTTTCGTATGCGGCGACCATTGTTCTTACGAATTCTAAACGCCGTCGAAGAGCACGACGACTACTTTGTGCAGAAAAGGAATGCAGCAGGCAAACTTGGATTGACTAGTCTACAAAAGATTACTGCCGCTCTTCGGATGATAACCTATGGAGCAGCTGCCGATTCGTTGGATGATTATGTACGGATCGGTGAGAGCACCGCTATTGATAGTCTGCGCAGGTTTGTCACAGCTGTTGTCCAGGTTTTTGGAGAGGAGTACCTGAGATCACCAAATGCTACTGACACTGCTAGATTGCTTGATGTTGCAGAGGGTAGAGGTTTCCCTGGTATGCTTGGGTCCATAGATTGCATGCATTGGTAGTGGAAAAATTGCCCAAAAGCATGGCATGGAATGTACCGTGGACATGTGCAGGAGCCCACAATTATTTTAGAAGCTGTTGCTTCTCAAGATCAGTGGATTTGGCATGCATTCTTTGGGCTGCCTGGGTCTAACAACGACCTAAATGTTCTACAAAGATCACCATTGTTTGCGAAGCTAGCAGTCGGCGAAGCTCCAAAAGTGAATTACACCATCAACGGACACGAGTATACAATGGGTTATTATCTTGCCGATGAAATATATCCTGATTGGGCAACATTCGTGAAGACAATTCCCGTGCCAATGGGAAACAAGAAGAAGTACTTTGCAAAAGCTCAAGAGGCTTGCAGGAAGGATGTTGAAAGAGCTTTTGGTGTGCTACAAGCTCGCTTTGCTATCGTTCGCGATCCGGCTATATTTTGGGATGAAGGTACACTAGCCACGATAATGAAAGCTTGTGTCATAATGCATAACATGATCATTGAAGATGAGAAAGCTGAACAAACCGACCATAACTACATAGGCATGGGTGACACTGTGTCCGTTTCCCATGAGCACACACCACAGCTTTGCGAGTTCATTGAGACACATATGAGAATCAGAGACAAGGATGTACACACACAGTTGCAGGCAGATTTGGTTGAGCACCTTTGGCAACGGCATGGAGAGCAATATTAATCCTCAAATTTTTTTCAATGACAATGGCACATATTTGTGCCCCTGTATTCAATGATTGCCGGCACATGATTTATGCCATGATACTTTTTAGTGGCACATATTATGTGCCATAGTTAATCACATATGATTGCCGGCACATGATTTATGCCATGATACTTTTTAGTGGCACATATTATGTGCCATAGTTAATCACATATATGTGCCCCTGTATTCAATTATTGCCGGCACATGATTTATGCCATGATACTTTTTAGTGGCACATATTATGTGCCATAGTTAATCACATATGATTGCCGGCACATGATTTATGCCATGATACTTTTTAGTGGCACATAATATGTGCCATAGTTAATCACATATGATTGCCGGCACATGATTTATGCCATGATACTTTTTAGTGGCACATATTATCTTGAATTACCTTGAATTCACGAAGTGCAGTACAAGAGGAGCAAATTACCTTTAATAAGATCGATTAATTCATACATGAAACGTACTGCCATGTGCATACACATGGGATAGACCACAACATAAAGCACACACTAAGCATGACCACCCCGACGGTTCATGATGTCCTCCCTCACACTCATGTAGAATGCTTGTTGCTGCGCAGACATGCCAGAAAGATCCATTGTCATAATCCTCTCATCATCTAACATCCTCTTGTGCTCAAACTCCTCTCTTTCTAGGTCATATAACAGTTTGAACCTCTCATCTTTCTTTGCTTCTTTCTCCTGACCAGCTTCTTTCTTCTTCTCCCACATGTTGTCAAATGATGCCAACAAACGGTCCTGTGAACCACTTGCTTTCAGAGCTTGTTTTGCCTTTTTATTTCCTATGGGTCTGCGTGCTGGTGTGCTGTCTGGACTACCACCATTATTACCATCTTCAATTGTTGATTTATCATTGGTGTGTAGTTCAGGAGCCGTGCTTGTCTGATTCACAGATTTTCTTTTCTTTTTTTGTGTATACTTCTTTTTCAGCTCTTCCACCTTGTAAATCCATTTTTGATGTTTGTGAAGAACATTCCAGCAATGCAATAACTTAAATGTCTCCTTCTTGGGATGAGTCTTCTTGTATAGTGCCTTTGCTTCAACCATCTGATAAAGACATGTACGTTCATTAACAAATTGTAATTAAATGCGCAAATGTAAGTAATCACAATAGCTTTCAAATACATACCGAGTCTTGGATTGTTACTCCACTTTTGTGAGCAAGCTCAATCTGCGTATAGCTTCCAACAAAATGGTTGACACTTTTCAGTATCACAGACCATCGATTCATTAGAGAATTAGCGTTACGAGAAGAGGCAAATTTTTTGTGGGTGTTGTAGTACTCAAGGATCCTATTCCAATACGTCATCGAGCTTTGGTCGGTGCCGTGGATGGGATCGATGCCAACATTGAGCCATGCCTTGCATAACAGCATATCCTCGTCTTCATTGAAATTCAGGGTCCTTTGTGATCCTTTACCATTACTGTTTGACGCGGGCTGTGAGGACTGATCATGACCGCTGCCATTAGAGTGTTCAGTTTGCTCCATAATCCCCGACAAAAATGTTCCATTATTCTGCGGGTCCATAATGTTGCTAAAGTAACCATTGTTCGTTGCAGTACCTGCAGAAATACCCATGGGTCTGAATTAATAGTTTGCTGCTAAAACAATTATGATGAAACAGTCCAGCCCGTATCCAACTACTGGGCCTTGTTGTAATCCATCTTCCCCCCACCATAAAAAATAAGAAAACTCTGCTCTATCTTCTTAGTTTTGCCACGCATAAGCACCATTGGAGTAGTCACATTCTCGAATCACACACAGAGGCTGATACGATAACTACATAGCTAGGTATGGTGAATCAATGGCCCCCAATTCAATATTGTCGAACTTACACATGTTCTCTGGAAAATATAAAAGCACGGGCTGAAGCTGAACTTACACATGCCCCATTCAATGTGTATTACGCACAATCACAAATTAAAACACAAGAATTCCCTGTACGTACATCTGAACTCGAGCAGAACAGGTATAACTGACATGAGTTGTTAAATAGGAATTTTGTACCTGCAAATTGGTTTGGGCCTGTATTTTCATCATCATCAAATGGTGCAAACGAAGAATTGTACTGGCTCACCACCTCATGTCCACCTTCATCTACTTCAGTGCCAGGCATCTCGAATGTCAGTGGAGCAAACGCAGAATGCGCGGGGAGGGCCGGGCGCCGCCGGGCGCGCGGGGAGGGCCACAGGGGGGAGGGGGGAAAGGGCGCCGCGGGAGGGGGCGCGCGGGGAGGGCCACAGGGGAGAGGGTGGAAAGGGCGCCGCGCGGGAGGCTTCGACGCGGGAGGGGCGCGAGAGGAGGGATTCCGCGGGAAAATGGAAAAATGAGCGGGAGGAAAGCATCTAGCGAGCCAGGATGCCTCGCCAGATTTCACGAGCGAGACGTGGAATTTGGCTCCACTGCAAAATAGATAACAGGATAAAAGAGCTGTTGGAGGGTGTTTTTTCCTTGGGTCATCTAATTTGGAGAAAAAGTGTAAGATAAAGAGTCTCTTGGAGATGCTCTTAGTTTTTTTTTTCCAAATGTGGACTCTTGTCAATTCAAAGAGAAAACTTCCCTAAAAAAATTCAAAGAGAATACTACATAAGGCTAATCAAACTACCAAATTGCGTTCACACAGAATGGTACTCAAGGTCAACTGGTTTGTATTCTGTAGAGAATAAAGCATCTTCAATGATTAAATAGGACGAAAATACCGTTGTCGATTTGTATACAAACCTTGCCCCCAAGTCAATCCAAATTCTTCGCGGCGCGCGCGCTTGCTGGTTAATGCCACCCTCGCGTCCACCATATTATCAGGACCAGGGGCGGATCCAGCGGTGGGGCGGGGGGAGGGGGCTCGAGCCCCCCTACCGCTACCGAACCCTTGGAGCCCCTCCATAAATTTTTAGCTATGGATGTATGGTGTAGGAGGGGCATAGTGGAGTTATGTCGCTGTATCGCTTTTGTTCAGCCCCTCCTAAAATTTTTCCTGGATCCGCCACTGATCAGGACGTCAGTCCGTGCTCGCCGGCGATAGGGCGGAAGCCTATCACGCGCGGAAGGGCGGCACCCTCCTGTGAGGCAATGAGCGCATGACGGTGGTCACAATGTGAGTGAGTGTAGGATCGGACAGGCAACAGAGGAGGTGAATGATACCTTTAATTTTTTTTAAATACTCATAAATCTTTTATTTCGATAGCTACAAAATTATGAAAATTAGGAAGTGAAGTCCACATGAAAAATCAAAGAAACACAGAGCTCAGTACGACCAAATCAAAGCACAATATGGTCGAGATACGACCACTCGTCGCAAACACGTGGTCGATTACGACTACTGGTCGAAAAGCACCGGACAACCAAACTGAATGCAACCAGTCAGTAGAGAAAAGCAACGTGGTTGAAGCCACTGTGGTCGAAACCAACGTGGTCGAAACCAACTTGGTCCTAACCATAGTGGCTGAAACCAACATGGTCGAATCAGCGTTGTCGATGTCCAGTGTGTGGTCAAATGGCCAGCGTAGTTCATGACTAATGAGTAGTCGAAAATCAGCACAATCAAAGACCAATGTGATCATAGATTATGTGGTCGAAGACCAATGAATGGTTTACACCACCGTAGTCAATGACCAAAGTGAGATCAGAGCACATGTAACCGACTGTGGTTGTGAGCTACTCGAAAAGCAAATGTGGTTGTAAATGACTAGATGTATCTGAGGAGGCGCACGGCCACACGACTTCAAATCATTGTCCGATGGAGATCAAGGTGATAGAAAGCCGAACTTCGACCAGTGATATTGACGACCAGTGAACGGTCAAAACCACAGTGGTCGGAGAACAAGAACTAGACTACCGCTATGAGGCTTGCAGTACTACTGTTTACAAAGGAAGAACGGGGGAACAGGGTTTTTCAGCCCAATCGTAAGATCCAAAATTCATGCAACTTTTGATTGAAAGATCCAAAAGACGTGAAGCTAGTGTAAGCATGTTTCTTAAGGTCTCAGGAAACTATTCCATTCCTGGATCGAGAAATCCATGATAAATTTGGGACCTTTTGCAAATTAAAGTAGCATACACAACCGAGATCTAAAAATGATGAGCAAATCTTACTCGTGGATACAGAATATCCAAGAAGGCTTTGAGCATGATCCCACATGTCACAGCAAGAAAGAGCATCAAAGAAATCAAATAAAAACTCTTAGATCAAGAAAAGATTGAGAGAGAAAAGAACGAACTCAAAACATAACAGTCATATGATGTGGTCAAAGACCATCGAGCGCTCGTAACCGACTGCGGTCGAAAGCATCTCGATTAGCAGTGGAGGCGCACGACCACACTATTCTACGACTGTTGAATGATCGGAAACATGTAAGGTCATAAACGACTAGAAGTATCAGAGAAGGCGCATGACCACCAGATCTGAAATCATCGAGCAGTCGAAATCAGGTGCGATGTGATCTGAAACTTGACCGTGGTCGAAAATGATTCAAACAAACAGAGCAACGCACAACCGCAAGATCTAAAAATACCAAATCTTTTGACTAAGAGATCAAATGGCCATGAAACTTTGTACGCAAATTGGTTAAGGTCTCAAGAGGCTACTCCAATATTGAATCAAAAAATCCATGACTAAGATGAGACCTTTTTGCGATTTGAGCAAGTGCACATAAAACGTAAACCTTGAGATTGAAAAGATAACCAGACCATGCACGTAAGAATAGAATAGCTAAGATGGCTTTGAGTATGATCCCACAACATCCAGTAAGTCAGATCATCAACAAGATCAAACAAGAACAACCTCTCAGATCAAGAAGAGAAAGGAACAACCGAAGAACACAGAGCTAAAAGGAACAGAGGAAAAAACAAATTCAAAACAGAGCAAACTTAATCAGACAAAAGATACACAAACGGTAGATCAAAGATTGATGTATTGCTCACTTGAGATGATTGGTTTTACAGCCACTCCCCTCGGAAGGACAAAACTCTAAGCCCAGAGCCCACACCCACTCTCTAACCTAACTCCCATGAAAGGGAAGAGGAGCTAGCCACCACAAGGCCTAGCCAACATTCTCAAACCCTAGCTCCTGCCTCTCCTCCCCTTTTATAGGCTCACCAATGAACCCAAAACCTAATGAATTCTCCCATTAGGCCAAACAGGGATAACCCGTTAACCCCACATAACACCGGGTTTTACTCATGCACGCTTCTCAAAGCGGCTTACACCATTAACCTATTAGTGAACCAACCTTGATCCACTTCACATTTTCAGCGCATACAAGATCTAAACCATTTAATCCAACACCACGGTTTCACACACCGCCACTTCTCCGTATTGGGTAATTTACCATCATGCCCCTCTACCGCCTTTCTCACACATTCGGATCTTTTATGTGGCCTTAATAACTTGTCGTCAAGCTTCTCACACATTCGGATCCCACCGAACCGTCCTTGCTTGCAAACAACTCGAGTCACTTAGTGCACTACGTGCTTTTTCTCATACATGATGACACTTAGCTTCTTCGGTCGTCTAGACCTCGACTGCTCTTTGAGGCTTTGAGCCGAGCTCCGGTCCTACAGTAAGGTTGCGGAGAAATCGAAAACAACTCGGAGGACACGTCTCTTGAATCCCGTCCGCGAGCGCAGCTGGGCCAGTTGGTTGTCTCAAAAGACCTAGAGCTATACATTCTGAGCCGATGAAGCCCATTACTTCCGAGACGTGTCCACCAGCACAGTTGGTCCGGCCCTTTCAGAAGGACAAGATGAGCTAGCTTAGCATCACCTATTCTGATGATCTTCCGCTAAAAAAAGCTACTCTGGTGACCTTCGTCTCAAAAACACACGCACATTTTTTCTTTGATGACCTCCCTATCAAACAATCTATTCTGGATGCTCAAGTAGTAGTACTCACAGTGATTTTTTAACAATTCGCATATGTACTGCTCTGATCACCTATTCTTTTTTGACTATATTTTAAGAAAAAAACAACATGAAACTTACCATATTTCATTTCCGAAACTGTCTAGGAAGCTTATCTTTCGGGCACCATAGAGTAGGAGTTGAGCATAAGTAAGGCTATGTTGCATGCGTTTGAAACCAATCATCCAAACATTCTGGAGTAGCACTCTACATGACAGGCAAGTTGAATGTTTGTTATACACGAGTAGCTTAAAACCTTCAAGATATGGGGTTTGTACAGTGCGTGCACTGTGTGCACATTCATGAAAAAAAAAACTAATACCACTAGTCTGTTGGAAGTCAACAAACAAGAAGGCAAAGAAGGCATGGATCAGATGGCCGAAAACTTAGGGCCTGTTTGGCAGAGCTCCACCAACTCCAAATCCACCAAAAACAGCTCCACTCTACGAATTTTTACCCAAACGCTCCAGCTCCACGAAATCTGGATCCACCAAAATACTGAATCTAGCTCCAGATTCATGAAATCCATGGAGCACCTCAAGGGGTGCTCCACGAAACCTTGTTTCGTACCTACTCGTGGAGCTGGGTGGTAATTATCCACCTTTTGCCACTGGTTACACACCCCATCCCATACCACCATAAAACCCATGAGCAAAACAGGTCATTCCCACCAAAAACTCAGTTTCTTGGATCTAGAGTTGCTGTGCAAGCCAAACAGTTTTGTCTAGCTCCATGGTGGGATCCCAGATTCACGGTGGAGCTGTTTTTGATGGATCTGCTGCTCCAGATTTATTTTTTCAGTTGTGGAGCTCTGCCAAACAGACCCTTAACTGCAAACATTGAAACTTCATGTCCAACAACAAGCCTCCAAAGCAGCTGATCAGCCAACGATTTCCTAGAGGGAAGCAGGTATCAGTTGACTCTCACATCCATGCAGTGACCAAGTCAGAATTCTATTGTTAAAGAGGCCAGGGGCAACAAGCACTCCCGATACGACAAGCTCACGGTTAAAAATTACAAGCTGGCCTGAGCACGACATTTGAATCCCATGCATGTACGTTCTGTGTAAAGTCATGTGTTCCTACTGCATCTTCTCACCTAATGCCTTGAATGCATGAATCACAATTCACAACGCAAAACCTTATTACAACAGTTAAAACTTTCAGAGCTAGCGTGAAGTAGCAGTAGTCAGTAGATCGTTAGAACTGTATTGACAAAACAAAGTGCTACTTACTAACGAAGAGACGTGATGGTAATTACAAGAGGCACCTCCCATGATGAAAAGATCAAGGAATTACTAGAGGTACCTTCAAATAAATATAAGAAGTTGAAAATATAATGCATAAATGTGAGTATGTAAATAATCGAATATGGATGTATCATAGATCAGTAGCGAGTGGTGACAAAGTTAATTATAGTATACCAGGCAGCAGACAAGAAAAATAGAATGTGATACATCTCATGATGAAAAGATCAAGCAAAAGGCGATGGGGATCTCATTTTCGTGCTCTTTCCTGATCCTCTCAGATTCTGCATGACTGCATGCAACAACGGTCGTGCGTACAACACATGCCGTATCTCATCTCGTACACCTTTTAATGTGGGCAGCTAGAATCATGGACTACACAATGATGCGTGTGATAAGGCCAGGTACTAGCAGCATGCAGCTGCTACGTGCATGCATGCGTCGATCTACAGACCGAAGCTGCAGAGCCTGAGCTCCAGCGGCGGATCCCGGCCGGCCGCGACGTCGAAGAACGAGATCGCCCTGCACTGCTCGCCGCCGCCGCCGCCGCCTCTCACGTACCGGACCTTGTCCGCCTCGAGGTCGTAGGCCTTGAGCGGGAAAAGCTCAAGCGTCTCCACCTCTCTCGTTGGCCGCTCCCTCATGGCCTCCTGCTCCACCACGTCCCTCACGCAGCCTGCATGCACGAAATCAACAAACTCGATCAGTTTATCTTAGGACCACTACGTATGTAGGACACTGTTTCAGGAAAAACAAAGTACTATTAACGACGACGTGCATGCTTACATGTCATTAGCCGGTGGTGGTTGTAACTTCTGGCCTCGCGCTTGCTCTCGAGAGGCTGCAGCACGAGTTCTGCCTCGGCCTCGCGGGCGGCGGCACGGCCGTCTTCCTCGTTGCTGCCGCTGTCAGGGGAGGACGCGCCGCGGCGGCGCTTCTTGTGGTGGTGGCGCTCGCGGGCCTTGTGGTTCTGGAACCAGTAGAAGACGTTCTTGCTCTCCACCTTGCCGAACGAGCTGAGGTGGGTGGAGATCTGCTGGATCTGCTCCGTGCTCGGCGTCCGCAGCCCCGCGCGGAACAGCTCCGTCAGCACCTTCACTTGCTCCGCCGTCGGGTTCCACCGCCCGCACTTCACCCCGACCTGGCCGCTCAGCGCCTCCATGATCACAACCTATATGTGTCTACTCTAGTTTCGAGCTATGCAGTTCGGTGTATATTCGATCTAGCAGCGGTATCTAACAGCTTCCACTGCAAACTAGCTACTCTAACTTCGACTCGAGTTTGGTTGCCTTCTGCTTCTGATTTTGTTTCTTCCGGGATCTTCTTCTGGTCAGAAGCAATGCTGAAATCAATAGATGCGCAGAGGGGGCACTTATATAATTGGACAGGGGGGGCCGAGGCGGTGGTCGTGGCAGTGGCAGTAGCGGATTCGAAGGTCTCGGTGCGTAGTTTCTTTCTTTTTGTTTTCTCGAAACAGTGAGGGCGAGAGGAAGAGGGGAGGAGACATGCGCAAAAGCTGCCACTGTTTGCAGGTCGCTACTAGCTCGTCTCGTGCGCCGTGCCCGACATCCTTAAGGACCCTATTAATTATGAGGTTTTGGTCGCCCATGCCTGCAAATCCAAGTGCCGTCGTGTCGCGTAGCACCATGTCTTAGAATGAGCCCTGCTTGCCGAGTTCATGATTAGAATAATGCAGCTGATTTTGGGGTGCATTATTCCATGGAGACCTCTGGCTCCTTGCATGGGTCGCGACTAGTCGAAGAGAATCGCGGTGAGGACCAGGCTCATGGCGCATGGACAATCTAGTTTTGGAGTTCGTTCATCTGGCCTAGTCTGACCATCGAAGTGCCTGCACATCGAATAAAAGGAGTAGATTTCTTGAGTAGCTTCTGAACAAGTTAAGTGGCAACAAGACAGACTTGCATTTTTCCCATAGTAAAACTGTACCTACCACCAAGACGCAGCATGCCGATCGATTCCCCAGAATTTAAACTGTCTTTTTTTTATTGCTTACACTCCAGTATTTTTTTGTCACTTATACTGTAGTGGCATTTGCACGTTACTTAATTATCGGTAGCTGCGCGCGTGTATATTTGCTATATGTGGTTGCAGTCAAACTTGTCAATCAAATTGAAGGTGTGATCATGCATGGAATTCAAAAGAGATGTCAGGGCAGTAACGTGCTGGATGGCCTATTTGGTCAAATTCTACCACCGATATATTCATTTAGCTCATCCTGTACTAGCTCACAAACAGTACTACCGCGCGCGCAACTTCCATTCGACTGGGAACATACTGTTGGTCATGTGAGGATCGGAGTAGCTGCCATACGACTTGTCCATCTTCTTTTCGACACATAACGACAATCACAAGCCGCGCGCGCCAAATAAAACACGACCAATCATCACGACATGCATACAAGTTAGCGCAAAACGCAAGCACCGTACGTGCGTGACACTCGATTCGGCTGAATTCCTGTCTGCCTTGCACAAACTCTCAGCACCAGAAAAGGCGGCACGGCCCAACCAAACCGTACGCACGGCACCACCACCTAAGCTAAGCAGCCCGTCCGTCCTCTCTCGGACAGACATGACCGGCGAGCGCCTGATGAATCCGCGCGCGTCACTCATCACCCCCATCCGGCTTGTTCGGGAACGGCGCCTCCGCCATGCACGACCATCTAGCACCGCCCGCTAAGTCCGCGGAAATCGAACTTTTCGACGACCTCCTGAAAAGTTGAGGAAGATGTCATGCTTTTGGGGCGTCCCTCGGCAGATACCAATGATAGAGGCACACCGCCCGGCCGCGGCAGGGGCGGGCAATCGGAATGAGATCGCGAGCGGCCGCTCCGGAAAGCGACGGCAGGGGCACCTCGTTCCTTTTGCTTTGCCGCGTTTTTTAAGCCTTGGGTGTCACGGCGCGTCGGTCGTGGCGCCCGCGGCCGGGCCGGCTTTACGGCCTTTGGGCGTTCCCGAGCGCGTCATGCTCGGGAAATCCGTGCTGCGTGGGAGCCAATTCCCGAGGCGAGCGGGGCGCGTTCCCGCGATCTTTCGGTCCTTCGGCTACGTTGAGATCGCCCGCCCGAGCGTGGTCCACGCTAAACCAAAGACGTGCTGCATGCCGAGCCGGGATTAGCTGGTATCCTTTCTCGCGTGACGAATGGATTGGATGGACGAACGGAACTGGCCGTGATTGTTTTAAGTTGGACCGAAGATGGGGGGTGAATAGGAGCTACACCAATAATGATTTCTCTAATATCTTTTAACTCAAAATTGTTAGAGTTTTTAACTCCAATCGTTATGATAAGTTATGAAGGTTAGAACCGATACTACCGTTTTCTAGTCAGACCGTCACCATAACCGATCAGATTGCAATCTAAGTGCTGGTAAGACCGTCCGCAATAGCCGGTCACACCGTCAAGGCATGGCCGGTCTTACCGTAGCCGCACAACGGTCAAACCGCCACTCTAGGTCGGTCTTGCCGGTGCTACCAAAAAGCACATATCAAAATATAAATTCATAATAATCAAACTCAAATAACAAAGACAAGATACAAGCAACATCAAATATTTACCACTATTATAGAACTGTCACCTCATGCTCTTATAGTTTCCGCTTGATCGACCTCATCTCATCGTTTACGTGTGCGTCTTTTCGTGGCAAAAGTGATTGACGAGGGTGCGTGCATGCATGCATGGAGAGATCCTTTTTATCATGCACAAGCGTGCGTGTGTTCAAGGGTCGTGCATGCATGCGTGCATGGGTGGACCGGCTCGAGGGGGTAAAGTTGTTTTGGGGCTAATTATCATGGCTTTGGACGATTTGTTATGGTGTATTTGGTTGGTATCCTAAGTTTTGAGGATGACTGCCTGGTTAACCAAGACTACTTTCCCCCACAAAAGCGTCATAAAAAGTAAAGCAAATTGGTATTTGTGGAGCTTAATTAAATGAATGAACGTACGTAAGAATCATTATGGCTGCTCATGTCGATGCCCTAAAAGATGATGATCCATGCTTGCGCGTGGGCAATTTTCTCTTCAACAAAATACTAGTACTGCTCAAAGTGAGTATAGTAGTAGTACTAGTACATAGGTATCGCAAGCTTACTGATAGGGAATTCCTGAAATAAAAGTATAACCTGACAACAAACAATTTTATGCGTACGACATGTATATACTACACGCTGATCAGTAGATGGCCAATAGTCAATACAGTGATACTACATGATTATTAAGTGACAAATAGATGTGCATGGAGGAAGACATCTTTTATATTGTTAAAGTAGAGAGTATATCTAGTGCTAATGCTCATTTAGGTGTTAATATGCTAACAAACGCCCAGTACTGTTGGATCCCAACCGGACGGGCACGATCCAGACGAGTGGAAATCACCGGATGACTTAAGCTTATTTACAAGAAAACCCCCGCCGCTCCTTTGCCTTCAGTCACAACTCACAAAAGTTAGCTCCTCCCTCCCCGGGCGTCGCCCTCCCTGGGTGCCGACCCTCACCAAGCGCCTCCCCGAGGGCCACCCCTCCCCGAGCTCCTCCCCCCAGCTCCCTCTCCAGCCCGCCCCCTCCGGCCTCCCTCAACGTCGCCCCGTCCTCCATCCGCGCCACCATGGTCGAAGCCTCCCCGAGGGCCACCCCTCCCCGAGCTCCTCCCCCAGCTCCCTCTCCAGCCCGCCCCCTCCGGCCTCCCTCAACGCCGCCCCGTCCTCCATCCGCGCCACCATGGTGGAAGCAGTGCATGGTCGGGGGGAGGCGCGGATCGAGGAGGGGGCGGCGCCGGAGGAAGTCGGGGGAGGCCAGGGGTGGCGCTTGGGGAGGCTGGGTGCGGCGCCGAGAGAGGCTAGAGGGGGTGGAGGGAGACCGAGGGTGGCGGTGGGGCGGCGCTGGGGAGGAAGGGGAGGGCATCGGGGAGGATGGTGCCAGGGACGGATGCGAGAAGATGGAGGTAAGTGACCGGGAGGAGGAAGGAGGGTGCCGCCGGTGGCCGAGAGGCCAACGGGGCGGAGGGAGCTCTCCAATGGTGAAGCCTTTGACGGGGAAGAAGGAAATGACCGAAGGACATTTTCATGATTGCAATCAACCAAGCAGGGGTATAAATGCAAAATGCATAAGTGAGGAGCAACCTTCCACCCGCATGAATCATGACTATTCATTCTAGATCGGACGGCCAATGTTCGCATTAGCATGTTAGCACCTAAATGCGCATTAGCACTAGATATGCTCCCATTAAAGTAAAGGCAAAAGAAGCTACCAACTTCACTCTTACGGGGTAGAAATTTTCACGTTAATCGGAGAAAAAAAGAAAGATCAACACCGTTGATCGTGATGGGTCCAGATTATAACGGTCTAGATTAAAAGAAAAAGTCCATATCAAATACAACAAAAAAACTAAAATTCATAATAAAAAAGAAAAATAGAATTAGCAAATTAATTTCCATATGAATTCCATAGTAAAATTAAATAAAAAATATTCAAAATAAAAATTAAACAGAAATTAACAATTGAATTTGTATATGAATTCCAAAAAAACTAAATGAATAAAAATAAAATAAAATTAGCAAATGGATTTGCCACTAATGTCTCATTGACATGTGGCCCTATGACCCATATGTCAATGAGATGTGGAGTGACAAATACTAAAGTGCATATCTTTACAGTGGCAAATGATGAAATATCCTATGTCCAAATAAGCCCGATAATAGGGATGCTTTGGTAGAGAAGAGATTAAACTTTGCATTGAAGATGAGCTATAACAATATGGGTTCATCAGGTAGCTAGGAGCGTGCCATCATTAGTAAGGGGTAGACGTCATCTACGATGGCGAGAAGATTCACCATATCGTTAGACAACGAATAAGGTAGACATATCGACATCAATGAAGATGCGAGCTCATCGCGGTTAGTGAGGAAGCCATAGAGTTGAGGCGACCAATATGTAATTTTGCATACTCTTTATGATAGAGGTTACAATCATTCGAACATGTATGTATTCTTTCTACTTTCATTTCCAATGGACAAAGAACCTTCTTGGCTTGGTAGGTGGTTCTCGGTAACAGATTTTTCTCTAGAAGGATGTTCACTAGAAGACTTAATAACGCCATGAAACTCTTATTGGACCAGCCATTGCTTGCCTTCAATTTCAGCAGTTCAAGAATATATGATAACCTTGTGTATTGCGGCATGCAGCCAAGGAACAAAGATTTCTCCAGGTCCTTTAGCAAGCCCTCAAATTTATCAAACTTTCTCACTATAGTTTCCTTCTGCATCGTGTAGCATCTGATCCAGATTGTTATCATACGACCTATCCTCATCGAAAGCACAGTTTACAATTGGCATATCATTGTCTCCCTTGACGATATTATAACTACCTTCCTATATAATCTTCTCTTCACTATGACTGGTCCAATATATATACTCCTTTTTGAAACCCCCTTGAATCAAGTGAGTTTTGATCTGCGCTGAGTTGGTAAACATCTTCAAATTATTGCAATCAATGCATTGATAGTATATATATTCCATCCCCTTCTTCAATATATCCTGCTTGGTCACTCTTAGTAGATACACCATTAATGTACTCTTCACTCACACAGTTTTCAATGTATATTCAGCTTTGGTCCATCTACACTACCCATGTAACAAATTAGTGTCAAATTAGACTATTAAAGCTACTATAGCTAATTAACCAGCATAACTAATTACACACATGGTTATCATTCACCTAATAATAAAATGTTCATAGCTAAATTAAGTGGCTAACCACGTATTCATAAAGCAATATGGTTGTGTGTGTGTCAAGCAAGAATACATTGAAGTAAACTAGGAGTACTGACCCATACTTAAATTGGAGCAAACAACCATCTCTCTCTCTAAACCTAGCTACCATCTCTCTTTATTACAAGACATATAAGTTATTAGAAGCAAATACTAACCTCTAATCACCAAAAATAAATTGATCTATAAGTTAGATCTACAAACGGTATATTTTCACCAAACTCCCCACAGCTTGCCGCCTCCTTCAATGCAGCGCAATGAAGATAAATCTGTCGAGACCACGCTAGGGCTATTTATATTACGTGGTGTATCCCAGACGGTTCCACCCACAAACCGTCTGTGATATGAAACGGTCATAGACGGTTTGTTTTAATAACCGTTTGTGAACTTTCACAGACAGTTATTAATTCGAACAGTCGGTGAAGTCAGCCATTATCACAAACGGTTTGTATCAATAACCATCTGTGAATTATCACAAACGGTTATTAATACAAACTGTTTGTGATGTTTTGCATTATCACAGACGGTTCGTATTAATAACTGTTTGTGGTAATGCAAAACATCGCATACGGTTATTCATATGAATCGTCTGTCATAGTTGGGTATCACAGACGGTACATGGTCACACTTACAAAACCGTCTGTGATAATTATAGCACAAACGGTTCTCTATGCACCGTCTGTGATGTAGCCGTCTATTATAACCTCTTTTGTAGTAGTAAATATTGAACAAGAGAAGCAATCGACATAGGAGAGGAGAGACATCGAGGACGTATAACATTATGCATGTGTATATACATACATGCATTTGTACAAATAGAAGCATGGATGTACAAAAGTAGAGGAGAAGAGCGTAATGGGTGTCCCCTGCAGGGATCAACGACATCTACACATGTATGCATATTTGATGTTGTAACGATCATCATTAAACAATAATTGAGAGAAGTAGAAGACAACTATGTGGTGGAGTATTGTTTTAGAATACGTAGCAGCTAAGAAATTATATTGGAATGAGTAACAATTATGAGGGATCGATCAAGAATTGGTCGTGTTGTTAGAGGTTGAAACAGAAAAGTTGTAATGGTGAGAAGAAATAGAAGACACATGGTTCAGTGGAGCTACCAGCGTGTGAGGGATTATAAATTTAAGGTAGATCATGCCATGGTGCATCAGCATATACGTGAGCAATATAATCTAATATCATGTAAACTAATAAAATTGCCACACCTATAATCAACGTATTACTTTTAGATTAAATAGAGGTATATGGACATGCATATATTTTGAAAAAGAGTAACTAATAGAGGAAGAATAGGGGTGTGCAGCTATACGATCCATGCGTATAGATAATGTTTATTTGTTTAAGAACCTCAATCCATCAAACTCATACTTCAATTAATTTTCTCAAGGTGTATTTTTTCTTCAAGCTTTTATTATCATTTTACATATTTATGATATATTAAAATTCTAAATAGCCTATAAAATACATAAATATATTCTTAAATATCTAAATTATATCATTTGATATTAAAAACTTCAAAATAAATCTAGATGTGCATTTACCCTGCTGGTTGTCCAGAAGCGTTCTTCCTGTTGAGGAACCGACGCTGGAGACCAGTCCGAACGATTCCTCTGCTTAGAACAAGAACGAATCAATCACAGAATCACAGAATAATAGATTGAACACAGAGAGTTAGAGAGAACTCCTGGTCTTTCTTTATTGCTTTAGATTGCATCGGGGTACATCATGAGGGGGGTCTAGGTCCCTATTTATAGTCTACGGTGGGGGTGCCCAATCAGATAAGGACTCCAGATAGAGTCCTGGTTTCCTAACACTCCCCCTTGGGCACTCACCCAACATGCTCATGCCTCGTCAAAACTCCATAAAAACCCAGTGGGAAAAATTTGGAGAAAGAGTACATGATACATGTGATGCTGCGATGCACGAATTGCCTCGTTAAAAACCTTGGTCGAGAAACTTCATGGAAAACTCGTCAAGGGAAAAAGAGTACAATTCACCCAGATTCATTTAGTCTGCAAGACTTTATTTTTGGGTACTTAATCTTCATGATCAAGATTTATTAGCGGGCTTGTGAGAATTCTCCCCTTGAATTCTGCACTTCTCTAAGTCTCATCATTCCAATTCCACGCGCGCACCTTTCAAAGCTAGATGCGGGGAGTGACTTAGTGAATAAATCTGCGAGATTTTCACATGACTTAGTATGCAGTACTTTAATCTCGTCCATCTTTTGCAATTCATGTGCATAGAAGAACTTGGGGTTAATATGCTTTGTGAGATGACTCTTCACATAGCCCGTTTGCACTTGTGCAACGCAAGCGGCATTATCTTCATAGATAATTGTGGGGGTTTGCACAATGTTCATCCCACATGACTGCTGGATGTGGTGAACCATTCGGCGGAGCCAAGCGCACTCTCGTGCGGCTTCATACAGTGCTATAATTTCTGAGTGGTTCGTCGAGGTAGCTACCAGGCTTTGCTTAGACGATTTCCATGAAATTGCAGTTCCACCACACAAGAATACATAGCCTGTTTGTGACTTAGCGGTATGCGGGTCTGACAGATACCCAGCATCTGCATAGCCAATCAAGTTCAGATCTTGATTCTTTCTATAAAACAATCCGAGGTCCTTGCTACCTTGGAGGTATCGGAAAATGTCCTTTATGCCCTGCCAATACCTTTTGGTGGGCTCTGCACTGTACCTTGCTAACAGGTTCACGGCAAATGCAATGTCCGGTCTAGTGCAGTTTGCTAAATACATGAGTGCTCCTACTGCACTCAAGTATGGGAATTCCGGTCCCAGGACTTCCTCCCCCTCTTCCCTTGGTCGGAAAGGATCTTTTTCTTGCTGTAAAGACCTACCGATCATCGGTACTTTCGAGGGAAATGCCTTCTCAAAGCCAAACCTTTCGAGCACCTTCTGGGTGTAGGTCGACTGATGTACCAAGACTACTTCAGAGACATGCTCAAGTTGCAAGCCTAAGCAAAACTTGGTCTTGCCCAAATCTTTCATTTCAAATTCTGACTCCAAGTAGGAGCTTGCTTCTTTTATGTCTTCGGCTGTCCCGATGATATTCAGATCATCTACATACACAGAGATTATACAGAATCCATTCTGGGATCGCCGTATAAATACACAAGGACAGTCTTCATTGTTCGTGTAGCCTTTCTTGCAGAGAAAGTCGCTCAAGCGATTATACCACATTCTTCCAGATTGTTTCAGTCCATACAGTGACTTTCTGAGTTTCACACTGTACATATTTCTATTTGCTCTGTCTTGGTTCGGGAGAGGAATTCCTTCAGGGACTTTCATGTAAATCTCCGAATCCAAGTTACCGTAAAGGTATGCAGTCACAACATCCATCAATTTCATTTCTAAATTCAAGTTCACTGCCATTGAGATCAAGTATCTAAAGGTAATTCCACTCATGACTGGGGAGTAGGTTTCTTCATAATCAACTCCAGGACGTTGAGTGAAACCTTGGGCTACCAGCCTTGCTTTGTATCTTACTACTTCATTTCTTTCATTTCTCTTTCGAACAAATACCCACTTGTGCCCAACGGGGTGTATGTGGGGCGGTGTGCGGCATACGGGCCCAAACACCTCTCTTTTATTCAGAGATAGCAATTCAGTTGCTATTGCCTTCTTCCAATCTTCTCAATCTGATCTTTTCTTACATTCAGCGAGCGATGCAGGCTCGGGATCAAGATCGATGATGGTGGCAATTTTCTTTGCGAAGTAGATATCGATATTAGCTGTTGTCCTATTCAGGGACTCTCCCGTGTGCACATAATTTATAGCTATTTCTTCATGAGTTGCTTCTTCTGGAGCTTCATCTTGCGCATCGCTTCTTTCAATTGCGGTGGCAAGTCCCTTTAGTTTTTCGGCTCCGATGTGTGCGCACACATCCATGCCGATGGGGATATTCAGATCCGGTATGCCCTTTTCGGAAGGTGTCATACTTGTGCCAGGTCTCAACTGGCTCCCCTTCTCATTCTGGGGGACTTCAATGATCGGCTGTGATAAATCCCTTTTATCCTTTTTCGCCGGGCGTCCCCGGTTACTTTGGACTTGAGGAACCGGAGTTCTCGTCCTTTTATTCTGAGGCCTCTGGACGGGATTAGGGATACCTTCAATTTTCTTTGGTATTTCAACCCTCTCCGGTGCATTGCGTGCAGGCACATGCGACTTAATCACGCTCTTCAAATCACTAAAGTGATCGGGCAGTTGATTTGCTAATGCTTGCAAATCGATGATCTTCTGGACCTCTTTATCAGTTTCACTAGTGCGCGGGTCATGTGCATGAATTCCCGTGGCTTCCCACGTAATTTCCCGACATTTTTCATCAACGGGTTGATTTCCTCCCCCTAATGACGGGAAATTATCTTCATCAAAAATGCAATCAGCGAAGCGGGCAGTATGCAAATCTCCCGACATGGGTTCCAAATACCTGATTATGGATGCAGTCTCATAACCAACGTATATCCCAGTCTTGCGGAGTGGGCCCATTGCAGTTCGCTGCGGAGGTGGTATCGGTACATAAACCTTACATCCAAACCTCCTAAGATGGGAAACTTTCGGTGGTGATCCTTGCGCTAGTTGCATAGGTGAATGGATGTTGTAGGCCGAAGGTCTAAGGTTGATGAGATTCGCTGCATGAAGGACTGCGTGTCCCCAACATGTAGCTGGCAAATTACTTTTATGCAAGAGGGGTCGGGCAATAAATTTAATTCTTTTAATTAAAGCCTCTGCCAAACCATTCTGAGTATGGACATGCGGTACCGAGTGCTCAACTGCAATTCCCATCGCCATGCAATAATCATCAAATGCCTTTGAAGTAAATTCTCCGGCGTTGTCCATTCGAATGGACTTGATATGATGATCTGGAAACACATTTCTGATGCGAATGATCTGCGAGATCAATTTTGCAAAGGCGTGGTTTCTTGTGGACAACAAACCCACATATGACCACTTCGAAGAAGCGTCAATAAGCACTATGAAATACTTAAATGGCCCTGAGACGGGCTGAATGGGACCGCAAATGTCTCCCTGGATGCGGTCCAGGAATGCAGGGACTTCATCCTTCACTTTCAGAGTGGAGGGTCTAGTAATTAGTTTCCCGGTGGCACATGCAGGGCACACAAAATCTTCATGATTCGGGAAATTCTTCACATTAAAATTATGCCCATGTGAGTTATTTATTATGTTTCTCATCATCCTAAGACTTGGGTGGCCTAATCTGTCATGCCAGAGACAGAAGAGTTCAGAGCTTCTAAACACTGTTTTCAGAACAGTGTACGCTGCAGGCGCTTTAATTGTGGTATAATATAGCCCTGTTTCAAGTGAAGGAAGCTTTTCTAATATTCTTTTGCCATTCTCTTCGCGCTTCGTGATGAGCAGGTATTCCTTACCGTACTCTTCGTCAGTCTCAACGTGGAAACCATTGGCGCGAATATCCTTAAAACTTAGGAGAGTTCTAGTCGATTCTGGGTACAATAAGGCTTCTTCAATGACCAAAGTTGTGCCCATGGGAAGTATAATTGTGGCTCTTCCGGAACCGATTATACACGCATCGCTTCCGGCGATTGTCGTAAGGCTGCCATTGCTCTTACGGATCGACTGGAAATACTTAGTCTCTCTTAAGATGGTATTCGTTGTGCCGCTGTCGGCAAGGCATACTTCCTCCATAGGGCGCCACACGTGTTCTAATATAACATATTTAATTAACATGTATTAGAAGGCATTCAACACATAAATAAAATACGCAAATATCAGAACATAACATGCCATCATAAACTGAATAAATGAATACTTTATTCCAAAATCATCCAACCATTACGAGAAAGCAAAATCCTAAAGCACCAACCATGCAAGTTCTAAACTTGTCCATTTAACACAAAATAAATGACAATTAACGTCTTATGCATTATGTGCATCAGACGGAATCAACTAGAAAATCATTGACTTCTTCGGCTATTTCCTTAGCAGTGACATTCTCTTCAAGAGAGATCATGGCTGTGGCTGCCTCTAAGTCGTAAGGGGGTGCTGCTGCCGGGATGGACTCAACCTCCATCATCTCCGGCAGCTGCTCAAGCTGCTCCCCCTCAATGACTGCAAAGTGGGCTTCAGGCTGCCCTTTGCCATTCTTCTTCTGAGCTTGGTGGGCATCAATGACATGTTGCGGTGCTTTGCATATCCGCGACCAATGTCCCCACTTGCCACATTTGTAACAACCCTGGTTCTGCTGGCCATAGGTCTTGTCACTCTTTTTAGCCTTTTTGTCGTTTGGAGCATCTGACTTGCCTTTCTGGGCAACGATCTTACCCTTCTTCCCTCTTTTCTTCATCAAGGGCTTTCGCACCTTGAGGCTGCTAGCGTTGGCTTCATGGCCAGCGGAGCTGCCTTGTGGCTGCGAGACGTAATTCTTGCGGAGAAGTTCGTCCTGAGCATCGGCTACCTGCATCATATCAATCAATTCGGCATACTCCTTGTAGCCATTTTGACGATAGTTGCGGGCAACCTGTACAGCACTGGGGTGGAAAGTGGACAGGGTCTTCTCGATCTTCTGGTCCTCTGTGATCTCCTTGCCACAGAGTTTAAGGTTTGTACAAATCCTGTGCAAGGCAGAATTGTACTCCCCGACCGTTTTAAAGTCGGCAAACCTCAGTCTGATCCACTCCTGCTCTGCTTGAGGAAGAATGGTGTACTTGAGCCTCTCAAACCGCTTCTTGAGTGCGGTCCAGAGTGCTAGCGCATTTCTCTCTGCCATATACTCATTCTTGAGAGTTGAGCAGAGATGGTGCCTGAGAAAATGAAGTGCCTGATCATTCTCCTCAGGTGTGGGTCTAGCGTCTTTATGTCCGCTTATCCCAATAGCTGCGCCGAGCTTCCGGCCCCCAAGCACAATCTCGACATCGGATGCCCATGTCAGATAGTTTCGGCCATGCTGGGCCAGCTCCTCGAACTCCCGGTTCGAAATTCCAGTCATCTACATGTGTATGAACGAAATAAAATAAGTTTACTGCAGGTAAACATGCATGAAAAATTTATTACAGGTAAATAAAGTGGTGCAATAGTTTCCCATAATGTTTCATAATTTTCTGTGTATTTTCTATAATTTTACTGCTAATTTCAGTGATTAAAAGCAATTTAAACAATTACAATTAACCAAAAACAGTAAATAAATACAGAAAAATACAGAAAGTAATAATGGCAGAAATAAATAAGCTTCAAATGCAAAAATTGATGCAAAATTCGGATTCCCGAGGCCCATTTATGCTAAAATATGAAATTTCAGCAAATTCTGCAATTCCAGAGGGTTTTTACGCAAAATTTCAGTTCAGAGAAAAATTCGCGCAATTTTCTAATTTACAGAGGGGTTTTCTGCAAAATTCTGGACCCACTCGTAAATTTGAGGGCTTATACGTATTTTTCGGAATTACGAAGCCTTTTATGCAAAATTTGGGACTCAAATTAAATGATTAAGGGCCAAGCCGTAATATTCAGGACTTCGGGTCCTTTTTTTGTAAAATCCGGCGCCCCCCACCGACCGGCCTCCCTTTTTTTTTCAGCCCTCCTCCCCCGGCCCAATTCTCCTCGGCCCATGTGGCCTTGCCCTCCCGCTGGCCCCCTTTTCCCACGGCCCATTGGCCCAGCTGGCCCATCCTGTCCGGCTTAAGCCTCCCCCTAGGGTTTCCTCCCCTTGGCGGCGGCGGTTGGACCCGAATCCGGCTCGGGCGGAGGAGGCAAGGCCCCGAGCAGCCGGCTCGGGCGGGCGACGGGCGGCGGGGCTGGCGCACGGAGGCGGGTGGCGGGGCCAACACAGGGCGCTCGGCGGGGCGCGGCGTCTGCGCCATACGGGGCGCGGCTAAGGGGCCGGGAGGTGGCGGCCGGAGCCAAAAAAGCCGGGGCGGCGGCGCGGCGAGCGGGCGCGCGTGCAAGGCGCCGGCGGCTGGCCCGGCTGGCCGTTGCGGCGACCAGGCAAGAGGCACGCACGGTAGCTCGTCTGTGGGCGAGCGGCGGTGGAGTCAGGCGGGCGACCGGAGGGGCGGCACATGGGCGCGTGCAGGCGTGACGAGGCGGGAGGCCGGTGCGGCTATTGGCCGGCCGGTGGCGGTGGCTAGGTGCTTCGGGCACAGCACCTTCGAGCGGCGGTGGCGCCCCATGCTGGGGGCGGCAATCGGCCGGTGGCACCGGCTGCTGGCCGGCGGTGCTTCTTCTGGCTGACCTCCAGTGGTCGCATGAAGCGACAGTGCCCCCTTTTTTTTGTGTTTATGCCATGCAGATGCGAACATTGTACCGAACAGAGACAATGCAAATTTCTTCGTGTATTGATCATGCAGGATCAAACATAATTATGCAAAATTTCTGATTTCGTTTTTCAATCTAGGATGCAATCAACATCTACCCTTTTTTTCGCAATCTACCGATCGACATTGTGCCGGCGATTTCAGATCTGCTCGCGGTAGATTAGGGCGGATTTGCATCGTTCTATAGTGCAATCAACATCTACCCCGTTTCACAATCTACCGATCGGCATTGTGCCGGCGACTTCAAGTCTGCTCGCGGTAGATTGGGGCGGATTTGCACCGTAGAATTTCAATCTAGAACGCGAAAAGAAAATACAGATTCAAAAGCGATCTAGAAATTTCAATCTGTGCTTCGATGATTACCTCGTTCACCGGAGCGAAGTCGTGCTGATAACGTGTTGAGGAACCGACGCTGGAGACCAGTCCGAACGATTCCTCTGCTTAGAACAAGAACGAATCAATCACAGAATCACAGAATAATAGATTGAACACAGAGAGGTAGAGAGAACTCCTGGTCTTTCTTTATTGCTTTATATTGCATCGGGGTACATCATGAGAGGGGTCTAGGTCCCTATTTATAGTCTACGGTGGGGGTGCCCAATCAGATAAGGACTCCAGATAGAGTCCTGGTTTCCTAACACTTCCAAAACATATTCGACCACCTCAATTTGATCACCACCGAATCTTCTATCCTCGCGCGCGCAACCACCTGGGATTTGGTCTCAGCGCGAGGCCCTCTCGCTGTCCGGCCTTGCCTTGCATCTCCGCGTCCGTTCTCCCTTGTCTTCCCAAACATCCGCCGCCGATCTCGATGCAACTCCCCACGCCACCGTGCACGCGCGCTAAATCCCAATAAAACAGCGCCCCCAAATATCCACCGCCGATCTCGATGCAGCTCCCCACGCCACTTCAGGAGAAGGCTTGGCGCGGCTCGGTTTGGACGGTACCGTCTGACCGCATGCACCGGTAATTCCCAGTGCTGGGTGCCCAAACGGAAGGCGATCGACGTCGCCGGTTCCGACGAGAGCTAGAGAAGTCTGATCCGTTGTCCACTTTGGAGTTTGGATGGCTGGCAGCCTATATGGATTAATTCCGAGACGAACCACGGAGGTTTGCACATCGATGGGCAGCACATCACGGTGTTCGATCGTTCATCCTAGTGTAGGTCCATGCTATTAAACCACGTTCCATCCGGATTTTTTTAGAGGATCTGATTTTTGACTAAAATTACATCATAGTAGCTATTAACTTTTTTAAAGTTATTGAATTAAAAAAATAAAAAAATGAGAAATACCGTTATACCTCCACGGATAATGCAAAATAAAAAGAAAAAACTAAAAAAAACCAAAAAACCCCAAAATTAAAAAACCAGCACGCTTATTCCGACTTCCAAAAGCTGCAGTCTGTTCTTGTGGCTTCTAAAAACGGCTTTTGGATTTTGCTACAGTACCTAACTTTTAAACGAAGTATTTTCTCAAGACGGAGTCTACAAGTTAATTGTAGTACATGTTAAAAGCCCAACATCTGTACCAGCCAAAATCGCAAGCGAGTATCTCTTTCTCCATAATATCTGTCGTAAACAGCTAAAATTCAAAATTTTCAATCAAAAGACATAAATCGCAGCTATAAAGACCAGGCCCAAAGACTGCCTAAGGCTAGATAAGCTTTGCATTCTGTATTTCTGTCCACCGAGTGCAAAGTAAAATTTTCTCGTGCATTCGGCGCACGGGTCGTGCCAAATCCGATAATGGGCTAGCACGCGAGGACGTCTTGACGCTCGTCAGATGCAAGCGCGCACCGGCCCACGATATGCCGCATGTAACAGGCCCGTCTAGGCTTTACTGGACCCTATTGTTGCTGCATAAATGGTCTCAGGAACTTGTATCGAAACCTATTTTCCCCTTGCATAAACGTGTCTCATATGCTTGTCTACACATTTCAAAAATGTTTTCCTGTTTAATTGGTTGGATGAATATTGGCAGGGAAGAGACATTTCTCACCAACTATTTGTAAGTTATGAAACAACGTTCGGAGCATTGCCTGCTCTGCTTCTAGTACGTGAAACACGTCAAGGGTTGGTAAAAGTATGGGCAACCTTCTGACTAGTTTGCGCAAACATGGAAGAAAAACGAGAGCTCTTGATGGAAATACACGCACTGAATTTTCTGCAGCAAAACAGTCTCCAATGCCTACAGCTCCTCCCTTTCTGCAACACTTTACAATAAAAGCACCAACCGCGATTAGTTTACTCACTGCCAGTACGCACACTAGACTAACGTCACAAAAAATTTCTTGTTGAGAACGGCCAACAAGGCAAGAAGTATGGACAAGAGCAACTCATTTTTTTTTTTGCCCATCATGAATTCAAAACCTTACAAGACTATACCAGAGTAAAACCTGGGGCGCTAAGGAAAGCCTCACCACACGGCTCAAGTGCAGTGCATATATATACACGAGGGCGCCAAACACATTTCCCAACTCACCAAGCACCTGCGCCATTTCATAATCACAAGGCCTAAACCCACCCTACTTGATTATACCACCGCGTAGCAAGTACTACTACAAGCTTAAAACGTACCACGCATGGCCGTGGCAATGGATGGCGGCGTGTTGCACTTGCACCCCTATGCCGTCGCCGCGACGGCGGTGGCATTGGCTTCGGCGTACATGGCGTGGTTCTGGGCGCTGTCGAGGTGGTTGTCCGGGCCGCGGATGTGGCCGCTCGTTGGCAGCCTTCCCAGCGTCGTCCTGAACCGGGCGCGGGTCCACGACTGGATCGCCGACAACCTGCGCGCCACGGGCGACGCGGCAACGTACCAGACGTGCATCCTGCCGCTGCCGTTCTTTGCGCGGCGGCAGGGGCTGGTCACGGTGACGTGCAACCCGCGGAACCTGGAGCACATCCTGCGCGCGCGCTTCGACAACTATCCCAAGGGCCCCATGTGGCAGGCAGCGTTCCACGACCTCCTCGGCCAGGGCATCTTCAACTCCGACGGCGAGACGTGGCTGCTCCAGCGCAAGACGGCGGCGCTCGAGTTCACCACTCGGACCTTGCGCCAGGCCATGGCGCGCTGGGCCAACAGCTCCATCAAGTACCGCCTGTGGCGTATCCTCGCAGACCACTGCGACGCCGCCGCAAGCGTTGACCTCCAGGACCTCCTCCTGCGTCTCACCTTTGACAACATTTGCGGCCTCACCTTCGGCAAGGACCCCGAGACGTTGTCCCCGGGTTTGCCAGAGAACCCCTTCGCCAACGCTTTCGACGAGGCCACTGAGGCGACGCTGCAGAGGTTCCTCTTCCCCAGCTTCTTGTGGCGCATCAAGAAGGCGCTCGGCGTCGGCAGCGAGCAGAGCCTCCGCAAGAGCCTCGCCGTGGTGGGCCAATACATGACGGAGACCATAGCGGCGCGCAAGGCGACACCGTCGGACGACCTGCTGTCCCGGTTCATGAAGAAGCGCGACAGCAACGGCAGGGAGTTCCCGGAGGACGTGCTCCAGTGGATCGCTCTCAACTTCCTGCTCGCGGGGCGCGACACGTCGTCTGTCGCGCTCAGCTGGTTCTTCTGGACGCTCATGCAGAAGCGGGATGTGGAGCGCAAGGTTCTCCTCGAGATCGCCTCCGTGCTCAGGGAGACGCGCGGCGACGACACAGCGAGGTGGACCGAGGAGCCGCTGGACTTCGACGAGCTGGAGCGCCTCGTGTACTTGAAGGCGGCGTTGACGGAGACGCTGCGGCTGTACCCGTCGGTGCCGCAGGACTCCAAGTACGTCGTGGCGGACGACGTCCTTCCCGACGGCACCGTGGTGCCGGCTGGCTCGGCGATCACCTACTCCATCTACTCAGTCGGGAGAATGGAGAGCATCTGGGGGAAGGACAGCGTGGAGTTCCGGCCGGAGCGGTGGCTATCGGCCGACGGCAGCCGGTTCGAGCCTGTCAAGGACGCGTACCGCTTCGTGGCGTTCAACGGCGGGCCGAGGACGTGCCTCGGCAAGGACCTGGCCTACTTGCAGATGAAGTCCATCGCATCGGCAGTGCTGCTGCGCCACTCGGTGGAGCTCGTGCCGGGGCACAAGGTGCAGCAGAAGATGTCGCTAACGCTGTTCATGAAGAACGGCCTCCGCGTGCACGTCAAGCCGCGGGACCTTGCCGGCTACGTCGCGCCGCCGGAGGCGGCACCGCCCCTGGGCTCCGTCTTGATCCCAACCACCACTGCCGCGGCTGCATAGTCTTGCTTGTGCCTACGTACATTGGCTTCTGATGCTTGCTATCTGCTGAAGTTGTTCTGCGTGTCAAAGCGAAAATATTCTTTCTTCTGATCTTCTCATTTTCTTTTCATGCATTAGAGAGCTCCTTGCCTGGGGCGTTAGGGTTGTTCGTGCCTGGTGCGTGTCCTATGGTTGTACGTGTACTGTTGCGTGGTTCGGGTTGTGTACTTTTGTTGAGGTCTGCTGAATCGGACAAATTAAGCAAAGAAACTTGTACTGCTGTGTGATTCGGGTTGTCTACTTTTCTTGAGGCCTGCTGAATGGACAAATTACCCCTATGGCCTATGTCATCACACCTCAAACTAGGAACTTTCCTACGAAAACTAAAATTCTTATGGAGCAATTATGAAACTCAAACTATGATCCTAAAAGTAATTAAGTGATAGCCCAGAATATAGTAAATCAAACATATGATAACTAGGGTACATATGTTTGTATTTATGTACAGGAACTTAACACGAGATAATCCAATAGGAGTTCAATGCATAGTAGCTCATTGGCTCAAAGAATAAAATCAACTGCATTCGACGAAGTAGTTTTAGTCAACAATTATATAGACAAGAAAGTGGCTATGAAGCATGTGTATGTATTTTATTCACTTAATTTGCATACACCTTTTCCATATCCATTGCTCGTTGGCTCATCTTACAAGTGTGAGTGAGATCGTGGTGTGGAGAAAGATGTATTCTCTAATATTTGGCGGAGAAGTAATAAAAACACTAAACCAAACTAAACTGATCCCCTCATTAGATCAAAAGATCGAACGGCCCAAAAACTTAGTCCAACCGTGTACGACATGGGGATCCATCGATCGTACAGATTCTCAAAGAAAATACTAGCCCACATGATCCATCGATCTAACTGATTTTCTCATTTTAGTCCATAATACCATGCGCTGAAAAAAAAAAGCATGTGCTACTCCACAGCTGTGTACAATATGGGGATGGAAGAAGAATCGGTCTATGAGGGAGGACCTCAAGTTCTCAGATGCTGCCATATGGCTCTCCAAAGCAACGTGGCAGCATCTGAAGGAGGGGCCTCTCCAAAGAATTTGGTTACGGGATGGTAGTGACCCCGTCACTCCTAACCCGTGAGAAATTCCTTTATGAGTGAATGGGTGTGGGATTTTTTTTTCTCACGGCTACCTTAAATTGTGATTGGGGGAGGTGGATTCTCTGCCTTTGCTTTATAAAGGCAGATAATGCACAGTAGTTTGTCATTACTTCAACGACAACCATCAGATCAAAGAATCAATGCGCTAGATCGGATGCTACAGTGCGATTGGTATATGGATATCTTCCTCACCCTAAACATGGCATACCCTAGCATGTAACAAAATACAAGTATATACACTACTTGGCATAAATCACCAAGCAACTATATGTAATAATTAACATGATCCCTAATAGCTTCAAACTACACTCGGGAAGGTCCCCAGTGTTGTAGGGGGCACTTGGGACAAGCAGGTAGCACTCGGTAGAAATGAAGTTCCCCGAGTGTTTTCTCACACTCACGGGAAATGCAGATGCAAACCAGCATTCCTCCACTTGAAAATGGGGTTGTTACGTCGTCTAAATGTAGTCAAATAAACTCCCGAGTGCATGTTGGTTGCCTACACTCGGGAGACCAATGGCACCTAGGAGCAAAGTAATTAGCGCCAATTTTTCCTACCATGCCATTTTTTTGGTTCGCGTCCGAGGCGTGTGAGACAAACAGATCCCAACTTTGGTATACTATGTATGGGTTAATTCCTACATTATTTATTTGTCAATACTATTTATTATCGATTACTTTGAATTAATCCTGCTTAAGTAGTTAACACCTTTATTACATTGTTTACATGCCATCCTTTATAATAATATGATCTAGTTTTCCTTGATGAGCTTAGAGATAGAACTAGCATACTTTAGATTAACATAGTAGTGGAATACCACACTTTAATCACTTATCACATTTGTTGTTTGTTGTCATAAGTTAACATGTCGGATTACGTGCTTAATGGTATATATATCATATGTGGACCACTTTGTCGAGAGTGATGCTTTGGAAATGTTGACTGAGGGTGAGGATTAGGCAAATGGTTGGTTATGTGCTATGCTCCTGTTGGTCTATACATTAGTTAATTGGATGCCTCGTCCGAAGCATATAAGGACTAGAACCTTATGTTATGAAATTGACATAATTGTTGTCCATCCACAGAATTAAGAAATTGGACTTACCCTAGTACATTGTTCCACTTCATAAAATCTATAGGATAATGGTGATATCAATAGTTGAGGGTGAGTCAGAGTAGACTTTCGAGTGCCACTTGCCAAGCTATACAACAGTAGAACCCATGTAAGTAGTCGACAGATGGCACACCATAGACCAGGTATGACCCTAACTGTTAGGATAGCCTTGACATCTACCGGCTAGAAACTAATGTTGTGGGATTCTCGAACAGCTCTGTTGTCTCTCAATGATTGCAAGTTGTGGATATCTTATGGATAAAGATGGGCACTCTCTGTAGAGATTAAACCTGAATCATTTAAATGTGTCGTGCTTTTAGCCAATGAAGCTATGTTGTGGGTGATTCCTAAACTAGAGGCATAAGTAGTCTTTCAATGGTTAAATGTGGTAATTGGGTGAAAATGTTGAATCATTCACTCCTACTCTTAAAAATAATCGTTAAACTGCTTTGTTTAAAGCAAAATGCTTTACAAATAAAACTATGGGTACTAACTAAGATAGGTCCACAAAACCCTCCTTGTTAGACATCCATTGAAATCCTATGCATGTATAAATGTCACAATCATGGCTTGTTGAATACGAATATACTCACTCTTGCATATTTGGTTCAGAAAATGAGCAATATGAGGAGGATAAGCCAGTGGATGATGGGTACTACGATGGTAAAAATTACATGTTCTAGGTTCAGCCTACACTTAAGTGTAGCTAGTGGTGTGTCGTCTTTTGTCTGTAGCATAAATAAGTTTGGCTTGGAAGCCCTTGAAACTATGTAATCAACTGTTATGCCGTACCTTATGTAAGGACTCTATTATGGTATTGTAAGCGTAAGCAGGACGGTTTATCAATCTGTGTGCAACTGAAATCATGGACAGTTGCAGGAATACGGAGACTCCTGGGAAATCTAGGTGTCCCCACAACCGTCGCCGCCTTGGCTCTTCACAAGACAAATCAACACAATTGCATTATTTTGTGGTCTTCTCCAACAACATTCATGCTATCCACATTATAACTTTTAATTTTATTTAAATTTTTTGCTATTTTTTACTAGAGTTCATATACTAATTAAATCATTAATTTTATTTAATTTATTTCAAATTTTAGTTATTTAGAAATTTTATTTTGGAATTTGTATGGAAATCATATTACAATTTTTCTTTTATTTTTATTTTGAATTTTGTTGGAATTCGTATACCAATCCAATTGCTATTTTTATTCCAATTATAGTTAGTTAAGGACTTTAGTTTGAAATTTATATCAAAATCAAATTTATAGTTTTATTTTATTTTATGAATTTTAGTTATTTTTTGTTGGAATTTGCACCGTGTGGAAGTGCAACTAGCTATCCACTAGCCAGGCAAAGTAATCGAATCACGCGACTTCCATTAAATAAACAAATTAAGGAGATTCTGATGGAATCATTTTTTTAAGGAACTGACGGAACCATGGAATATAGCTAGGCATGAAGTATGAGCAACGTTTTTCAGGTTTTCCAACCAAACCGGGATTTTGTTAGTTGGGAAATTGGCTTTCGTGCATTACAGCGGGCGATTCGTTTGGCCATGTTTGTACCAAATTGATGCCGATCTTGACTGATGCACTGTGTAGGTCAGACTTTCGTTCAATCAGGTAGTCAGAGAACAGTGCGGCCGTCGTGGTTGCTAGCTATTTCGTATGGAAATCAAATTATAATTTTTTTTATTTTAGTCCGAATGCAACTATTTTGGTTGGAATTCATGTACAAATCTAATTTCTAATTTTTCTTTTATTTTTATTTTAAATTACAATTATTTAGATATTTTACTTCCAAATTCATATTGAAATCAATTTTCTAATTTTATTTTACTTTTATTCCAAAATTTAGTTGTTTTTTGGAATTCATATGCAAATGCAATCGCTAATTTTGTGTATTTTTACTTCGAATTATATTTTTTGGTTTGATGATGGTTTGTCTTGTTTTTACTGTAGCTGGTTTATTTTTCACTGTAACTGATGGCGACTTATTTAATGTAATTAAATTTTAAAAATAGAAGAAATATATTAGCCCATCATGGACAATGCGAGAGAATACGCAAAAAAGCTCAAAAGCCAAAAAAATTAGAAAAAATAAAATTAAGGAATAGTGAAGTAAAAAAATCAGAAGCCAGTGGAACTGATATGAACGGGCAACCAAATGGGCCTTATGGCACAATTCCCATTGCCATCCCTATATGATAGCACCTACCCGCCACCTAAGCATGCAATTTGTGCCAATAACTATTACTGTATAAGCAACTAAACAAAAATGGGTTAAACGTTGCAATTGTATCAATTTCACAAACAAATGCAAAACGCAGAATGTAACAATTTATCTAGTCTTTGATTTTATATATGACAAGCTAGCTCACATTACTCGTCTGTTCTCTCAAGGATGACAAGGAGACGCTTGAGCCAATGCCCAATGCACACCATTTTTATTTCCAAAAACAAATGTAGCTGACAGAGGCTTATTTACCATAATTAAATTTAAAAAAATTTAAAAATAGAAAAAACATATTAGCCCATCACGTATAATCTACCCTATACTCTATAATTCACCAAAATTTTCTTTACTAAATCCACCCCCTCAACCACCCCCACAGTCATGCCTAATCTAAGTCCACCCAGATTTGTGTACCAAAGGGTTTCAATTTCATACAAATGAATGGTCTGGATCTCTTCTCAAGCCTTCTTCTCTTACTCATTGAAAATCCTAAGGCCAAAATTATTTGGATCATGCACATCATTCAACCTGCAACCACCCCGACGCGCACGCGCCCCCGACGACATCGCTCCTGCCTCCCCCAACTGAACCCGTGCGCTCGGCTCCTCCCCTCTGATTTCTCCGCCGACTCCTCCCCTCCCTCCTCCTCCTCCGCCGCATCCGGCCTCCCACCACCGAATCCCCGCGCCTCCTCCGCTCCGCCGCCACCTTCTCCTCCCCCCACCCCTCTGCTCCGCCGCCACCTCCTCCTCCCCCCACCCCGCGCCGCCGCCTCCTTCTCCCCCCACCCCACGCCGCCGCTGATGATGATGTTGCTGCGTCTGCTGCGGCCGGGGAAGGTGGCCTGCTCGCTGGCCAGCGGGTGGTCGTGCTCAAGCCCGACCCGCAGAACCCTAACCCTAGCGGCGGGGAGGGGGAGGGGTCTGGGGAGGAGGCCGTCGTCGCGGCGGCGCTCGCGACCGCGTCGTCGTTCCAGGCGGCGTACCTGCACCTGCAGGCGGCGCACTCGCCGTTCCTGCCGGAGGCCGCGGACGCCGCCGCGGTGTCGCACCTCCGCCGGCTGTCCGAGCTGAAGCGGCTCGCGACGGGCCCTTCGGACGGGTCCCTCACAGGGCACCTCGAGGCCCAGGTGCGCGAGAACCAGGCGCTGCTGCGGTCGTTCGACGCCGTGGTGAACCGCCTCCAGACCGCGCTCGACGCCAAGGACTCCGCGGCCGCCGCGTTGCGCCGGGAGCACGCGGCGTTGGAGGACAGCAACGCGCGCCTCGACCGCGCCCTCGCGCCGCCTTCTCCTCCCCCCACCCCTCTGATTTCTCCGCCGCCTCCTCCTCCTCCGCCGCCTCCTGCCTCCCACCACCGAATCCGTGCGCCTCCTCCGCTCCGCCGCCGCCTTCTCCTCCCCCCACCCCTCTGCTCCGCTGCCACCTCCTCCTTCCCTCCCCACCCGCTGCCGCCGCCTCCTTCCCTCCCCACCCGGCATCTCCTTCTCCCCATCCCGCACCGCCTCCTCTTCCCCATCTAATTATGTTTTGGATGCAGGATTGATACTAATGGACTCATTATCCGTGTGAAGACACTGTTCAACGGGTACCCTGAGCTTATCCTTGGGTTCAACGCCTTCTTGCCCAAGGGCTATGCGATCAAGCTACAGGAGGAGAAGAAGCCTGTGGATTTCGTAGAAGCCATCAATTTCGTGAACAAGATAAAGGTATAAATACACTTATAGGCTGATCTGTCATGTGACCATGTTGCCATGTAGCGATTTACGACATTATTGCTTTCCTTCTACAGAATCGGTTCCAGCATGATGAGCATGTCTACAAGGCATTCTTGGACATCCTCAACATGTACCGCAAGGATAATAAGTCCATCCAAGATGTTTATCATGAGGTGCCCGTTTTATTTCCTTTTTCTTTTGGCCTTTTTATTGTATCTCTATGCGTCTGTTATAGTTTTGAATTAGCATGTTCTTTTGGGCAGGTTGCCATGCTGTTCAATGATCATAAAGATTTACTTGAAGAATTCCAGCACTTTTTGCCTGATACCTCTGTTCCTTCGCAAGCGGTGAACTCCTCAAGAGGTGGCCTGGTTAGGCGGGATGACAGGACCTCTCTAATGCCTCCTGCTAGGAGCCCTCACAATGAAAAGGTATAAATGACCTTCTGTTTTGTAAGCTATATTTATTAGCGAATAGTATGAGGGAAGAAACCTGATTGTAGCTTAACCTTTGCTTGACTTTTGGGGAAACTGTTGGCTAAATTATGCTATATGAATCAAAAGGGTGTAAATGTGAGGAGTATAAAGGAAAGGTAAAACATGGGGGGTTTTTTTTTTTTGCTTCTAAACATGTGTCAGAGAACTTGTGAAGTACCTGGCTGACGATTATTTTGATTGGCATATGCCATTTAGAGGTTTGTTAATTAGAGCTTCAACCATGGCTTTCATGTAAGTGGGAATGCTTGCATGCTACTAATCGAATAATGTCCTTTACTTCTATTATCTAAATATTGGAACCCGAGGTATTTAATTTTTTTGTTCTATGGGGTCAGGCTGAGTAAACATGAGATTAGTTTGTTTTATGTAGTAGTTATGTTTTTCTGCCTCTAGACACCAGTTACTGTGATATAAGGTTAGCTGATATGTCATCCTTTCTCTCTTTCTTCAGAAGGAAAGGGCTTATCCATCGCATGCTGACCGTGACTTTAGTGTCGATCGTCCTGATGTGGAGCATGATCGCCAGAGAAGACGTCTTGAGAAGGAAAAGGAACAGAAGGTGGAAAGGGACAGGAGATTATGAGAGAGATGAGAAGGATGGTGAACATGACAGCAGAGAGCTGGATGTTGGACAGCGTAAGCGCAAACCATTTCCAAGGAAGACGGAGGACCCTACAGGTGCTGAGACACACCAAGGAGGGGGCCCTGAGAATCATGGAATACATAGCATATCTGCTTCATCTTACGATAATATGGATGCGTTGAAGAGTAAGTCTCTTAGAATATCGATTAATAATTTTATTTTATTTCTGCTCATGGCATATTTGCTTCTTTACATCCCCTTCTTGCTATTCTTAAAAATGAAATTTGGATGCTGCATGACCTTAGAACACGTGCCCCACAGATATGCCATATATTAAATGCACCTGCTGCATAACTCCATTTCAGTGTAGTCTTGTCATGGCATGCTAATTGTTAAATATCAATGCACAGACATGTTTGCATAGTGCTTCTATTTGGTTGAATTTAGCTGATCTCTTTTGTATGCCTGGAGAACTTCGTTTGTCTTCCACTTGTCGATTACTTATATCCACATGTTTCATCGCAACATCAGGTGTATACACACAGGAGTTCCATTTCTGCGAGAAAGTCTTGTAGCTCGATCTCTCAAACTATCAGCGATGCACTCCAACTTATCGCCTTCTACCAAAAAATGTAAGCTAATTTATTTCTTGTAGTTCTTTTGGTACTGTGTTTCATGTAACATCTGGTTTAATTGTGTTTTCAGTATACAATGCCTCCCGCAAGCAACAGGATTGTCAAATGAAAAATTCTCTGTTGTGGATTGATAGGGGTACTGTACCTGGATATAGTGCCCAAAATCACTTATCCAATATCAAAGTAATAAGGATAATAGTATATTAGTATTGCATAAGTGGATCTACCCTACTCTATAATACACGATAATACGGTACTGGCGCTGAACGATGCGTAAGTGAAGTGAATTGGTCTTTCTTGATTTCTGTCCGATCCTTTGCAGGATTTGTTCGGGTAAGGCACTGAGGGCGTTTTCCATGGCGGAGCTGGTGGGGCCGCGCGTGTACAGCTGCTGCAACTGCCGGAATCACGTCTGCCTCCACGACGACATCATCTCCAAGGCCTTTCAGGTCGAGAGCACATGAGCCTTTCCTTCTCCTTGTGTCGTTTGTTATGTATCGGGAGCTGAGTACCTACCTAGCTACCTTGGGACACTTGTTCGTTCTAACAATCGATCGAATTTTGGATAGTACACGCGCTTGTTAGATTTGCTTGTGCGAGTTGTTGTGAGCCTGATGGATGCATTCCTAATGATGATCAAGTAGGATACTTTTAATCCTCGCATAAAAAAAAGTAGGATACTTTTAACAGTAGTGTTAATAGATGGGGAAACCTAGATGTAGTAATCTTTCTGATTATTGGTTCAATTTGGGTGGTAAAAGTGTTTAGCAGAGTTTGATGTGTCACACAGTTTGTATAGCCATAGACATGGTCTTGTGATAGCATAAATAATGGCACTCCATTCAGATGAGGTGATTTTGGTACAGATTTACGGTTTAGCAAGCATTTTTGGTTGGCATGCTTGCGCTTCTAAACCGCAAAGTTAACTACTCATTCAACATATCAGTGGTATTGAAACTTAATGAATTGATTACACATTAAAAAGTAAATATCTTATTTGTTGAAATATCCATTGCTATAGGCTATAGCGTCACTGTGCTAAAAGTACAATCAGAACCGGTAACCCCAAGTACAGAAGCTGAACTTCCTTATAAGAGCAGTTTTTCTATCCTTGAGGAGGTACCAAATTAGATCCAGCCGTTCAATCAGTGTGATCAACGGCTCAAAATTTGGTACCTCTTGGTACCTTGTACCTCTTGGTATCTCGCGTCCGGTACCACTAGGTACTGCCAAATCTCAGTCGTCCGATCAGTGTGATCAACGGCTCAAATTTGGTACCTCTTCCCCCTCAAGGATGGTAAAATTTCCCTCCTTATAATCAATGTATCATTTGGGCCTTCTGCTTGGAGGATGATGCCTTCTCTGGTTTGTTGTTTTGGTTATTTTAGGGGAGGAATGGCCGTGCCTTTCTGTTCTCTCATGCCATGAATGTAGTTGTGGGGGCGAAGGAGGATAGGCAAGTTATGACTGGGTTACACACAGTCGCTGATATCTACTGCAATGATTGCCGTGAAGTGTTGGGTTGGAAGTATGAGAGAGCATACGAGGAGACGCATAAGTACAAGGAAGGGAAGTTCATATTTGAGAAGTCAAAGATTGTCAAAGAGAACTGGTAGTATCCAATATTAGACATGGCATATATTCTGCTGAAGATCAAAAAATCATCGTTAAATGGTCATCAGTGTATTTTGGATCTTTATGCCTTTGTAAATAGCAGTCATCCACGGGTTTGAATCTTAAGGCTGCAACGCTGCATGTTCTTGCCTTACTGTCATTTGTAAAGTGAACTTATTCCTGTTCGTTTCTGTGAATAAGATACGGCATGTGGTTATTTGTTCTGGAATCATGATCTCTGATGTGCATACTTTGATTGGTCTTAAAAAGAATGCTTATAATCGTCATCTTGCATGACAATGTTGTACTAGGGTTGTACTGATTCGGACCATGCATGATGAAATGTGAATGAACAATTCTACTTTCAATTTTAGAGACACAATAAGACGTACATTAATTTTAGGTTTGTTTACAAATGTTATCTTGTTTTGTATTTTATCGTAGCGTTAGCACGGGCACACTATTAGTGTAAACAAATACGAGGAAAAAAAGAACCGGTAAAAAACTCAAAAAAAAGCCAAAAGTTCAGAAAAAGACGAAATTTATGAATAATGCAAAAATAAGCTGAAGCCAGAAGCTGAAGCCATATTGATCAGGCAACCAATTCTAATATTTGAATGAATTGTGGCAACAATTGATTGTTTTGTAACTCAACTGGTAAACAAAGGAAAGTCGTACGTTTCTGGTTGACACTATTTGATAATTTAATTGATGCGGTACCTCATATTACTGAGTGGCTCTTATCTAATTTCCGTTTATCTATACATCCTCTGGTTGTTTTGAGTGAGTACAAGTCAAACACACACTCAATACACACCCACACATAAAGTATAAGCTAGACGTACACACGCTTGAAATTTATTAGACACCTAAGGTCTCATGGAGTACAGATGCATTTTTTCGCTGAACACGCACATGTGTATATACTCCTAGAATCGATAGACATCAATGTCAAGTCTAGAATTTAAATCCTGATGAACTAAGTGCACACCCACATATCTAGCCACAGAACTTCTATCTATATGTATCCTTTACATCATTTTAACATTTAAAACTGCATGGAACACAACCCTTTTAGGCCACCGTGTGCAAGTGCAACTAGCTATCCACTAGATATGCCCTCTCCACTAACCGGGCAAAGTAATGGAATCACGCCATTTTCATTAAATAAACAAATTAAGGAGATTCTGATGGAATCATTTTTTTAAGGAACTGACGGAACCATGGAATATAGCTAGGCATGAAGTATGAGCAACACTTTTCAGGTTTTCCAACCAAACCGGGATTTGTTAGTTGGGAAATTGGCTTTCGTGCATTACAACGGGCGATTCGTTTGGCGATCTTCTTACCAAATTGATGCCGCTCTTGACTGATGCACACTGTGTTGGTCAGACTTTCGTTCAATCAGGTAGGCTGGGAACAGTGCGGCCGTCGTGCTTGCCCAATTCCCCTTGCTGTCTGCATTATTGTTGCCAATAATATTTCTGGGCTGAATGAAACAGACCGAATAAAGTTTAAAATTTTAAATTTATTTGGATATTGGCTGAATTTGAATTTCCTCCCAATTTGGTAAGTCCCCTTGGAAATCCGTTTTACTTTCTCAGCCATCTCCGTTTTCTTTATTAGTTGGCGCCTTCCTCTATTCCGCCATCTCCCCTGTATTAATGAACCCATCTGGCCGCTCGCCCACGTCCACCACTACCAGCCCACGCCACCTCAGCATCCTTACCAAAGCCACAATGCCAACACTGCAGACCTCTCATTAACTCGCTATCACCTCAGCGTCATCCTCGCCATGCACGTCGCCTCTGTCAGCACATGCCACTGCGCCAGTGAGAGCTAGCGTCCTTGCCACCTCATCGCTGCGCCTGCTCTCCCCGTCGATGTGACCCGACTGCCACCGCTGCTTGCACGCCTAGAGCCGTCGGGCCTCCTCTACTGCTCCCACTACCCTTCTGCTGCTTTAAAGCTGTGCCATTTCATTGTGAAGCACCACACTCTTCCCCATCGCACCGTAGAAGCATTCCCATAGCCAACACTGCCTCCCAACGCCGCCGTTGGTCCTCCCATTGAGCCGATGAGCCATGAGACCATTATTCTACTCTGGCCAACCATTCGCCAATTATTAGCCACCGTAGCATATCTAGACCCTCACAAGCACATCACCGATCATGCCCATGACCCCCATGACTCCATGACTGCCGACGTTGTCCATCATTGCTATGTGAAGCACCCCCACGAGGACAGCCCAACCTAAGCTACTCGAGCCCAAATGGCCACTGTCGTCCTCATCACTAGAAAACCATAGATGCTCCAAGCCACCCAAACCTCGGCGAAGGATTGCCTGAGTGGTCATATGCCATGAGAGATGTCCGTGAACCACCATTCACCGCTAGCCACCAACCTCGATTCCTGAGCCCCTCAAAGCACAAAAATGGAACACTGAGGCATAGAGGAACCCGATCGTGCCCTTGGTCGCCGCTGGCAAGCTTTGCCGGTGCCTAATTTGGATTGCTGTCGTATCACTATGTTCGATGAACAGTAGCACTGAGTGGAGAAGATGACACTATGCAGTCATGGGCCAGGCCAATTTCGGCACAAAGCCAAAAATCAATTAGGGCTGAGATACCATGGTAGATTACAGAGTCAAATATTTTACACTACTAAAAGATTCGGTATTTGGCCGATAGAATTACAAAATGATTCTAGGGTTAAGTATGAATCATGGAAAGCCACATGATGGTTGGAATTCATGACCTTACCCTAAGGAGGAGGTTGTGGTTGAATTGGTGGCAGTGACATGGTGCACTGGGTTAATGGTTTGTGGATGACTGCCTCGTTGATGAAAAGTAAGGACTAGAATCTTATGTTGAGTAAAGGACACTGTTGTGGCTACTGGCCAAACAGTAAAGTAGGAGAGTAGTGTAGTGGAAATGATGGATGGACAATGCTTGCCCCTTCCCTATGTCCAAGGCATGTATATATATTTTCATGAAGTGTATTTTACAATCCTACCCTTACACTCGTGTACCCTCCATAGGGGGTATCTATGTCATTACACATATCTCATTTTGGGCTTTACAACTCTTTAGCAGGCTAAATGGGCTTAGGTGGGGGGCCACCCCTACAACAGACACAGTGGTCACTCAGCCACAAATTTTGACTTATCAGACTTGGTCAAGGTGCTGCTCAAATCAATCGAATATCTACTGAGGGTACACTGTTCCAGGAAGAGAACGGCACACATACAGCGAGGTGGTTTGGAAGGGAAGTCTTCCATACTTAACAACGGTAGCCCCAATCAAGAGTCAGGCCGCTAATTCTGCTTTGGCCTATGAAATCCTAACACTATGAGGTCCATAACCTACTGGGTAGAGACTAGAAATATCAGAGCAGTGAAAGAACTTGTTTTGTCAACTCAACCGCACGCTATCTATTGCGTGTCTATTGTATGACATTGAGAGTTTGAGAAATATTATGGGTAAAACTGGGCAACTCTGCAAAGTAAAATAAATGGTATTCGAATATGTCGTGCTTCTAGTAAATAAAGCTGTGTTTCATGAGTGATTTCAGCAATAAGGCATAAGTAAAATTTTGATACGGATATAGACATGATTAGTGATTTTCAGTTAAATATATTATTTGACTGGAAAGAATTATTGAGCCATATTAAATATTTTCAAGTGAACTCTAATTTAATTGGGTCTTTAATGATTATACTTGGAGATACAGAGCTACTACTATTCTATTTAATTATATACAGGCACATACTCGATCTCTACAAGTCTAAAGTAAAGATGCGTTTGGAAGATCTTGTCGATACTAGTGCAACGTCCATCACTTCAAGTGTACATGATGATGAGGACATCCCGATTGGTCCAATTACGCGAGCACGAGCTAAAAAGATTAATCAACAGGTGAATTCGCTCATAATTAAATTTGGCTTTAATTTACATGAGAACTGGCTACCACCTAATGTTAGTATCTTAATTGGTCTCAGATTTGTGCATGAGGAGACGTTAGGTGCCGAAGCCAGTAGAAATCAGCGGAGCAAGAAAGTCATGCATGTGCATGTGAATTGAGACAAAGATAAATCAAAAGAAACACATGCATGCATGGCCAAAATCACATGCATTCAAGAAGATTCTCCAAGCTTTAATCCCTCACGCAGCTGACCTTGCAGCGAAGCGCGACGGCGACCTCGATCGGGTCTAGCACGGTGCGGTGGTTGCACACGAAGAGGACGCCCGGGTGGCAGGGGCAGAGGCACATGGGCCGGAGGGGGTTCCCAGGAACCCGGTTCCAAAATAAAATTTAGTTATTACTAGTAAATATTCACCTTTTGTGCACCCCTTGGCCCAATATAGTGTACCCCTAGCTCAAAAAACACCCTCACTCGCCCTGTCCAGCCCATTCGTTTTGAAGTGGTGCACCCCCCTCTATTTTGCTCTAGCTCCGCCACTGTCGGGTGGCCCTTCACGATGAGCCTGATGCCCATGAGCTTGTAGGTGTAGAAGACGATGCGCTCCGGGAGGGGCAGGTTGACGTACACGCGGAGGAGTGCTAGCGCGAAGCCGAACGCATCCATAGGTGGTGATCGGTTCGGCTGAAAAGCTCGTGGCTTATGGCTGAAAACACTGTAGCTGGCTGAAAAAAGCACTGTAGCTGACAGAGGCTTATTTAGCATAATTAAATTTAAAAAAATTTAAAAATAAAAAAATATGTTAGCCCATTACGTATAATACAAACAAATACGGGAAAAAAAGAACTGGCAAAAAAGCTCAACAAAAAACCAAAAGTTCAGAAAAAGACAAAACTTATGAATAGTGAAAAATAAGCCAGAAGTCGAAGCCAAGATGATCAGGGATATAGGAAGGTGACGAGCGCGACGAGCGGCGTCGGGCGCTGCACGAGGCGGCCGTCGTGGAGGATGAGCGGGCTCAGCAGCTGGTTCTTGGCCACCGCGCTGTACTTCCTTGATGTCACGAGGTAGCTAGGCTTCCTGCACGGCCACAGCACGTGCTCAGCGTGCATCACACGTCTCAATTATTGATGTCAAAATCACAGCACCGGCTCCCTGTGCTTCTTAATGGAGTGCGACGTACGTACTCCACCTTTGTACTACTGTTTATTTTAGCATGGTTATTGATTTTGCCATGTACGTACCCCAACTCTGTACTACTAGTACTTAGTGAAGCTAGTTGTATATTTGGATCGTTGTGCTTTCAATTCGGTGCTGCTTGGTGCAATTTCAGAGTAAGATAAATCAAAAGAAACACATGCATGCACGGCCTAGATCACATGCATTCAAGAAGATTCTCCAAGCTATAATCCCGTCACGTGATCTTGATCAACTCGGCTTCAGCTTTTGTCTTCTGACTTATTTTGCACTATTCATAAATTTCGACTTTTTCTGAACTTTTGGCTTTTTGTTGAGCTTTTTTGCCGGTTCTTTTTTTCCGTATTTGTTTGTATTATACGTAATGGGCTAACATATTTTTTATATTTTTAAATTTAATTATGCTAAATAAGCTTCTGTCAGCTACAGTGCGTTTTTCAGCCAGCTACAGTGTTTTCAGGCATAAGCCATGAGCTTTTCAGCCGAACCGATCACCACCTAAATTCACATGCACATGCATGACTTTCTTGCTTGGCTGATTTCTTCTGGCTGCGGCATCCAACGTCTCCTCATGCACAAACCTGAGACCAATTAAGATACTAGCATTAGGCAGTAGCCAGTTCTCATGTAAATTAAAGCTAAATTTAATTAGGAGTGAATTCACCTGTTGATTAATCTTTTTAGCTCGTGATCGCGTAATTGGACCAATCGGGATGTCCTCATAATTCTGTACACTTGAAGTGATGGGTGTTGCGCGCAATAGTATCGACAAGGCCTTCTAAACACATCTTTACTTTAGACTTGTACAGATCGAGTATGTGCCTGTATATAATTAAATAAAATAGTAGTAGCTCTGTATCTCCAAGTATAATCATTAAAAAACCAATTAAATTAGAGTTCACTTGATAATATTTAATATGGCTCAATAATTCTTTCTAGTCAAATAATATATTTAACTGCAAATCACTAATCATGTCTGTATCCGCATCAAATTTGAAGTATTTTGATATGGAAATAATGGATAACAAACCCTTCTGTTAATTAAGTATTGTTTTACTATTTTGATTACAAAGTTTTTTTACCAAAAAACTTCCATCCATAAATATTATATTACAACATGTGACTATCCATTTGAATTTCTTGCATATTAGTTATATAGCCTTGCTATGTGGTTTGCTGAGTATCTAGTGTACTCAATCTTACTTTATTTTCATCAGATCAGATAACAGAAGAAGAAATGATGCTTCAACTTCCATGTTAGTATTACGACCGCACTCAAGCATTCATATGGAGATTTCTTCAATTCTTCTAAATGTAAGCTAAGCTTTGAGCTCGAACGCCCATTAAATTTCTAAAGCTGACCATTAGGTCATATTTTAATCAAGTTAATCTTTTAAATAATCGTGAGCATGATACCTTTTCTATCCGCAACTAAACTACTAGACTGTTGTGGGAAGTACAACGGCCCTGTTTTCCAAAAATAGGGTCGTTACACTAAACCAGTAAGTTTTATGAAATGCAAAGTGAAGTAGGACTGCACGCCATATAGAGGTGGATTAAGATATTTTGATTTTCTTTTTTGGGGGTTCACTGCGTCCGTGGATTTTCCCAGACATGGCTCTGTTCGTTTCGGCTTCAGCTTCTGGCTTATTTTTCATTATTCCTAAATTTTATCTTTTTCTGTTTTTTGGCTTTTTTGAGCTTTTTTGCTGGTTTATTTTTTACCGTATTCGTTTGCATTATCCGTAATGGGCTAACATGTTTTTTCTATTTTTAATTTTTTTAATTTTAATTACGCTAAATAAGTTATTATTAAATATAGTGCAATTTTAGTCAGCTACAGTACAATTTTAGATATAAGCCACAGTTTTTCAGCCCAAATGAGTCGGATGTATATATGGGAATTACTGCTTAGCTCTGTCATCCATCTTTCTTCGACGGTGGTGATCGGTTCGGCTGAAAAGCTCATGGCTTATGGCTGAAAACATTATAGCTGGCTGAAAAAGCACTGTAGCTGACAGAGGCTTATTTAGCATAATTAAATTTAAAAAAATTTAAAAATATAAAAAATATGTTAGCCCATTACGTATAATATAAATAAATACGGGAAAAAAGAACCGGCAAAAAAGCTCAACAAAAAGCCAAAAGTTTAGAAAAAGACGAAATTTATGAATAGTAAAATATAAGTCAGAAGCCAGAAATCGAAGCCGAGTTGATCAGGGCCGTGATGGTCTGGCCTATTCCGTCTCCGTCACCTCTCGATCAAGAGTCCAGGATCCAGACCAATGCTACTGTAGCCTGTTGTAATATCCAAATCTACTACAGTGTCTGCAAAATCCACAGAACATTGATTTTTCACAGTGCCGTTGCGGTGCTTGGGCACATCCGCATAGGTCTATGGACCCGACCCTGAGTTTAAACATCTGTACTGAGAGAGTACGAATCAATTAAACCATTGTCCATGGACGCTTCCGTGCGTGTGAGTACCGGTCCATTCTTTTTTTTTAACCGTAATGGATGATTTTTGTCTATAAAATAGATATTTATATAAATAAACTAAATACTAATAAGCTGTTTTAAAAAAATATTCTAATAAACTGTTTCAAAAAATAAAAGCTGTAAATTATAAGATATAAGTCAAAAAAAAGCTACAAATTACTTGTCCATCTCTGTTTTGGCGACCTGCAGAAGCAGTGAAGCATGCAGAATTGTAGACGGGCAACTGTAAAGCCCGTAGAACTGTAGTATCTGTTGGGGCGAGACAAAACTGTGTGCATACGTACCCAGCCCATGCGCTTTAAATACTGAGCACTTGCCGTCTTCCACGCCCACCCAAGAAAATGGAGTGGTCCTCTCAGAAAGAGTCGGAAGATCGCGAGAGGAGAGGATGGATGGGGTCCAAAAGCACACGTCATGTTCATTTGCGGTAAGCATGTCCTAAACCATCTTCACCTGACGCCATGAAACAAACTACCAAGATCAAGGGTCTCTAAAAAAGAATCTCAAGATAATTAGTAGTAGTATGATCTACGAGAATATCAACACCTGACACGAATCTCAAGAATCAGCCATATAATTACCCATCGATCGGTTGGTGCCAAAAAATAATTTTACTGGTAGTGCTAGATAATTGCGATCTCCAAACTAATGATACACGACGCGGTCCTCTTAATTGATTCTTGTCACAAGAAGAGCTTTCCCTGGAAACAATGAGTTGACCAACTTCTTGACAAACAACAATTAATCGTAAACAATAACAACCATGATCAACAACACTAGTCGGTACGGAGTACTCTCATCGATCCCTGCGGGTGGCTGTAGCTCGCTAGTTCTTCTCCTTCTCCTTATTCTTGGATGGGACGCGGCCGTCGGTGCCGGCGAGTATGCCGTACTTCTCCTTGCGAGTGATGGTGGTGCACTCGAAGCCGAGCTGGCCGCTGAGCGTCTTCTGGATGTAGTTGGCCACCTCAATGGGCGACTTGCCGCCGGTGCAGGTGAGCTCCTTGGGCAGCTTGTTCAGGAACGTGATCTCGTACGTCGGCCGCGGGTTCATGAAGAAGAAGTAGGGGTCCATGAGCTTGAATCCCCGCACGGTGGAGCCGTGGAACATGCTCTCCTTGGTGTTGATCGCCACCGGCACGATGCGGTCGGTGAGCTCGGCGAACAGCGCGCTGAACCGCAGCAGGAACGGCTCGCGGCAGGTGGTGCCCTCGGGGCAGATGACCAGGTCGCCCTCCTCCAGCAGCCGGCGGATGTTCTCGGCGTCCTTCTCGCGCTCCCGCGACAGCGCGACGGCCTTGATCGGCGAGATGAGCTCAGAGAACTTGGAGATGCTGTACGTCACGCAGCTGACCTTGCGGCGGAGCGCGACGGCGACCTCGATCGGGTCTAGCACGGTGCGGTGGTTGCACACGAAGAGGACGCCCGGGTGGCCCTTCTTGGGCGGCGGCGGCGGGTGGCCCTTCACGATGAGCCTGATGCCCATGAGCTTGTAGGTGTAGAAGACGATGCGCTCCGGGAGGGGCAGGTTGACGTACACGCGGAGGAGCGCTAGCGCGAAGCCGAACGGCATCCATAGGAAGGTGACGAGGGCGACGAGCGGCGTCGGGCGCTGCACGAGGCGGCCGTCGTGGAGGATGAGCGGGCTCAGCAGCTGGTTCTTGGCCACCGCGCTGTACTTCCTTGATGTCACGAGGTAGGCTTCCTGCACGGCCAAAGCACGTGCTCAGCGTGCATCACACGTGTCAATTATTGATGTCGAAATCACAGCACCGGCACCCTGTGCTTCTTATTAATGGAGTGCTACGTACGTACTCCATGTTTGTAGTACTGTTTATTTTAGCATGGTTATTGATTTTGCCATGTACTCCATCTCTGTACTACTGGTACTTACTGAGGCTAGTTGTGTATTTGGATCGTTGTGCTTTCAATTCGGTGCTGCTTGGTGCAATTTCAGAGTAAGTTTGCTAGTTAAATTGATGAAATGGACAATGGATTGGAAAGCATGCATACTGATGATTCCAGCAATCGCATAAAATTAAGGGGGGAAATGACCATTTTAAAGTTAAGAGGTTAAACCCTCACGTACAATCTGACTACTTGTATGTCACGGGTGTTGGAGGCTACTCTCTTCGCTCCATAATATAAGTATAGCACGTATACCTTAAAAACATATAGTTGCTTATAGTACTATTTTTTCTATTAAAAACAAATATCTAATTTTACTCAATATTATTTAAATAATATACCTTGTAAGCGGGAGGGAGGAACCAGTGCAGAGAAGAACCAGTCCTACCAGAACAGGGTGCAGATTAACTGCAAATTTTTTTGCCATAAATCGGTGGTGACCTCCCCACCAAGAGAGGAATTTGTTATTCTCCAGGACAGTGCCAGAACGACGGTCCCAGGAAGAAGGAAACAAGGCAGTATTTATCTCTGCAAGACTGTCCGGACGGTACAGAGAGAGAGAGAGGGGGGGCGGGCGGAAAGATCTGGCTGGCACTAGCAGGCAGAGGAGAGGCACGCTCAGCTCCAGCTTTGATGTCTCACACGCTAAGCCGGCCGATCTCCTTGAATGCGCCCGGGACAAGGCTTGAATTCTCACCAAACATCCGTAAATGGAGCTGACTGAGGCCGGCCGGAGGCGCCAGTGGGTGAACCCGCGCATTCACTACGGCGGGGCCACGGGCGAGCGAGCTAGACCGACGGGCTTCCATGCTCTGCTGTCTCGAGTCGGATGATGCTTTCTCGTGTGATTTATTAAGCTCTAGGTGCGACACAGATGTTTGGTAGTTGCGGTAATGACCGTGGTTAGCGAGAGACCGAGGATCGTGTTAGTACAGGCAGCCGAACCGAGCAATTTGCGGGAAATTTCTATCCAAACGGGCCCTAAATAGTTTGTAGTCTCTAAGGGCAACTGTAGTGTATGAAAAGAGAAGGCCTTAAGCCACCTTAAGGTCAACCTTATACATTACAGGGGTGACCTTAAGCAGACCTTAAGCAAAAAAAGCTTAAGGCTGGTCCTCAAGCTAAAGACCTGGCCATAAGCATTAAAATACAATTTTTCTTTATCTGCCAAGTGGGACCGTCTTAAGACCCCTTGGGTTATATACACTATGGAGTTGGTCTTAAGGTTTAGATGGGACTCACCTTAAGACCCTTTGGGTTATATACACTACAGATGCCCTAATTCCGAATGCTGCTAATTCCTCTACAAGAGTGTTCATTCTAGCTTAAGCTTTTAGCATTTCGATATTTTTTGCACTTTAGCTGCTATAAATTTTTTCAAAGTAATTAAATTTAAAAATAGAAAAACATATTCTCTCATCATGATAATACAAAGAAATACAAAAAACGAAAAAAAACGAAAACCTAGAAGAAAAAAAAAGACAAAATTAATAAGCTAAAAGCTGAAGCGCAAATGAGAACAAAAGTTGAAGCCAAATTCAGCATGGAACAGTGCAATTGAAAATACGACAATTTTACGAGTAAGGAGAACGGAAGTCGGAGGAGTCAAACCTTGCAGATGGACATGAAGTCAAAATCAGTCTCCCTGTCCCCCAGACCGACGTCGGGCACCTCGTCGCCCAGCTCCTTCACGACGGCCTGCTTCTTGTGCTCGCCGACGAGCACCCCGGGCTTCACCATGAACCCCGTGGCCTTGCCAGACTTGCCGACCTCCAGCTCCGTCCCGACCACCTTGTCGGCGCCCAGGAACTCCTTGGCGAACGGCTCGACCATGATCCTGGGGCTCGCCGTGATGATGTACCGCTTGCCGAAGGAGTTGAACACCCTCCAGCTCTCCGGGTGGACGTCCTCGGCGTAGAACTTGGGCAGCACCGACCGCGCCACCATCTCGATGCTCCTCACCTTGAGGCCGGCGACGGAGATGTACACCAGCGTGCTGATGGCCAGAGACTCTGAGAAGAAAATGTAGGTCACGTACACGAACGGCACGGACAGGAGCAGCACCACGGCGCGGAGGAGGCTGCCGGCCTCGAGGGCGACGAGGAGGTAATACGGGAATGCGCTCCGGGACATGAGCAGCGTGCCGTCGAAGTCAGCGGCCACCGTCTGCTCCGACCTCCCCTCCGAGCTGCACTCCTCGACGGGTTTGAATCTTTGAGACACCATTGCGTCGTCTTGATCTCACCAGAAGATGCCCGTGGAGAGAGAGAGAGAGAGAGGAGGAACGCGAGGCGGTGGCAGTGGAGCGGAGCAACGAGAAGGGAGTAAATATATGCAAGGCTGGTGGACGGAGAGGCCAGAGGACGGTGTATAATTGCAGTCTAGCTTGCAGCTAACTCAAGAGGCCATTACTTCTAGAGAGCGATATACACGAGCGCGACTGCGATTGATGCAGCCAGACTTGCGAGACGTGGATTTCTTGAGCACTAACGCAAAGGAACACGTAGGAGGCTAGCCACATTAATTAGCCCATTGCTACTTCGAGGGCGTTCAGGCAACCATGCGCGCGCGCGCGCTCGTTCTCACCAACGCGTCGACTTTTTCAGACCGTAAGTCGAATATATCATCGCATATATCCATTCTTTTTACTTTATTTGTGGACGTACTCTAAAACGACGTCTTACGAAAGATTCACTTTTCCGGTGCATCACATTTCTTCTCCCCAAGAAGAAACGTTAATGGGTCATATGATTTTTTTAATCTACAAGGAAAGGTAAATCGCAGCATGGAGCGTGGACGACTATGGTTATGGAGGCCGGCTCGTGGCTTTATTAATCGAGTCGGAATAGTTGGTTGGGAAGTTTATAGGTGTGGTAGCTCCACAGCGGCAGCCCATTGATTAGCGTACGTCGCCACTCGCTACCTTGTCATGGAGCAGGAGCAGGAGCAGGAGTCGAACGAAAAGAGACAATCCAGCTGAAAGCCAACTGCAGGCCCAGCTGCAAAACAAATCTCATTCTTCTGTTTAGTACAGAGGATTATACTACTCCTGCTTTTAAAGCTAATCTGACGGAGGCATGGAGTACGCGTAAACACGCCGAGTGGGGCAATCAGATTGTCCTATAGCCTAGATGTGAGGTGAGATGAAGATGAGGTATATTTTCGTTTCTGCAACGTCCGGGCAGCAGTGTATACTGAATATAATATTTACCTGGAAATCCATACCAGGTCCTATCGAAAAAAAATTGAATGGATCGTAGTGCCAATAATTGCACCGGCCCAGCGACCCCACATGTATCACCAAGGAAACCTACTTGCCCGTGCAGTGTATACTCCACCTATAGTGATGTGTATCAATTATGTAGTAGCTACAAAGTCCATGCGAGTGAACTAATGCAAACAAGGTCAGTCGTCTCGTACTACATCACCGATGCACGCAAGGCGAAGGGGAGTGCACACTGCATGGTACTGCTGAACTGTTGCAACCACCAATGAAATGGACTCGAGGCACATCAGCACATTGCCATGATTTTAAACTAGATGCAGTGTTATTGAATTACATACAATCGTGTTAATGGCTATTTTAGTGTTAAAGTACTAATAACGATGTTAACCATCCGATCTAAATTGTGTGGCTCGGATAGAAGTGAGTGATAACCTCATCCCACTTAAATACTTTTACAGAAAACCCCCCACATATTTCACAAAAACCCTTCAAATCTACCATTGTTGTTGTATATTGTAGCGTTCTCACCCACTTTCATTCGAACCACACAATCTAGATCGAACGGTTTACGTCGCCATTAGTACCTTACCACTGAAATAACCATTAAGAATAGATATATTGCCTTACATACAGGCCATAGCAATATGTCTTCCTCGTTGTACTAGTCCTGCCCTTTCCCCTTATTAATACAGTCAAATGCAACTATTTTTTTCATTTCCCACAAAACTAAACTGCGGCGGCTGATCACTGAACTGTTACTCCAATACAGCAAAGCTGCCATCATACTTAACATGGGACTATGCGAGAAGTTCAGAATTATTTGTGATGAATTGTTGTCAATAGGTGTTGAGTTAAAATTCAAATTTACGACATATTTGAATTTTTAGTGATTCCGTTCCTTGGGTCCTTCTCCCCATTCAAGTCGGACATCATTTGGAAAGAGAAGGCTGAGAACAGCAAGTTTTTTTGTGTGGTTGCTTGTCCGATCCAAGATCCTAACGGCGGACAAACTGGCAATAATAGTATTGGAGTATATGGTAGTTAGAGATAAAATAGGATAGAATTGATTTGTATCGAGTCCTTCCTTATCTCCTCTACCTTGTACACTATATATACCGGCCCCCGAGGCTCAATACAACAACCACAATATTCGCAGTATCTCTCCCTCTCAATCCAATCTAACATGGTATCAGAGCGGGCGTTCTAGCGCGCCGCTCACACTTCCGCCGTCGCTGCCCCCGGGAGTGGACGCCGATCCTTCCGGGGGCAACCAATCGTCGTTTTTTACATTGTTGTTCGTCCGTCGTTCTGAGTCATCCGCAGCAGCAACAATTGCAACACATGACCGATCCAGATCCAGGCCTCCACGCCTCCCAGGACTCCCCGCCGCCTGGACTCTCCACACACGCCTCCCAGGCCCCCATCCCACGCCTGCTTCCCGGCCGCCTCGCCTCCCCATCCCACGCACGCCTCCCTCGGCTGCCCGCCTCTCGGCCGCCTCCTCACCGCCGCATCCCGGACGCCGCCCCGTCTTGGCCAGTCGTCTCGGCCTGCCGCCTCCCAGCCGCCTCCACCACAGACGCCTCCCGGCCGCCTCGACGCCGCCGTCTTGGCCGCTTGCCTCGTCCTACCGCCTCCCCGCCGCCTCCACGCCGTCTCGGTCATGGCCGACAACAACTCGGCGCCATTATCTGCTGCTGTATCTTTTTTTCTCCCGTTCAGAGATTGGATTTGCGTCGCCCACCACCGCTCGTCTCGATCTGGTCGTCCACGACAACGCCGTCTCCGACTCCGTCATAGCGGCCACGTCTTCGTCGTCCTGCTCCGCGCGCACATCGGCTTGATCACCCGATCGAGCGTACGGCTGCGACAACTTCTTCGGATGGATCATCTTCGTGTCGCCATCAAGCTTTGGGCTGCCACTACGTCGCCCCCTCGGGCCGTAGTGTTGTCGCTCGTGGTCCACGTCCACTAGCTGCCGCGGCGCTGAGAGGCGCCCTCCTCGGAGTAGCCGCATCGCCAATGGACCCCCTGCTGTTGCTTTGACTTGGAGTTGCAGTCCGGCCGCAACGTCGCTGCTCTTGTCATCTTCACCGCCGTCAACATCAGCCACTCGGGATCTTCTTCGCCTACATCGAGCACTTCCGCCGTGTCTTCCTCCAGCTGTCACCATTGCTGCTCTCGGCCGGTGGTCCAGCTGCCCGTCCTTCAGCGACCGACATAGCCGCTCCAGCGCCGTTGGTCCCTCTACGTCGCCTTCGTCCTCATCCACCGTGCCTCATCGCCAGTGTCGCCGTATCTTCCTCGACTACATTTCGTTCTTCTCCAACAACTGCGAGCTGCACCGGCACTTCTCCTTCTACGCCATTCTCGCGCCGCGACCGTCTTGGAGGCCTTCTCTGCTAGTCTCCTCTGACATTGGCACATGGTTCATGGTGGTCCCTCCCTTGCCCGCGCAGTATTGGCAACACCGTTGTGCGCTTCGTCCCGATTCATCCTTGGGCCTGGCAAACCCATTTGTGACGTCTCGTCCTCGACGGCTTCGACAGCATCGGCTCTTCGGCGTCATCTTCCTCCACGACTGCCTCGATCGCGTCATCGTCTTCGTCTACAGTGCACTCTCTTCGCGCAACTCGGTTTAACGGCGTCATCCTGCATGCCGTGACCACTTCCTGGCGCCCTCCTGCGCGCCCGCGGCTTGGCTACTCGTCATCGGCACCCGTCTTCGGTTGTATCGACCACGGCTACCTCACGCACGGCTACCTCGATCACGACTTCTTCGCTTCCGTTGCTTTGGCTACATCGACTTGGGCACAAAGGGCTATCATCGTGTTGAGTCCTCTTGTCGATTTCTTCTCCAGTCCAAGTGTCCGCGTTGCTCACGCTTAGACTGCGAGGGGATATTGGAGTATATGGTAGTTAGAGATAAAATAGGATAGAATTGATTTGTATGGAGTCCTTCCTTATCTCCTCTACTTTGTACACTATATATACCGGCCCCCGAGGCTCAATACAACAACCACAATATTCGCAGTATTTCTCCCTCTCAATCCAATCTAACAAATAGGATGGCCACATAATCAGGATTGCCCTTTGTGTGATCAGGAGCCAGAAAGGGCAACACATTTGTGCTTCAACTGTCTTCACCAAACAAGTGTGGGACAAGGTTGCAAATTAGACGGGCCAGGCAGGTTTCAGAATAGTTACGGACATTGACAATATCGCGTGGACGGTGAAACAACCCAAACTTCGAAATGCATTTGAATTAATTTGAATTTCGATTTCAATTTGAGCTCTGTCCAATTCAACTCCATTCTCACCCTTGTGCGCTTCTCACCCTTAGATGCCATCCCCTCTAGCCATTCATGCAAGCTTCCCGACCGTAGTCACTATTTACCATTCAATAAAAATCAGAGGACGATGCACTGCCGCAATTTTGCTACCACCACTCTTTTGATTCTCAGCCAATCATCGCAGCAACCTGGTCAGTCAATCGTACCATCTTTTCCCTGAGCCTCTGACACCTAATTGAATTTCCTTGACTTGCGTCGGAGCTTCCCGAGCCAAAATTTGCCACCGCCTCACCTGCTCTGTCTCACAACCGACAAGCCTCACCCACCTTTCTTGACCACCATAGCTCACCAATCGAGGAGGCGATGAGACCAACACGCCACGCTGCTACCGACCTTCTTGTCACCTCTCCTGAACCGCACCAAATTTTCCAACTCCCTCCTGCCATAGCCACACGCCGCAATCCTAGTGGTGCCAACACTGTACCAAACCGCCCTAACTCACCTACAAAATGCCCCGAGCCCTCCATTGAGTTGCATAGACGCCCCAAGTAATCCTCAAACACCCCAATTCCTCTCATCGGCCGTCGTGTCACCGTCGTCGCCGAAAAACCTCAAGTAAGCCCGAATTTCAATTCTTCCTATTCGGTTCATCACGTTTCAATTTCCTACTCCTGTAGCATCCTCATGACCCAGGAACTCAAACCAAGCACCGCCATGGTCCGCCAAACCCCGTAGCTCGTCGGCCACCACTTCCTGTTTGGCCAAAATCACCCTATCGTGGGCACGCCACCACAAGCTACCTTAGCCCAAACCGATCATACCACTAACACCCTCACATCCCCTAGATGCTAAAAAAATCATGCTCCCATTGATTAGGACCTCGAAAATCAAGTATGCCTTAGAACTATCTGAGAACTTCTTACCTCATCGTAGGCCACTTCAAGCTTTTCCAACCGCTCCTAACCTCTAAAATGGAACCGCCTCCACTCCACTCACCCATCCATACCCTTGCCGGCCCTCGAGAACCACCACAGCCATCAGAATTTGCTCAAAACAAAAGCTTTGTTTCGGCTGCTACACTCGAAACCGGTATGAACAGTGATAACCCGGCACCCGTTACTATTTATCCAAAACCCTAAAAACATATTTATATCCATTTGGTCCGTTTCAAGCTTGTTTACACTATTCCAAGCTCCATTTTCTCATGTCAGACACATAAAACCCAAAACCACCGAAAACACTGCTTCAAACCCTAAACCCAACCTAATCCAAACTTTTACCATTCGCCGAAACCTATACACATACTCGCCTTAACCATTTTGAGTCATAAAGTCCACTCACAATTATATTTAGCCTAAATACACTCTGATAAAGCTCCAGCCAGCCCAGATGCCATGACTAATACCGTTCCAATCATCACTATTCACCGAAACCCGAGAAATACACACACCCACACACCCATTTTGATCATCTTGAATCTGTCTACATCATTCCCAACTCCGTACCATCAAACTCCAATAAAGATCTAAACCACCCAGAAGATATTGACTCCAAACCCAATATTGTCTATACCCCGTAGCCATTCACAGAAATCCATATGACCTATATACTTTTTCAAACCGTCTAGAACCCATATAACCCAACTCCAACTCCGATTAGCTAAATCAAGTACTGCCTAAACCCTTATCACCTAAACGTGTAATGACCGACATAATGAGATAATCATATTTTGTGGGTAAAATTGTACACCTCTACAGAGTGTTAATAATCTATTCGAATAGCTGTGCCCCGGTCATGGGCAACATGTTGAAATACCACAATGTGTAGTTTTCACAAAATGGTTATTAATATGGGAGTTTGGTAAAGGACATGGATTAAGGTTCATGGACCGGACATGCGAAATACATGGGAGGAGAGTTGCTCTCACATAGTCAAATGCTTATGGACATTTTACTTATTTATTTTATTCCAGTTGAAGTGCCTAAGTCATAGGATTGAAATCTAATTATGATTTAATAGTGAAAATATGGCTTTACGTAAAAGAAACATAAAACCATCTTTTGATTTAACCTTGCATATAGAAGATAGCCTTATAAATACATTCTGCTATAGAGACTTGCTGAGTACTGTTGGTTGTACTCAATCTTACTATATTTCCACCACAACAGATACCAGAAGAAGAAATAATACTTCAAGTTTTCGTGTTAGGGTTATGACTGTACTCAAACGTTCATGTGGGAAGTTTCGTCGGTTCTTTTGAATGTAAGTTAAAAATTTTGAGTTTAGTCGTCCTTATATTGTTAAAGTTAACTGCTATATCATATTTTAATCAGATTAACCTTTTTAAATTTTCGTAAGCATGCATGATACTCTTTTTATTTGTAACTGAACTCCTAAACTGTTAGGAAGATAACAATGTCCATATTCTCAAAAATAGAGGCGTTACAGATGGCATTTTCTAAATGCGTGCCCAAATAGGATCGTCGAGAGCTCAACATGATCTTCATCTACTCGTGCTGGAACATTTGGAAGGAGAGAAACAGACTTCATCTTCCAGAATGAAGCACTATCGCCCAGCAGGTTCTTCATTTGATTCAACAGGAGTTTCACCAAAAACGAAGAGCTTCTCAACAAGACTAATAGCTCTTTATTTTTTGAGTGCTTGTTTGGTTCCATAACGTTTCTTTCTCTAGTTTCTCCAGTTGTGGTGCTCTTCGGCCATTTGTTTTGTAACTTTCTCTAATTCTTCTATAAAGATTGGCAGAGCTCCTGCTACACTTAAAAAAAACACCTCTCATGCCTTACCATAGATTTCCTAAAAAAAACACCTCACTTTTGTACTAATCATAGCAGCATTGTTGACAAAAGTTGGTAAACCAAAGCAAGAGCATACCGGGACAAATTCCTGTCTACCATCATAAGGAAAGAACAAAAAAGAGTAGAGGAAAAGGACTTGAGACTTCGGATCCGGCTTTTTGCTCGAGTAAAATTCTCACAGCATGGCATCAACTAGGCTGGTGTAACTAACTGGAAAAATAAGGCGCAGGTGCACCGACTAAACGATGCAACACTGCTGGGCACAATAATCAAGTTGTGAGAAAATAAAAAAGGAACAGCTCCTATCATTATCATCAGAATGAACGATAAGAAATCCCATTATTCCAATATGGCAAACATGCAAAGTCAAGGACTAGAAGAAGGGAAATCCTGGTATTAATTGTGCAGCGGCTACTTCGACTTCAGCATTACAATTTATGTGCACGTGCTCTATTCAGGATGGACATATGGTTGATCCAATGATCCTTGCCATCTCAACTTTGCATTCCCATTCTGATGATCATTTGGGCTTTTTTGGTGGTTTATGGCTGAAAAACACTGTAGCTGGCTGAAAAAACATTGTAGTTGATAGAGGCTTATTTAGCATAATTAAATTTAAAAAATTAAAAAAATATATAAAATATGTTAGCCCATTATGTATAATACAACCACATACGAAAAAAAGAACCATCAAAAAAGCTCAACAAAAAGTTAAAAGTTCAGAAAAAGATGAAATTTATAAATAGTGAAAAATAAGCTGGAAGCCAGAAGTTGAAGCACAAATCATCACAGTACAATTTGGTTGCTATTTGAGATCGATTAGTCGAGACAAGAGAGAACATCACATCAAATTATGTCGTACGACTAAGCATTCAGCACGTCCAAGTACCAACACCATCAACTCGCCTAGATAACACATTATAGTACCTGTCTAAGTTTAATTATGCAAGTAAACAAAGTCAAAACCTAACCGCAAAATTAGGAGGCAAGACGAAAAGAGGGAACGAGATTAAGCTACAGAAAATTGCCAGGTTAGAAAGTAGGAATAGGAAGGAGAAGAGACGGGACGATTTTTGTTACCTCGCTGGGATTGGCCGTAGTTGCCGATCGAGGAGGAGTGGAGTACTGGAGTCTGGAGGCGGCGGCGGAGAGAACTGAATCGCGCGGCCGCCCCCTTGGATTCGGGGTTGGGTTCCTCTGGAGCCCAGTGACAAGTAGGCCTTGGAAACTCGTGGGCCGAGGCCTTTTGTAGGCTCCATTTCTTCAGGTTGGCTTTTAAGATTATGGGGCTGTTTGGTGATGGTCAAAATAAGCCGAAATATTGTCATAGCTAAAACCTAGGTAAAGTCAAATATAGATAAAAAGAACGTTATTTGGATTGTGTCCAAGCTAAATTTTGCCATTACCAAAATTTTGGTAAGCCACTTTCTCACTATCGGATTGTCTATGTGTGACATTGGATTTCATTGATGTTACCAAATTTTCGTGGGCACTACCAAATTTTAGTAGCAAACCAAACAGTAGCCATTTTTTATTGGTGTTACAATATTTGCTTTAATTTGCAAGGTAGCAAACCAAACAGCCCCATGGCACAGATTTGACCTAGATTTGAAGTGCTAATTTGGGGCTGTTGTAATAGAATTATTACTTTGGGCAAATGGACTGAGTGAAAATAACCTCTCAAAAAAGAAGAGCAATTTTGTTTAGTACCATAGTAAAGAATTGCGACTTGGAAAATACCATTTGTGAAGGAGATAGGCTGCAAAATACCATCACGAAGGACGAAAATATGCAAACTGTCACTGCCGTGAAGCTTTCCATCCCATTGGAGCGAATTGACCATTTTACCCTCATTCTTCGTTCTTTTCTTTATTTTTTCCTTTTGTAATGTCTAATCCCACCTATCATTCTCCCCTCCTAATGAAGTAAAGATCAATTTCTCCTCCAATCTCTCTGCTCTCTCTATCCGATGGCAACGGCGGCGAGGCTCGGCTGCGGCGAAGGGAGGTATAGGGAGGTCGATTGATGCATGTGGGGATTCATTTTTGCACTCAAACATAGGCTGAGGCTGTATGGTGTGAACTCACAGCGGCGGTGGTGTATTGCTGAAACAGGGTAGCAGTAGCAGCGACATGGTGGTGGTGACCGTTTGGTTTGGGGAGATTACAGGAGGGCTGACAATGGAGCAGGGTGCATGGTGGTGCCAAGCTGGGGGCGGCAAGGTCGAGTTTGGGGTGGTCAAATAAGTTCGGTAGAACAAGGCAGGGCTAATGGATGGTTTGTATTGAGGAAATTGCATATAAGAGATGGAGTTTAATTTGGTGGTGGTCGTAGCTCACCTATTTTGAGGACAAAGATGGTGGCACGACTCAGCCCGATCTCCCCCTCCGGTGAGATTACAGCCTGAATGTATCTTGCCGATTGGCGGCAGGACCACCGTATAAAATGTGCATGCTCTGATCTCAATAAAAGTTTTGAGGGTAGTTTTGGCCATTTGCCAATGATGTATCTTGCTGATTGGTAGCGCTTGCGCCTTGTATTGATGAGTTTTAACACACGAACGTAAGTTGGAAGACATATAACTGGATAAAAACGTTGGGTTGATGCAACTTGCATATCCACAACGAGTATTCATTCCCTCTGCTTGATTCCGTGTCAAGATTCGTATTTACAACCGTTCCCTGCCTCTGGGTAGATAGTATTCTCGCACCTGTTCTGCATCTGGCCGCAACGTCGTCCACATATACACGTAGTTTTATCTTGGAAGAAGTCCATGTAACATCTTGAAAGAAGTCCATTAACGTCTCGAATTTTACTCAAAAGTTCGTCCAGCACATTGAACTATGAAGCCAGACATCTGATCCTTAAACTTTACAATCCGATTCAAATAACACCCCAATCCGGTTTCACATGATGATATTATCCACATACCATGATAAAGTGAGTAGTTTTGCTACATAGAACGACACACTGATCAAATTGGATCCATGATGGGTATGGACATAGGGGCTTCTTTCCAATCGAACTTCCAACCAGCTTCCATGGCCAACGCCCTTGTGGCTCCCTCTCTCTCTGTTTTTATTTGGAAGAGAAATCTTTGTAGGTCTCACCTATCATTTATCTAAACTTAGCAGCGTAGTATTCTATATGGCAAAATCATCCACTCATTACGTTATATAGATAATACTACCATATGAAACCGGGTTAGGATATTATTTGAACTAGATTACAAATTATATATCTAGTTTTATAGTTTAATGTGTTAAATGGACTTTCAAATAAAGTTCTACATGTTATACGGAATTTTTCCTTTTATATGTTGCGCACATTCCCGGACGCACAGGAGATTCCCTGTGTCGGGTTTACGAATTACGATGCTTCGTCGTTGCCCCAGGCCAGGCCAGATCCGTATACAGCCTGTCGCATGTATGGGCTTGACATTAGTCAGATTTTCCATACATAGTGCCAAGGACCTGCGTATTCTTCAGCTGTGTTCTTCAAAATGCATCACGTATTCCTTCGCATCTCCCATTTTCACACGCCCCCTCTAGTAGGTCAGATATTTTACATGAAGCCCGCTGGTCCAAAGTTTGAATAGATTTTCGGCCTTACCTCGAAACCTTTCCAGTGCCACAGAAGCAGGTTGGCAGCAGAGTTGTGCTGACACGGAAGATCAGGTTTGCTAGTATTTCCCTTCTCCAGATTCTTGTCTCAGGCGGCAATATAGCTCGGTACTTTTTGTCTTCTTTTTTCACCATTTGTAGTTTCTTAGTGACGGTCAACACCAATATTGATACAGGTATTAAAGCATGGGTATATGTATCTATAAAGATGGCGGCCTTCAAACGACGATTGCCAATTTCTTACTTTGTCAAGGAAGGAAGATTCTAGAATTGTAGTTTCTTAGTGACGGTCAGTACATGAAACACCAATTTGTAGTTTCTTAGTGACGGTCAGTACATGAAACACCAATTTGTAGTTTCTTAGTGACGGTCAGTACATGAAACACCAATATTGATACAAGCATTAAGCATGGGTATATGTATCTATAAAGATGGTGGCCTTCAGTGGCGGAGCCAGGATTTATCGGAGCCTCGGACCCAAAACTAAGGAGGACATAAGTCTATAACTAACTATAAGGAGGACATTTATCGAAGCCTCGCGCCGCCGCGGAGAGGAGGCGCCGGGGTGCCGCACTGCCGCGGGCCGAGGCGGAGTCGCGGAGAGCAGGCACCGAACTCACTAACAGATGTACCACCCTTTGCATAGCTATGAGAAGAATTCACTATGTCTATAAAGAATGTTGCAATTTCTTGTTTCATGAATTAGGCTTATGGTCAACTTCACCCAGATTCACTCAAGTTGCATCAAGAGAACAACTATTGACAAGAAGAAAGAACACAATGTAACGGTGAGATAGCAAGGTAGTGCAGTAGTTTCTCCACAGAGATAAAAGAATGTACTCAGAATTGCTCACTGAAAAAGAGGCAATAGACGAAGGTAATGAAACCATAAAGTATCATACATGGCCAGAATATTTGCCAAATTGACAAATCACATATTTCAAATTGATTCAGTATCTAATAAAAATGGAAGGTCACATAGACTAGAATTCAAAGAAGACATGCACTCTTGTGCTGGTCCAGATAAAATGAGCAATCATGGCTGAAACAAGGATCAACTGAAACTGGTCTAGCCTCATTCACTGATCTAACCATTGTTATTCCGAAGTTCACACTCGTTTCTTTGAGCATCCCAAGAAAAAAAATATACTATGAGGAAACTGTCCAAATTGATTGGGAAACTGGTAGGTTCATATGTTCTTATTCATACCACCCACAAGATGACAAGATTCTTCTCTATCTATGAAGATGGTGTCCTTACAACTCTAAAAATCAAGATGTGAAGTAACTTTTACCTTGTAAAGAGGATCGCCAGTAACTTCGTATCTCATTTGCCCACCAATAGCAACCGCCAACCGGAATATGTGTATTGGCATGAAAACCCAAAAGACTGTCAGGAACGCAAGAACACAGGGCCAGGAAGGAAGCTCTTCAGACCTGAACTGCAAGAACGCAACTGGTTTCTTGAATCAAATGGAATCAAATCGAAAGAAGTAGAGGAAGCAGAGCAACTCAAGAACTGAATGAATCCATCCAAGAACCACCAACCAAGGAATGGCGACACAAGGAGTGGCGAGGCGGCGGCACAGTCGCACAGGGAAGGTCGACGCGGCGGAGAGGCGCTGAGGAGGCGAGAGCCGACGTCGCGGCGGAGAGGAGGCAGCGGGGTGATGCTGCGGCGAACTGATGGAGAGAAGGCGGGGGCGGGGGCGCGGCGGAGAGGAGGCGGGGGTGCGGCAGAGAGGAGGCGGGGGGCGGCGATGCGGGGGAGAGAATGCGCCGATGCGGTGGGGGGCTGGGGGCGGCCGGCGGCGCCGCGGCGGAGTCGCGGAGGCGGAGAGGCGTCGCGAGACCCGCCAAGACGGCAGTCGGGAGTGCGGGATTGGGGTTAGGGTTAGACGGGAGTCTCATTGCGCAATTGGGCCGTTCGCTCGTTGGCTCTGCTGGGTGGCTGGGAATCAGGCCGGCCGGAAAGACTCGAGCTAGTACATTGTGCAACATTTTTTTTGGATAAACTTGCAAAAAAAATTCACTGTTATTTTCGCTGGGCCCATCTCCGCCCCCGGTGGCCTTCAAACGACGATTACCAAATTCTTACTTTGTCAAGGAAGGAAGGTTCTAGAATTGATGGCTCACTGCTCATGCTTGACCAAGAAAAAGAAAGAAAACACAAATATCTGAAGATATTGCAGAGTGTGTGAACAGTAGAGACCCTTAAAAAAACATGAGTTGCTTATGAACAGCCAGCGAGGAATGGATAGGTGCGAGATGTAACAGGTACGGTGATTGGAGCGTTGGAGATTAGTAATGGATGGTGTATAACCGCAGGGAGGGTAAGGGCAGGGAGTGGAGTCGAGATAAGGATGCGCGTCGTTGGATAGCTGGCGATTTCTCATCGACGGCGTCTCTGTCGGCAGTCGAGAGTCGAGACCACCCGGACTTACCAGAGAAGCCAGCTGAGGCCATTTATTGAATGGTCTTGACTTGCTCACCTCACCTGATAGTACGGTCTAAGTGTAGGTGATACCGTGATACATTTAATCTTCTCATGGTGTAACACGGTGTGCTCTGATGAATTTGTTTACAGGCTCGTGTCAATAGAGCTTGTGGTGCATCGTCCACAGGTTACTGGACTCTTCAAATAGCTCCGCACTACAAAGCCGGGGGGATTCCGGCTCCCCCGCGCGGCCACGTCACCCCCGCCCGCGCGTCCGGCCGGCGCGTGGCGGGGGGTTTCCCGTACGGCCAGGGGAGGTGTTTTTCTCCGGTTTTGCGGAAATTACGTATAGGTCTTTTTTTCTCGCGAAAAGGTCCCTGCAAGTTTTTTTCCCCAAAAAATTTTTTGGATAGCGCCCCGCAGGTTCCCGAAATTACGTATAGGCCCTTATTTACTTACGAACAGGTCCTTACAAGTCCTCGATTTTTTTCGAAAAACCCCTTTAGCTTTCTCGAAATTGCGTACGTGCCCTCGATTTTTTTAAAAAAACCTCCTCACGAATTATCGCCTCTTTTACTTCGGTACACACGGTGGCTGGCGCAGCGTGTCGCCGCGCCTATGAGGCTAGTGATTACTACTTTACTAGCAACTGCATGCAGGCTGTGAGGCGGTGCTTCTACTGTGGAAAAATTGCTCCTTTACCTTAAAGTTTAATGGCGTTTGCTCATGATGTCTCATTGACATGCGGATCCAGGGCCCATATATCAGTGAGACATCATAGGGCAAATGAGCAAACGCCATTAAACTTTAGGGCACATGAGCAAATCCCCCTTCTACTGTATAGCAGGAGAATTGTGGGGCAACTGTGTGGAAAATTGCATTTGTGCAAGACGAAGGATGTCTGCATGGCTAGTGACCATTGCCTGCTCTAGAGGCCGGGAAGGCAAAAATGTCTGAGATCTAAGGCTTCGCATGGTTCGTGTGCTGAACTGGCAGAACTGCTGACTGCAATTGTGATAAATCTTAGCTCTCAAAAAGGGGGAAACAATCCTAGAGTTGAGACTACTAGCTGCATAAGCGCGGCGCACGCCGCGCTAGCTACCGTGTGGACCAAAGTAAAAGAGGCGACAATTCGCAGGGAGTTTCATAAAAAAAACCAAGGACACGTGCGTATTTTCGAGAAAATCAAAGATCTTTTTTGTAAAAAATCGAGGACTTGTAAGGACCTGCACGTAAGTAAATAAGGACCTATACGTAATTTTAGAAACCCGCGGGGCGCTATCCAAAATTTTTTTAAAAAAAACTGGGCGCAGGGACCTTTTTGCGAGGAAAAAAGATCTTTACGTAATTTTCAGAAAACAGAAGGAAAGTGCTTCCCCCGGCCGTACGCAAAATCCGGCGCCACGCGCCGGCCGGATGGAGCGCAGGGGCGACGTGGCTAGCCTCGCAGGCCGCGAATCCCTCCGCTAATACTTCGGTTAAGATGCAGTCCCTCCGGATGAAATACATGGCATGGATCTCTGGTTCTCTACCGTCATTGCATAATTGGTCAGTGAGTGCGATAGTAGACGCGGGAAGAATAAATATCTACCCTGGATCGATCTACCTTTCAAATTGGTCACGAAGCAATTATTGGTTTTTGTCCCTCTACCGCCTATTTCCACAAAAAAAAACATATGTGACGTAAGCGAGCAGCTGGCAAGTGGAATTTAAGAAGAACAAGACTCAGACGAATGAGGAGAAATAGGCCTTTTGCACATAAATCCAGACGAGGTTGATGTAAACAACTACCCGAATCACAGCAAAAGTTTAACCAACAGTCAAAGTTTGGTTCAGGTCGAACTAAAGGTTGCAATTGGAAATTTGAACTAAGCTACGTACACGTGACCAGTGTTAATTAAGCTACTGTTAGCCATGCGATACAGCAAACACTGCTGTTTTCTAACGAAGCAAAGCTGACGCGAACTGGTCATGCTCCTATCACGCTTAACGTCGCCATCGCGGGAAAAAAAACTTTGAGCTGAACGGAGGAGAAGCACGGGACGACTACCGTCCCCATCGCGAGATACATGTAATCTGAAGATGATACACTGATGTAGCCAATTGTTCAAGGTTCGTTCGATCGATCTCAGCTTGCGGCTGAGCCTGAGGCGCTAATCATTCTGAATCACCATCATACGTCCAATTCACTGTCTCTTTGCAAGAATAAAGAATTAAGTGCCAAGTTGATGTAATTAAGCATTATGTCTAAGTAAATAGAAAGCAATTCTGCATCCGTGCAGTAGAAGCTAGATTGGGAAGCGAAGAGTATTCAAATCAGCATCTTGTAACTAAAAACTCAGCATTTTAATCTTAGGCTATTTGAGTAGCACGATTGTCCGAAATTGATTCCAAGAGCATGTGCATCGTTGGAGATTTAATTGATGAGCCTGTTTTTTTTGTACAGCTTATGATTTTTTATTATGACTTATGAATATTTACAAGTGAGTACAGATAGAAAGATTTGTATGTTATTTTTGTCAATATAAATTAAGTTGTTGTCATATGTACTATAATTAATTTGTAAACCTCGCCTTAAAAGACATTCTATTTGAAAATTAATTACTATAAAAATTAACTACCATAGATTTTAAAAACTACAAAAAAAAACCCGATATCTATCGGGATGATGCTATTTCACTGTCTGGGGTGACTGCCAGGAAGAATAGGACATGCCGGCAAGAATCACACGTTAAGAAGCCACACATGTTAAGATCTATAGGTTGAGTCTCGGGACCTCGGTGACCACACAAATCGGAGCTTTCGTTCATACCTACGGTCTATCCGTAAACTTTCCTTAAGTAGTCACTCCATCCCGAAACGATGGAAGCAAATTTCATGACCACGTTGGAATGAACGGTATTTGTCCAAAAGTTGGTAGAAGAGAACAACGCTTTCACTTTTCTTTCGGTTTATTTAAAACAGAAACCACATAAAATATATTAGCTTATAATTTTAGGGTTTTTTTGTTTTTTTCACTTTGTTACCTTTCTTTTTTCATTTGTTACTTTACATTGTCTATGATGGTATAACTATTTTTTTAATTTTTCTCTCTTTTTTATTTTCTTAGAAAAAAGCTATCAGTCGTTACAATATAATTTCAATCAAAAATAAAAAACCACAGCCATAAGTTTAAACCAAAAATTAGTTAGAGCACCACCTTAGATGGGAATTTGAAAAAACACTTCATTTAAAAACTAGCTATTGTAGAAAACTAGTCATCATAGAAGAACAGTTTTTAAAAATTGAAAAGAAGAGGCCGATATCTATCAGGTTGATGATATTTCACTGCCTGAGATGACTGCCAGAAATAATAGGACATGCCGGCAAGAATAAAAAAAATCTTTAGAAGCCACACATGTTGAGATCTATAGGTTGAGTCTCGGAACCTCGGTGACCACACAAATCGGAGCTTTCGTTCATACCCACCGTCTGTCCGAAAACTTTCCTTAAGTAGCCACTCCATCCCGAAACAATGGAAGCAAATTCCATGACCACGTTGGAATGAACGGTAGTCGTCCAAAAGTTGGTAGAAGAGAACAACGCATTTAGACGAGAATGCAACTCCGTACTGACAGTTCAGAACAGTACAGGGTTGGTTGACAGATCTAAATCTGGTTGGTCTAAACCACTTATTTAGACGGAAAAGACACGCGACGTTTGCGCGAATTCTGTTTGTTTACAAATATTTACTGCTACTAACTTGAATGACTCCATTGATTCAGTCATCAATCGAGGGATGGAAATGGAAGAGACTCTTTGCTATCCTGAAGTTGTCGTTCCACCGCCCAAAATAAAGAAAAACAATGAAAATCGCATAAAAAAGAAAGAAATAGATGCAATTAAAATCACACAAGAACGAAAGTTACTTCATACAGAACCGACGGATGTCAACTTGCTACAGCTGCAGGTGACATATTCTTTTCCTGTTTCTTTCTTTCCTTTTCACTCCATTAGAAGTAAATAAACAAAATAAAAAACTTGATTCATCTCTTCCTTCTCTGTATATGCTCAGGAACACAAATTACCAGCAACTAGTAGCTAGCTCTACACACCAATACATCAAAAAACGAAAATAATACAGTAGTTTAGAGAAGAAAAACAGTGTTACATCTCGATCGACAAGGAGGGGGGGGGGGGGGGGGTAAATCCAAATTACGCTCCCACAGTGAATCGATCGGCGATGGCGATCCAACTTGCACGCCCTTGTTTTGGCAGCTAGCCGGTGCACATTTCGCCTGTCACTCGCCGGGTGGCCCAGGCGCGATCGAGGACTGGTCCTCGCAGCCGCGAGCCCATTTCGACCGTCCAATTCGCGTGCAAAGAACTTGGCCGGGTCGATCCGAACACCGGCGACGGGACATCGGACCCCCCTCGCAGCCGTCCGTTGGCATGCGGGGCCGGCGGGCCGTCCGCCGTTGCAGCTTCATGTGATGGACGCGCGAGGTTGCTTTGTTAGGTGCTATCAGCAATTCGGAGTCGGTCTCACGATTTTTGTCATGGATTATCGGCTCGGTTTAAGTAAGAACAAAGTGGCACCTAACCTTGTTTCAAAAGGGAGGGAAAAAACAACGTGGCGCATAAGAATGAGTAAATTCCGTTCCACTTGTTCCCGTTCTTAACATGATAATATCCTATATATAATCATTTTGCTTGTTCTTCTAGTATTTACTAATAGATGTGAGCATTTGCTAAGTTGGATTATAGTTGGATTAGAGTGGTGAAAAATCAAGCTGCATCCAACTCTGTCAGATGCCGCGCTTTTATGTTGCACCAACTCATCCAGCCCCAACTGCACTTGTGGCTTGCTCTTAGCTAAATTATAAGCAACGTATCAACTTAAGAGTCTAAAAAATCAAGTGGCTTCCTGCTGCGGGAGGGGGGCAGAACCCGGGCCACCACCTGTGCTGCCCGGGCGCAACAGGCCCCTCATGCGGATCTGGGCACGGCGGACGGCTCGTAAGCTGTGGTTCGGTTGGGTAAAAAAATAGTGGTTTATGATTAAAATTACATTGTAATTGGATAAAATTACATTATAGTTAAAGATGGCTTATTTTGCGTAATTAAAATTTAAAAATAGAAAAAATATGTTAGCTCATCAGGGACAACACAAACGAATATGGAAAAAAGAACCAGCAAAAAAACTTAAAAAAACTAAAAATTTATAACAAGATAAGATTAATAAATAGTAAAAATATAAGTTAGAAGCCAGAAGCGGAGAAGGTTCTCCGAACACGGCACTAACCTCATGCGCTCCCCGGAGGTGCCACACACCAGCCTTTCATACTTCTGTGCTTGGAGAGAGAGAGTTAGGCCATGTTTGTTTCCACTTAAGATTATTATAATCTAACTTATAAATCATAAGTGGAAACAAACAGCCTAGATTATAAGGTAACTTATTATAATCTAATAGCTCAGATTATTGTAATCTAATAAGCTCAAAAAGGAGCTTATTTCAGCTTATATATCCACATTTTATCTTAATGACCATAAAACTTTAAGAATATTACCCACCTTTGTCATTCATCCAACCCCCAACTCCCGTGCCTCTCTCTCCCAGGGCATTGTAGTCTTTAAACATTCGAATACAACAATTCATAACTTTGATAATCCAGGCTGCCAAACACCTGACAGCTTATTTCCCACCAGCTTATTATAAGTTAGCTTATATAATCTCCACTTATAAGCTAGATTATAATAATCTTAAGTGGAAACAAACAAGGCCTTAGATAGGACATTACAGGGTTCAAGGGTTATATTTGGAATTACGGCACCGCAAAGAGACTGATATGCCAAAAATTCAAAAAATTTAAGTGGTATCAAATTGCAAATAGAAATAGGATAGAAATTCGAAAACCTCTATTTAACGAGCATTTTTTTGCGTTGTTGAGAAAGGGGGAAGCACCTTTTCTTCATAGCAACTTTGTTTTCTTTATGTTTATGCGGTTCTTTGATATCTTAAAAAAAAAAAGAAATCCTATGAAATACGAAAAGTAACAAAACAGTACGCGGTATATTCTCGTGCCTGTCCACTGCGTACACACTTCTAGCCTTCTAGGCACGGAACCCGAGTCCAGCCCATGCCGCCACCGTGCAGAGCGCAGACGAGTCCATGGGCGGCGATGACTTGTATGGCGCAGTCTGGTGACCGATTGCCACCTCGGCTTAATGGCGGACACGTGTGAGACGGGAGTCGGATGGAGGAAAGCCTCGATGGTTCGCGTTTGCAGTGCCGGTGCCCCGGTGGTGGCACGTGAACGGAGGTTGACGCGTTGCTTGCTACTTCTCTCGGAGCTGAGTACACATCTAGTCATATTTTTTTCTAAATTTAATCTCTAAATATTTGTTTTTATAATAATCTTCTCCTGCACGATAAAACTATTTTTAAGAAATATATATTCGATAGCTAAATTTTAAAAAATAACTAGAATGATATTTTGAGACGGATTCACTTCTCTCGTCTTTTTTTTTCTTCCACAAAGTTTAACCGCATGAAATGAGATGTACTACTGGTGCATTGCAACTAACTAATCACGATTCACGTACCAAACTGACAAGCAACATCTCCATGGAAACTTTGATCTGACTTGTGCCGAGTGAACAACAGTGCGTATGCTAGCTTTGGATCAGACGATTCAAGATACAAAAGTAAAGATCCTTTGACCTGCTCGATCGGTAGCTCGCATTTTTCTTTCGCCAAAGTCTTGATGTACAATACCTGTTCGCTTTTGTTCTTAAATTGGGGTTTTCTAAATTAAAAGTTACCGGTTACACAAACTAGCATATTTTGATAATTTTGAACTAGAAAGATGTGCTAATGCACTCATATTCCTTCAAGAACATCCCAAACTGATTAAAAATTAATTCTATCACTTAAAATAGACGAAACAATTGTATATACAGTGAACAGTTGGAAACAGAAAGGCATAATGTAAGACAAACAAATATTTATTCTGCAGTGACAGCTACAAATTTACAGATATTAATGGCCGAAATTCATTAAAGAAAATTGGAGGGTCCAATAAAGAAATTTTATAGCATTCTAAAGCGTTTTTCTGTAAAATATCATCTTACATACTTGTCGTATATTTGGCTTTTCAGTGCATACTTATGATGAATTTACAATAAGAAAAGCGACAGAAATTCAGGGTGGCCATACCCTGCACACACGTTGATGATGAGACAGGGGAGCCGTACACAGGAGAGAGGCGGTGGTTCACAGATTCTTCGAGCACACACGTGCACCCGGGACGCAGGAAATAAATAGGCAAGGCCTCTCGACACTACAAGCTAAGACGGAACACGTCCTTCATCTTCTCCCATCACTCCTCCCTCCTCACTCACTGCCTGCCATTTTGGTTTTTTTTTTCCGTTTTTCATGGTAGTACCATTTCATTTTGTATCGAGAGAGTACTAATTTTGGCCCGACCTATATTAAGGAGGGAAAATATCATTTCTGTTCTGGTGGGCTATATAATTTGGAAAAGGTAGCGTTGCAGCAGTGCTAAGAGTGCTATACCGCTTCACGAGCTGCGTGGGGAGGTTGACCAGGACACCATCCGGATCCTGAAATAAGGCCACAGTTCGTTTCCCCTCCCGCTCCTTCCCTTCCTCTCCCTTGCATTTAGCCTCCCACGGTTCTGGAGCTGCGGGCCATTTCCCAACCGTCGTTCCGGTGGTGGCCGGACGCGCGGGAGGTTGCGCGACTCATGGGTACTCAGGTCCCGCCCGTGACGTCGTCGCCATGCGCTTCCCCCTCCTCGTCCTCTGCCGCCGCGACGTCGTCGCGGCATGCAGTCCTTGGCAGCGGCTGCGTCAGGCTGTGGAGAGCCCAGTCGTCGCTGGCTCCCTGGAGCGTCGGCCTTGCCCGGCGGTGCGGCGGGCACCAGATGATGAGGCGCGCCCTCAGCGCTAGCATTGACAACGTCAGGAGCGACGGCGGGGACGACGACGAGTTCTTGAAGAGGATTCAGGAGCTCGCCACGGGGCTGCACCCGGGCGCCGGCGGCTGCGGGTGGCCGGCGAGCGTGGAGCGGAGCGCGAGCAGCGTGGGGCTGCCACTGTCGCTGCGGATGCTCAAGCGCAAGAAGCAACAGCAGCAGCAGCGGGGGCGGTGGGGCGAGCGGCCGATCGACTGCGCCAGCGAGTCCGCGCGCGCGGCGGTGGGGCGCGCGTTCTCGTCGATGGTGCTTATCATCCGGGAGCTGCAGAGCTTCACGCTACAGATGCGGCAGGCGCTCTTCTACGAGGACCTGCAGAGCGTGCTCGCGCGCGTCCACGGCGAGATGCACGCCTCCTTCGTCTGGCTCTTTCAGCACATCTTCTCCGGTACCCCTGCCCTCATGGTCTCCCTCATGCTGCTCCTCGCCAACTTCACCGTCTACTCCATGGGCGACGGCGTCGCGGCCGCCGCCACCCTCCTGCCTTCCCAGCCCACCGTGGCGGCTGTCGCAATGGTGGACACCCAGCACACAGAGCAGTCCCATTCCCACCAGCGGTTCGATACTGTCTCGCTGAAGACGTTCTCCATTGGCCGAACAGCCTCGGTGGACGGGAACAGCGGTGGTGGCGGCAAGGTGCGGCCGGTCGCCGGGGCCACCGGCGACGACCGGTCGGACGAGTCGTCGTACCGGCAAAGCGGCGCGGTGCTACCTCAGGACGCATCACAGGCGACGCTAGTGGGGGCGGGCGCGGAGGAGGACATGTCCGACGCAATGGCCGTGGAGGAGACGGAGGACGAGTTGGTCATCTGGAGAAGGATATCCGACGAAGCTACCCGGATGCAGGCGAGCGTGCGGGCCGAAGCGCTGATGGACCCGGAAATACTGGGGCAGCTTGTCGCGCCGGTGGAGGCTAAGCTGGACACGGAGGACTTTGCCGAGTTCTCGACGACGGAGCAGAGATACGAGCAGGCCGTGTCCGAGGAGCCCAACAACTCGCTGCTTCTGGGCAACTTCGCGCAGTTCCTGTACCTGGTGCAGCGCGATCACGACCGGTGGGTGCCGCGCCACGGCGCTAACTGTTCGACGAAATGACAGCATCCAGTAGTAGTTTCCGATGGCCTTTGGGTTTCACAGTCGCTGACCGAGGTGGTGGTTTTGCGCGCAGGGCGGAGCACTACTTCAGGAGGGCGGTGCGCGCGGAGCCGGCGGACGCGGAGGCGCTCGGGCGGTACGCGCCCTTCTTGTGGAAGGCGCGCAACGACCTCGCGGCCGCGGAGACGATGTACCAGGAGGCCATCGCCGCCGACCCCAGCAACGCGCACCACGCGGCAGCGTACGCGCACTTCCTGTGGAACACGGGCGGTGAGGACACATGCTACCCCCTCCACTGATGCGTGTACCGCAACTCCTCTCGATACGTCCCGGAAAACGAAACCAAAAAAAAAAGAGGAATTTTTACTGCACTCCACTCCCTGAAGAAGTCCACGCACTTCACTCTGCATGTGCTTGACCGACCACGCAGCAACACTACGGTTACAATTGAAGCTGATACTACACAGAAGAATCTTTCGTTTGCTTTGGCTTGTGATTTCCTCTCTGTGGCTTCTCGTTTTCGGGGTGAGTAGAGGTGCAACTGCCGATGGGCGGTGAGAGGTGATGATCCGCGGCTTGCTTCTGCTTCTTCCCCTTTCTGGGAATCCGGCGAGTGAGGCACTTGGCCGGAAACGGCGGGAACGCGCCGACGTGATCGATCGAGCTCGCGGCTCCACGGATCTTTTGGTTGCGTTCCACGATGGGGTCCGTCCCATTGGCGTTGCGTGTCTGGATGCTTCTAGCTAGTAGAAGTGTCGTGTAAAGTGATGATGAGAGGCTGCTCTGTTTAGTGGAGTGACTACTGTAGTAGAAGCACATAACAGCAATTTGCTTCCTGTAATTGTGCAGATGAATAAACAATAAGAAGCTCTCCGTCCCCCCCCCCCCCCCCCCCCCATTGAATTTTATTGAGCTTCATCCTTTTTTTCACCAAAATAATCAACAGAACGCATCAACATGCATCCTCTTATCCCGGAAGACTGGAAACTCCGAAACTTATCTGGACCGGACGTGATAATGAATCCGTGCTCTGTGAAGTTCTTTTTAGTTAAAGCATGTGAACGGGGGTGGCAACAGTTGACAATTAGCGGCCGTGTTGCACATATAGAAATGGAGTGGTTAGTAAGTACCAAATATATTTTAGCTAATGTATTGGAACCTGTTAGCTTGGTTATTGCTGGCTTTGCCTCAGTGCAGTTTTGAGGCTGTTCAAGCGTCCTTTCATGCGTAATATAATAGTAACATTTGAGATCTTGCATATATCCTGTAGATCTTTTAACATGTAATGAAGTCCATTTTTATGACTAAATTCCGAATTGATAAAAAGCTTCCTGTTTCTTAGCAGCTGAAGGAACCAAATAATGTATGCAAGTATCATTTGAAACTTTGAGAAAAAAAGCAAATACTGTGCGTCTGTACTGCTACATAAATAAAGAAAAGACGATCACATTGCAAGTCCATGTCCATTTGTATCGTTTATGGAAAGTTACTTTGAAACCCAACTGGAAGCCAGATTCTGAACTACGACTATAGTACATACCAAGAGACTGTATACAAGCCGTCAAAAATGAAGTAAATTGCTTCCGAACTAGTACTACAAACATATGCTAGGATGGGAAAGAACAAGATCCAAGATCCTGCCCATAAGCAAGTTTGGAACAACTTAATTCTGTGCCATCTGCTAAATTAGCTGAATTATATAAAGAGTTCGTCTTTATCAAGCTCCTGCAGTCCTGCGTCGCGCATATGAGCCGACCGTATGTTTGTAGCCGCGCTGTTCGTACCGAAAGGACTGCATCACCGTCACATGACACATACAAGAGCTTTCCCTGGAAATGTAATTGCTGATGTAGTAGTACTGTAGTAGTACAATTTACTCACTCGCCAGCATATGGCTAGGAAGGAATAATTCCTCCTCGTCTGCCCTCTGTCCGCACTCATCCGTCCATGCATGATGATGCAGAATCATAGCCCCTCTATAGACCCACCCAATATGTACGAACGACCTAATTTCGAGAAATTAGTGAGTATGGATGCTCATCACTCATCAGTGGGTACGATCTAGGATGAGATGTTCTTATGGACATTACAATACTCCGTAAGAAAAGTTCTGCTGCTACTTTTGAGCCGTAGTTGAATCACTCGGATCATCACCGGTGAAACAGCTACCAGGATTACACCGGAACAGCGTGCTACGGCCGGTGTCACCGCTCACCAGAACAGCCTCGATCGAGGAGTCCAGAGTTGACAAGAAACCTAACTATCACGATCTTCTACCGACCTGCTCAGCCACTGGAAGATATGCTTCCTTCTCTGCTGATGCCTGATCCAAAGATCAGGGTACAGCAGAACCTTCTGTGTCGATGTCCTTATCTCCGACACACATACATTGCATGCCCGATAGGCTTTCCTGTCCAACGCCATGCTGGACACACCCCAGTCGAGTAATCCGCCCAAGAGGAGCAGCCAAAACCTGCAGGTCCATGCCCAGTCTCCATGAAAACTACATCTACTCGAATCCAACTCATGTCACTTCAACGAGCTATAGTTCCGAGAATTGAGATGGTTCCGATCAATACGCGTACGGTGGATGCGACCTACGGGGCCAATCACTTGTCGAATGTCCACCGCATTGCCGGGTTAGGGAGCACGATCGATCCGGCACATGCTCTGGGCCACCTGCAGTGCGTAAGATTGTGCCTGAACTTGTTCTGAACTGCTGTTCTTGATCACGTCGACACCTAGTCTTGATGTGAGCCTGTCCGTGTTGCTTGCTCTGGTCTGCTCCCCTGACCGAACTAGGATCCGTAGTTTCGAGTCATTGACAAGAGGAAAAATCCATGGCGAAGTGGGGTTTAGATTAGTGTAGCTTAGTATGCAGCGCAGGGATGATGACAATGGCCCGAGGGAAAGGCAGCATTCCATAATTTCATGCTTGCTTGCTTTTATCGAGATTGATGGAAGTAGAATATTGCTTTTATCGAGAATGGCGAGAGAAAATCGCTTTGGGATTTTCTTCTTTCGAACCTGATTTGCTGCGACTTGTTTAAGCATTATCATCGTGCCCTCCTCTTATACGGCATGCATGATTACCGATCTCACCTCGGGACTTGAATGGGGAAACACATGTACTATATTTTTACCGGAGTAGTATACATTCCTATTGGGTTGAGAAGGAAAACCCGGAGAATAAATGTGTGAATTCTTAGGATATGTTTCAACTGGTAACAGATTTACGCTTCGGATTATGTATAATTGAGGACACACACGTGAGTTAGATAGTCTATGTTAGCTTCTGACTGTTTGCCATGTCTACATTCATTGAACTTTGTACACTTGTACTGGGAAAAAAAGCTCGTCGACATGTGACTCAATTTTTGATGAATGATTTGGTCGGGGTTTCGCCGGGTAGAGAGCGTCCAATCGAACTAGACAAAAGCTGTTTGCGGGCCAAGCAGCCTGCATCGGGCTTGAACAACTCAATATATTTTGTTCAGAAACGCTACAAATTCGGCTGGGCCTGGAGCAACTAGAGCGACGCCGAGAGATGCTTTTCATTGCGACCTCAAAACTTAATCATTCAAGTCCAGATCTTACATAGACCAATCTTAAAAAGAAATCTCTAAATTACTTAACGTAAACTTTGGACCAAATACTGGGCCTTGGGTATGAACCCCACCCTTCAGGCCGAAAATGCATTCGTCTCCGAAATATGTTTGAAGCCTCTAACAAAAATCGGAGGGGTACAGGCCCAAAAGTATTCGATAACTCCAAGCCTGTTAGCACCCCAAGGTCTACATAGGTTTCAGGCTTTTTGTTGAGGTCATGTTTCAGTCCTAGAACTGTAATGTCTCAATAGGTCCAACCGCTACGTGGGCAACCGTGCTCGCTTGGAACAACTGAACAAGGATCAGTCTGGGTCTAAACCTAAAGGGCATTCACAGTGCTCCATATTGGCTGGTAGCCCTAAGTCTTCATGTTAGCAGCGAGCTTGCACATCAATTGAACCGGGTGCTTGAAGCAGAAGAACCGGTCGTTTCGCTGAGAAATAGCAGAGGCAAGTAGCTTAGAGCGCTACGTTGTGCCGGAAGGCAGTGGCTTTATCATGTTGGGCTAGTCTTTTAGGGAAGTGATGTGTAATTAAATTTCTTTCTCTAGGGTTTTATGTGTAACTATTTGGCCGCTAGTATAAATTAGAACAATATAGGGGCTTTAAGAGAATAGGTGGAGGGCTGAACTACAAATAGTTTAAGCTATTGTGTATTGTGGAAGGAGAAAATTTGAAGTAGTGGCTTTAGCTGATGTTGGTTTGTTGAGAATGGAAGGATTCCTTTGGTTTGTTGAAAAGTTGCGCGAGGACACTTTACATTGTGTTGTACAATTGTACAGCTGTGTCGATCCATTCAGTCAGCGTCTCTTCTAGCTTTTGGCACATAATAGTGGCCATCACACATTTTTTCCTGGCCATTTTCGCTCTTGCTCGCATCGCGCCGTGTGTGCCCCATGTGTTCCCTCCCTGTCTGATTCACGCCACGTCCACGTACACGCCACGTCTTCACGCGTAGATACACGTACTTCACACGTCACCGGAGAGGCGGCGAAAGGTGGTAGATATCACTTGGAGTTTTGCACTGCCTGCCTGGTAAAGCAAGCGATTTATTAGCAGTAACGGACCAAGCAAGCAGAAACGAAAAGGTTGGGCGAGAAAAGGAAAAGAAAAGGCAGTCTTTCCTGGGCCCGTCTAAGATTTAGCGAATCGGCCCATCAGGCCTGACGTTGTCCGGCTCGGCGAAGTGAAGTTTTTCCCTCTTCTAAAAAAAAAGTGAAGTTTGTCCCGCACTGCCGGTACAAAATCGAGATTTTTCTACGCCCCAGTGAACAATTGATTGCATAAAAACAAATTTAACCATATCCTATATAGACTTGCCCTGCAATTTTGTGTGTGTGGAACTGTGCTAGCTATCATTTACAACTGAGCTTCTCAGTTCCACTCATCGGCAAGCTCCAGTTGTCACTAAAGGTAAATGGTATTTTCATAAATGAATCGTTTGCATGGGTGAAATGATTTTAAATATCAAAGACTATTTGATAATTCTTGATTAGGAGTTTCAAAGTTCACAAGAAAACCGTATAAAAGCCAAAAGAAAACAAAGGCCCAATAATTATTTATCGATCGGTATTTTTTTAGGGAATCCGAGAGCTTTCATTCAAAATCAGATATAAGATACGAATTACAATCTGAACGGAGGTATTGTTTTATATTTCATTATGGCTTAGTTTTAGTATGTGTAGTTCACCCGTATTTACAGGTTAGGGTCCATTTTAAACACACAAATTGTTAATGAATTTTGTTAAAATTTCAAAAAAAAAAGAGATTCAATTTGCTCAAGGACGTTCAGAAATTGCTGTATTCTAACGCCAACATTATTCTCTCATGCCTCCACCCGCGATCTGCTAACACCTGTGACTTGCGCGTCAATATCCCATGAGAAAATCTAGCAAACGATATACCATCTAATAGAAATCGAACAGGATAGGTCACAGTCATCCGATACTAATCCATCAATGCCTCATATCACTTCCTGGCCCACACTTTTTTAGAAAAAAAATTGAATCAAACCTTCGTGACACTCCCTCCTCTGCTTGCCTGCCTCTCCCCTTCCCCATTCTTCAGGACAACTTTTCTCTTAGTCTTCTCCCCTAAAATCCAACCAAGAAATCAAAAAATACATTCATGCATGTCACATCTTTACAATCTTATGTATGTAAGCATTCCAACCATTAAGTTTGTTTTGGTATACATATATGTCTGAGAGAGATCGAGAGAAAAAGAGTAGCCGGGCTAGGTCCATTGATCAACGTTGGACAAGACCATCAGATAGTGGTGACGCTTGAGGGTCATGTTGTGGCAGCATGGCCAGTCCAACGCAGGCACACGGTGCAGGGCAAGTGCGGTATATTGGCGTCACGGATGGCAACGAATGTCGAGGTCGAGGACTCGAGGTAGACGGACGAGAGCATGCAACAGAGGTTGGTGGCGGCTCGTTGTGTTCTGTCCATGCAAGCGGTGGCCGACTAGCATTGCTAGAGAGCAGCAAAGAGTCGCTATTGAGCCCATGTGCATTTTATAAGTTTGCATGATTTTATTTATGGTTTTTTGGTTGAAATCCGATGTATTTTGTTTAAATTTGTGCTGAACCTACGCGAAAACATGAATTTGTGTTTGAATTTTGTTCGATTGTTGAAATTTTTTTTGCTGAAGATACATTTCTAAAACTTATTAAAACTTCTAGAAAATATGTTTAAACTTACTTCAAACTTTTTCTAAAACTTCTTGAAATGTGTTAAAAATTTGAAACTTGCTTCAAACATTTTTTCTAAAATGTTTTAAAACATGTTAAAACTTGTATTTAACTTTTCATGAAACAAGTTGAAACCTGCTTAAAACATCAAATTCAAAAATAAAAAGGAAACTTCTTTGAAACTTTTCATTAAACGTGTTAAACCTGAAACCTTATGAAACTCTTCGGTTGAAACTTGATGAAACCTACTAAAACCTTAAGACACTCTTCGGTTGAAACTTGATGAAACATATTGTAACTTGCTGAAACCTCATGAAACTCTTCGGTTGAAATTTAATGAAACATGTTGAAATTTGCTGAAATTTCGTGAAACTCTTTGGTTGAAACTTGATGAAATCTATTGAAACTTTAAGCTTGAGTTTGAAGATCTGAAACTTGTTGAAACTTGATTTTGATTTATTCTAGAATCTTCCATAAACTTCTAAAAATATGTAAAACTCTCTGGAACTCAAAACTTTTACAAATATTTTTTTTATCAAACTTCTTGAAACTTGACAAAACTTACTACAGTGTGTTAATACATCATGGAACTTTACTATACTGTTAGAAATGCTTCAAGCAATATACTGTTGACTAGATACTCCCATACCTCATATATTACTAAAAAAATACATGCTACTAGGTATGGCAATTGTGCCCATTTACCCGTATACCTGTGGGTAATTACCCTAATGGAGCCGGGTATGGGATATTTTCTTTACCCATGGATATAGAAATGGGGAGAACACTCTACCCGTCAGATAAACAGTCACGTGTATGGGTAAGCTCCACCCGTACCCGCTCCGCCCATTTATCCGCGATATAGATTGATAGGTGATGCAGTCATAGCAATATCTATAGCAGGTGACTCAGATTTGATAGAATTATCATAGCAGCCTCCAGTTCCCATGTGCGGATACGACCAAGGACTACGACCACGAGCTACGACTACAAACTACGATCATTAGCTTTGACCATAGGAGAGGGGGTGCCCATAGAAGCGGCGGCTGAGCTCAAGCACCATGCGTGGGTCGAGTTTGATGGCCTTGACGTCGGCCTCAAGTAGCCGCTTGGTGAGGTTCCCCATGCCGGGCCCTATCTCGAGGACAGTGTCGGTGGGCTTTAGGCCAGCCTTGGTGACGATGGAGTCCACCAGCTTTGAGTTTCGTAGGATGTATTGACCCTTGGAGTTCTCGAACTGGATTCCACCCCACAGTCGCGCACCGCCTCCTCCGTGGCGCTTCTTCTGGATCTTGCCGCCCTACATGGTGGTGTGCTCGGGTTCCCGTCGCTACCACCTGAGGAGGAGGATGCCATGGTGGTGGAGAGGCGGAGGTGGTCTGTGGCACGCACAGGGAGTGGAGGGAGATAAGAGGAGTATAGAAGACCCGTCGCCGAAGGAGGAGGTGGTGGTGGAAAGGCGGTGCTGGTCTATAGTGCACCGAACCCGCCTCATGCACCGCCACAACACGCGCCTCCGGAGCTCGAGAAACCACCGCCGAGGTCAGGGAATCGCGGGGTGCGGTGCCCCGGCGCGGTCAAGAGATGAAGAGGGGTGAGAGATCGTAAATGATGCTATAAGTGGAGGAGAGGGGCAGTTGATTGCCAAAGAGAGAGGGGAGGAGCACGAGACATATGTTAAAGATCTCATGGTTCAGATCAGACGGCTGTAGAGAGAGAAAAAAGAATGACCCTACTACCACCAACTTAAACTTTAAAGTAGTAGAGATTGATCAAATCTGTCAGTTTTCCCCTTCCGCGCTCCATTCCCCTGCTCCATCAACACAAAAGCCTTACCTTCCTTCAAAATCATGGGAGATTGCACCCCGATTGGAAAACGATAAACTTCCTCATATCGTTTTGTCACGCCTCCTAGCCAGATACGAAACGACATACCAATTATCTGTTTATGCGCTAGATATGGATCGGCATGCTTTCCCTTGGCGGGCACCAATCCCCTACTCCATTCACGTTACCTTTCTTAAAAAGTAGATGACCTCGCATCCTCATTAGAAAATGACAAACTTTCCTGTACCATTTTGTCGTGTCGCATAGCTATATACAAAGGCGCATACCAATTATCCATTTCTTCCATAGATGCATAACGGCGCTGAACTCCCTCTCCGATTATAACCCATCATTTTAGTACACTTTTTCATGAATATCGCGAATGTACCCTTTTTCGACATGAAAACATCAAACTTCCCTGTACCATTTTGTAGCGTCTCCTAGCCAGATACGAAATGGCTAGCAGTTATTCGTTTATACGTGGCGACCTGTATTTTTATCGTAGGATAAAAATGCTAGTCAAAGAATTATTATTCATTTTAGCCGATAGGACATCGCACTAATGAATAATAAACCCATCAAAGTGTTGCAGCAGAACAATAATTAGAGACAAAACACAATATTACAAAAATATCGCCACGCAAGGCTAAAGTTTATTACAAAGTCTCAAGGGCTCGAATATCACAATCTTTAGAAAAGAAAATATTCTAACTACTTTCTATTAAAAAAAGACAATAGAACTATACCCAATCATACTTGCTTTCACCAAAGACGTTTCCAAACCGTTGCCTCCTTCACCCAACCTCCACACGGGGTGTCCGCTTTGTACTCATTGTATTCTGAGTCCACGGGATTCCATCCAGGTATATTTCGCCTGATCCTAGCTATTATTTAAATTGACATACTCCTAAAAAAGAGAAGATAATAGTAAGGGTAAGTACAGAAGTAATTAGCAAGCGTCATTAGCAAAATGCACGAAATGCTTATCTTCTACACTTTTAGGAATATCCATTCTTATCTCCAATCTCTTACTCATTCTTATCCTCTTTTTCTTTCTCATTTTCTTTCCCATGATTTATAGAAAATAGGGTTTGGTTGTTAGGTTTCGAAACAATTCCATATTATTAATTTAGAAAACTACCGAACATTCGTATGAACAGCAAAACCCTCCCCATAAGTTTCCATAATTCTCCTTACCCGGAGCCAAGCATGAATTTATAATTTATATAGCATTGCGCAAACTTGTATCACCTTACCCATCACCACTCTGATTCTAGTGGCTCCTAGATCTCCACATTTTCTTAGATGCGGTGCCTAGATCAGAGTACAATTTTTTTACATATATCTCAGTATATTATATCTCCATCCAGTTACTCACAAGCGGCAGCCTGGGGTGGTGTACCACCCTCACCCAGACACACCAAAAGCAACATAACTGTTGGTTGGGGGTGGTTTCTGACTTTTGCCCAACACCCAACTGTGTAATATATCGCCTTCGCGTACCTCGGTTCTGGTATCTGACTAGTCCTGGGTTCTTGCCATCTGCATCCCCTACTTCTGGCATACTTACCAGTTCTGGGTTCTTGTGGCTATGGACCCCCCACTCTGGTGCTGGTCCGGCTCTTGTGGGTTCCTCCCCTAATTAATACTTAACCATGTGGAGAATATAATAATATTGAAAAGTTACTAGTATGTTCGTCCTCGAACGAGATGTTGGTTGATAGTTCTGGTACGGTCTGTTCACACAGATAAAGTTTATGACTTCTTATAATCTATTCTTATGCAGAGGTCCCCAACTTGCCTCTTTGTCACCTGCCAAGGCAACCTCTACCCACCTTCTTAATTAACTTAGGTGGCCAACTGCTCCATCAGTTACCATATATATCTTTTCTCTTCTCTCTTATAGCCTTTGCTTAATATAAATATTCTTTATTTCTTTCATGCATGGTGATACTAGATTAATACAGAAATACTAGTTTTACGAAATATACTCTGAAGATTTGTTCAAAGGAATGCTTGCCTGGACTTTAACCATATATTCAGATTCAAGTAGGATCAGGTGAAGTTCTTCCCGTGGCTTGGATCATTGTCTGCAATTAAAATACATCGGCTATGACTTAATTTATGGAAATATAATAAAATACGAGGTGTCGATGTGCTTGTGCTCTTAGGTTAAGGCTTCACTCAATTAATTTAATCGTGCTAGTCAAGATTAATTCCGATACAATACTTGCCATTTGACATTATCGTACTAGCATTATGAGATATGTTTTATCGATTACACAGAATTAAATAGATGCACATACAACTATAATGGCGAACCTTATTCCTAGCCAATTTTGCATATGCAATCGTGTTTATTTAATTTCTCGTAGGTGCATATGGATTTATCCACTTCTAACTCATTTTAGGTCTTAGAGTTACTTAAATAAATTCTTTTTTCTTGGTACCGGTGCTCTCTTTGTAACTAGCACATGCGGGACTATTTAAGTTGTCAACACAAATCAAATTAAATCCTAAGTAAATAATTAATTAAAAGCTAGCTATGGATTGTTACGACTTATGCTATTTAAATCATTGTGTACAAGTTTAATCGGCGTACAAGATTTTAAATCATTGCTTACTATTTTAAATTAGCGCGTGTTATTCTAGTTATCACGAACAGTTTTAAATCTTCTAATGGCTATTACTTTAGAATGTGGCTATTAATTTATTCTAATAATTATTAATGATTTCCTACAATTTAACAAGAATTAACCAAATTGTTTGGGGTATTTAACCCATATCGAGGTGATCTAGGCAACGGTACAAGAATTTAATTTGCATGCATATCCATTTAATTGGTGTATATGTTTTCATATCGTCTGATCATGATTAATTTATCCCGCTAATCCGGAATAATTATGAGTGGGTTGCTACCATTTAAATTCTACTAACAATATCGTCTGAGTATTTAAATATGCCATGGAGTGGTCTAAATGATGATACACAAATTTTAATATACCTACGTACCAGTTTTAATCTATTGACGGTATTACATTTATTATAGTAACTTGAGAAATATTCTGGGCTTCTATGACTTAATCTATGGTGTCGAGGAGATAACATGGCATAAATAATTGAGTGAATTATACTAAAATGCTAGCATGATTTCTAGCTTTTCACTTCATTTAAAAATGGGCTCCAAGGGTTTCCTACTTATATTAATTTGTCAGGTAACAATTGACCTTATTCAACTGATGTTATTTACATGCATAGAAATTTAAGAATATTAAATCAACATGGAGAATTTATGCTAAGTCTCGGATAGTTCTTAAAGGAATTTCTATTATTTAAATCAACCGGGCAGAGGGAGAAAAGGAAAGAGGGGTGAGGAAGGAAAGAGGGGCACGTTGTTTAGGGGATTTGACCCCGGCAGCGTGCACGGTTTCCAAAACCAAGGAAAGACAAAAGGGAAAGGAGGCCGGTGGGGATTTGGCGGTCGGCGGCGGAAAAGGAAAGAGAAGGGGAGGGAAAAGGAAAGGAGGAAGAATGTGGAGGTAGGGGATGACAAGGAGGCCCACTCGTAAGTGAGAGGAGGGAAAGAGCGATGAGGATGGGCTGCCGCGGGGTGAAAAAAGATCTGGACCAGCCACTTGTCAGCCCAGGATGGAGAGAGAGAGTTTTAAAATTTAATTTTTGAATTTGAATTTCAGAAAAGCCCGAGAAAATAAATACGGGCATCGAAAATGACACATATAGCCCAAAAATTCCAGAAAAATTCATACAAATTCCTGGAACCATGTTGGTCTAACAAAATATTCCCAACGTAATTTGGTATTAAATTTTTATACTCAAAATACTTTTTAGGTTTAAAATTAGATATTAAACTCTAAAAAAACATAGAAGATCGAGATAAAATCTAAATAAGTCCAAATAATTAATTTGAATTAGGATTTTTATAAAAATTCAAAATATTCTTCATATTTATATATTTCTACTTAAATTATTTTTCAAAGAAAGGCTTTTTTAAAAAGTAGAAAATTAGGCAAATCAAAATTTAAAATTTAATTAACCAAAACATAAGTTTTTATTTCAAATAAAATTAATTTTTCAGTAAAAATTTGAGATAAATAGCTTGGCTGTTACACTGCTTTTAGAAGAGCTGTCGAGCATGATATGTTGAAGAGGGAGATGAAATTTATGTACTGTCTATGCATTGATTGCGAGAATCTTAAGATGTTTACCAATTTAGTGCAGATAGAAACACACTTGATTTGAAAAAGTTTTAAAAATAGGTATACATGTTGGAGCAGTCACGGTGAAGATCAGATTATACAGGAAGGTAGTAACATTATCGAGAGAGACAACGATGTACCGATAAATGTCATAACTCATTAATTATGTATAGATACATGATGCAAGAAGCCCAATGATTGCGAGAACTGGTGGGTTTTCTTGACCTACATTTGATCTCTAAGCACTATATCACCCAAGACACATCCTACTTCGAGAATTACATAATGACAGGATTGCTTCCTCATGTCAACAAGGAGTATATACTGGTGCCCTACAACCAGAGGTAAGTGCTTCATTGCTTGCTATACAAATTTCATTTGTAATTTATACGTAACACGAATTTAGGTTTAATGATTATGGCGATGTACATGAGTAGGTGATACTGGATCCTTGTAGTCATTATACCAAAGTGGAACAATGTAATATACTTTGATTCCTTACTCAAGAATAGCCACAACTTCACTCTTGTGCAGCAAACACTCGACATGTATGCTTATTTCCTCTATACATAACTCTATTATAGTCTTTCTTTCGTTTGCAATGACCAGGATAACTTTTTGAAATCACATAGGTCGTTCAACATTTATGTTACCAGGGGAGGAAGACACAAGAAATCGAGTGTCATATTGCAACACATGACGCAATTTTCGGTACCCGCTACAATATAATAATCATATATCACACTTCGTAATAATGCATCTCGAACTGACTGTACATATATATGTAATTCTATTTTTACAGTGACACTAGCAGTTACAAGGCAACATATATGCATTCTATGTTTGCCGTCATATACAGGATATCATGAGTGCTAAGACGAATGATCCAGAGGTTTGTTAACCTCGCAATAATTATTTTTTAATTATTAATTTAAATATATATGCTTACTACTTTACTCCTCCCAGCGACAAGGCCTGATAATCAAATCAAGTACATTCGAACCGAACGAATTCTCGGACGTTCGAGAACGACTCCCACATTCTTCATAACGGAGGTCGTTGACTCCTAAGGAGAGTTCACTCAAACGACATTGCTTAATACATGTTCAAACAATTGGTTCAATCGTAATCCACTTTGAGTTGTAACTCAATTGTAACTCCGGCGGCAATACACAAGCATTCTTTTGTAATTGATTTTGAGTTGTAATTCACTTTGAGTTGTAATTTGCTTATCTGTATTCTGCTTGTTTGTTTTTAGATGATATGGCTAATATTTCCTGAGACTAGCCAAAAACAAAAAAATAGCTATAGAAAGAATTATCATAGACTATTTCTAACACAAAACTGTCTGTGATACGTAAATTATCACAGACGATTTTTTGTATTAGCCGTCTATGATATATCATATCGGATATCACAACGGTTATTTTTAAAAACCCGACTGTGTTGTGATTTATTATAGACGGTTTAGGAGCTGTCTGTGATAACACCCAAACCGTTTGTGATAATCACGTGTTATCACTGATACAATAAATCAAATAGTTCAGAAACAGTATCTGATGACTCTACGTGCGGTAGTGATAGAAGCACCTCCCACTTGTCATGGATAAAATATACAAATTCCAAATGCATAAACTCTAACAACCCACGTCGCGCTTAAGATCAAGTATAATAAGAGGCTGTTAGTAGGCTGTATGCTGAGGTGGAAGAGAGAGAAGAGAGGTGGGTTGTAAGTTTACAGTCAGCTAAAGCACAAGAACCAAGAAACTTTGTGAGAGAAAGGGGTGGATCATACAGCCTTCAGCTGGCTGTAAACTACTATATGAATGGGCTGATAAGTGGACTGTAAGTGTCCATACAGCCAGCTGAAGGCTGTATTACTAGCCTTGCTCTAAGTTCGACTAGAACTCTCGAAGAGCTAGTCATGCATCCTGTGGTGGCTTGAGCAATGTCATCATTGCTTACGGTGTCTCTATTCTGGTAACCACGAAAATGAGTAATGTTCATGGACTGTGCAGCTAGATGATCATTCATTGTGTTATTTATACACACACTCCTTTTGTTACATCATCAAGAACACCAAACGTTCGAATTCCCCCGGCAAGAGAAATACATCGTGTCGTCCGCTGGATGCTTTGCATGGCATGCACATAGGGCCAATACGGGCACGAGGTGAACATTTGTATCGAGCTAGCAGAGTCCCTTGCAACAAGCCTCGTCAGTCCAAGTGGCACTCGTCGGTTCGTCCATTAATCAGTACTGACAGCCGGGCCCCCTGTGCGATAGCTAACCTCTCCAGAAGTTACATACGCCTGGTGTACATGGGCGAGAGAGAGAGAGAGATCCAGGGAGGGCATCCGATATGCACCCCTCTCGTGAGCGAAAACGAAAAACTGTACCTGGAACGGTGCATGCCATGATGGTTTCCGGCCGTTGGATGATAGGAGGGCCCGAGAGATGAACGGCTGATGCCACACCCGTCTCTATATCATGCGGGGCCTTGGGTCTCCGCCTCGACACAGGCCGCAGTGACTCCCCTTCCTCCTCTCGCTCGCTCGCTCGCTTGCTCGCTCCGTCTCCCCCCGAAATTCAATCCCCTTTGCAGTTCTTGCCCTTGCTTCCTACCTCGAAGGCCGTGCTGATGGCGGCGGGGAAATCTTTTTTCAACCACGAGCTGGCGGTGCCGACGGTGATGGCGGACGGGAGGCTGGAGAGGTACTTCGTCGCGAGCTCTAGCCATGGCGGTGCCCGCTTCCCGAACGCTGGTGGTGCTCCGGCAGGAGTCCCCGACGTGGGCTCACTCGTTGCGGGCATCGGCATGGCTCCCGCCAGCTTTGTAATCCCGGAGGGTGCCCTAGCGACCGCCGGCTACGGCGCCATGGGTGCCGTTTCCACAGGGGTTGCGGTGGCTCGGCAACCGCGAACTGGCGGCCACGGCGAGGCGGTGCCGTTCAAAGGATCGTGGACGAAGGAAGAAGACGAGTACGTACACAGCCGAAACAGTTTTTTTTCTTTCCCTGAAGCTTCTTTCGGCCAACCTTGTACTTGATCAATGTGCTTCCTTTTTTGCAGAATTCTCAAGGAAATGGTGAGAGCACATGGAGACCGGAAATGGGCTGCGATTGCACAGAACCTCCCGGGCCGGATCGGGAAGCAATGCCGTGAAAGATGGACCAACCATCTACGCCCTGACATCAAGGTGATCTGTCTTTGTTTCTTGATGTCTAGTAGCTTAAATATATAGTCTCTTAATTTTAGGGGATTTCTTCATCTATATGATCTTGAAGAGGAATTTCTTTTGATTTATTTTTTACGTCCAAAGTTTGCCGAACATTTCGTCCCAATATTTGAAAGTGGGTATTAAGTCCGGAGTAAATAGTTGGTCATGTTGCATGTCTTTATGTTAATCAATAAATGCGGCAATTTCTTCATCAAGGCCACTAATTGATCACGCAAGTAATTTTATCAGTAGCCCTAGGGAAGAAATTAGGGAGAGAAAATGGTCAAAGCATTTTGTTCCTTTCTTGGTTATATATGTCAAGTTTGACGTTCTATAATACTGAGTAATTACGTGATTCCTATATTACTTTTGTTATTTATTTTTGACTTGCCTGATTTTTTTGTCAACTTTAAGTAGATTTTCCTAGCAACTGGGTTAACTTTGAGATATGCATGTCTAATATAAAATACAACCCGATAATTCAAGAACGTGACTTAAGAAAATATGAGTCACCTTAAATATAGACAACCCCTTCTAAAATTGTGTCATATACGTCTCCAAATCAAAAAACGTCAAAGGTATTTGTACTTTCAGTTTGTTCTGCAAGTACACTTGCTTTTTGCGCATCTGCCAATCATTTGGATGCATTAACTTAGTTTAATTCACATTGCAGAAGGACATCTGGACCGAGGAAGACGACAGGGCGCTGATCGAGGCACATAAGTGTTATGGAAACCGTTGGTCGGCGATCTCGAAGTGCCTCCCCGGCCGGTCAGAGAACGCCGTCAAGAATCACTGGAACGCGACAAAGCGGAGCCTCAAGTCGAAGCGTCGGTTGAAGAAGAAGAAGAGCGAACAGGCGGCCCCCGGCCAGTTCTCCCTCCTTGAGGAGTACATCCGTAGCAAGTGCCCAGCCATCGAGCCCACAGCGCCACCGCGGGTGTCTGCATTGCCGGTCAATAACCTTGGTTACGACATGCTGGTCGGTCTAACCGCTGCCGTGCATCCGACGGACTCCAACCCACCTGGGATGGGGATGTACCTCAAGCCAGCCAACTCAGCCGGATCGCCCCTCCCGGGGATGATGAATCCGAACATGCCGCCGCTACCGGACCTCAATGCCTACGGCGAGCTACAGGAAGGATACTACTTGCCGTCCTTCACGCCGGACAACCTGCACTATGGACTGTACGTACCGGCGCCTCAAGATATGCATGCTGCATATGCAAACCTAAACTTGTACCCATTCGCTGAGAACGTCGCGAGCAACGTGGAGTTTGAGTGCCAATCCTCCAACCAGGCGAATGTAGGTGGCTACTACAGTGAGGTAGGCCCGAGCAGCACCGGTGGCAGCGGCGGTCCAGACGACATCGACGTCGTCCAAATGGCCTCGAGGGAGTTCTTGACGCCGTCTGAAGACGAGGTTACTCTGGACTTGAGTAGATTCTAAGAATCAAGTGAGACAATTTGCCAGCGCACCCCTAGTTATAGTTTGTTGTTAAATGTTGTTGTGTAGTACTTTGAAGAACACACCTGCGCGCGTGTGGCGCGTACTTACCTTTGAATATTTTGTAATGGTACCTTTCAAGGTTCGTGCGTTGGAGAGCCTTAATTTGTTGTAATTGACTTAGGTTTTGTTAAACATCATCCGAATGTTTTCTTTCTAATTATCATCCAGATTTAACGCTGTTAGATTAGAGATCCAATAGCCATGAATTCTCCCTCCTCCTACTTGAATTCTACCCCTCCAAGGGTTACTGTGACTCCCCGGCCCATGTTGGCCCATGTGTGTGTGCATATGAATTTCTGGGTTAGTCCCACTTTGCTAGTTTAACTTGAGTATCCCTTACATATAAGTTTAGGAGTTTCAATGGTAGCACCCTCGGTTAACCGTTTTACGTGAAATGAGGACGAAAGTGCAAGCGGGTTGCTACGTGTGCGTGGCCTATCCAGAATGTGGTTAGGATGGTATCAGAGCCGACTCTCGCGGTTACATGGGCGCGTTGCGGGTCAGGGGCGCGGGCATATGGCGCATGGCGCGTGTGGGCCCGTAGCGGACACACGGCATGGCATATGTGCTGGCACTGAACGTACGGACATGTGCCAAGAGAGGAGATCCTTATCATTTGCCCCGGTGTGGGTATGTTGGTCCGACGAGGACGTTGGGTCATTTGAGGGGGGGGGGTGTATGTGACACTCTGGCTCATGTTGGCCCATGTATGTGTGCATATGAATTTCTGAGTTAGTCTCACCTTGCTAGTTTAACTTGAGTATCCCTTACATATAAGCCTAGGAGTTCCAATGGTAGCACCCCCGGTTAACCGTTTTACGCGAAGCGAGGACGAAAGTGCAAGCGGGTTGCTACGTGTGCGTGACCTATCCAGAATGTGGTTAGGTCTGAGCTGGTTTGGACCCTAGGGCGTTACAGTTACAAATTTAGATGATAGTTAGAAAAAAAACATCTGGGTGATACCTAGACACTCCCAATTGACTTTTATTTAGACATCGATCAGCGTATGCAATATGCATTCCCAATTCTGTTCCATTAAAAAAAGCAATTCTTTTCTGATCTTTTTTTGAGCTGCCACGTGGCCAGTCGTAGCATTTGGTATATACTTTTTTAGACGTATATGTACTTAGTATGAGTTTGCTTCTTTGATGGGATAGACGGGTAAATTGGTCATGATCGACCGCGTGTATATACGTACTAGCGTGAGTTTGCTTATTTGAAGGGATAGACGGATATATTGGTCACGATCGACCGCGTGTATATACACGTAGCGCGTGAGCGCGGATGGTGAAGAGCAAGGCCTGTATATGTGGAGGGGCTATGCTGATGCCGCAGGGCTTTTCTGCTCGCGGACAAAATGGAGTAGCAAGTGTTTGGTTGCAGCGTACAGCACTCTTTGATTATTTTTTAGAAGGCACTGCTGCTTGATCTCCCCCAGCCAGCCAATTAATCGCTCTTGCAGTGGTGCGCCATCGATTGTCTCTGCATATTTCTGCAAGTTATTACGGAGTAACTAGGCTTGTTTATATATTTTTTTAAGGCAAAGTGGCCTCTAAGGGTCTATATATAACCTCTGATTTCATTAAACGGCCACTAAGGGTCTAACCTCTGATTTCATTAATCGAAAAGTACAAAGTGATTACAGTTCCGCAAGAGCCAAACAAGGAGATTAAAGTTACATCGTAGTCCCTTCAAATCCAAAGATCCTGAAGCTTCTTGTGTTCATCACCATGAATATGACGATGAAGAGTTGCGCCCGGGATATATGTAGCGGCCGGCTTGAACGTTGTGACTTTATTTTGTTTGCATTGTAATTATGTTGCTCGTTTGGTAATTAATTATTGTGAGTATAATGGACTTAATTATGGTAGTGGAGTCATTTACGTGGGCATTAACTCATTTTGATGGCTAGTGTAAGAAATGCGTATTTACGCCCAATTGCGTAGATCTCGATCCTAGATCTTCTAGCTAGTAGCAACTCCATTTTAGGTGTTGTTTTAGTTTTCAAGGATAATATTCTATGTAATATTTCCAAATAATTTAACGACATCCTTTCTTCCGTATGAATTTGCCAGAAATATCAAATATCTATATGATAACCATTTTTTTTCAATTACAATGTAGACCTACACACACTCGATTATGCCTCCTTATCACACGCCTGAGATAACCACTTTGGTAGCCAAAAATATATGTTGTCCACGTTTCCCAACAGGGCTAAGGCCCTGTTTGGATCAGTTTCAGATTCTTAAAACCAGCTATTACTTCTAGTTTTTAAAAGCTAGTTTCTAAGCAAAAACTGATGGGGTGTTTGGATCCTCTAGTTTTTAAAAGCTGGTTTCATTTATGATTGGTGCTAATAGACTATTATACCCTTACATTTATGATTGGAAGCGTCTGCGCGTGGTCTTTAATGAGGGTAAATGGGTATTTGTGCAAAAAAAACTGGCAAAAACTGGGTATCAACAGCTTCTTGGCTTTTAAGAATCTGGGTAGGTAGATTTTAAAAACTGCCCCAAAAACTGGTCTGTTTGGATTCCACCCAGTTTTCAAAAATCAGATTCTTAAAATCTGGGTGGATCCAAACAGGCCCTAAGCCAACCGCTTAATTGGCCCGTAAAGAAAAAAAGCATGACAATTTTTGGATGACGTTGTGTCTTTAATTACATCCATGTGTGTGTGGGAGGACCATTTTTGTGCGTATGACATGTGCAAAGGCCATATATGAACATATATACGTGTACATCGTATATGTATAATTGTGTGAGGAAGACGTAAAGATAGATTTGACAAAAATGGGAATTGTGATATAGTAAGTGCAAACTCGTATAGGAGTAGTGCATTCATGCAATTATACTCACACATGCGAACATTAGATGAGAGATGGATAGGGTAGATTTTGTGAGTCTTGAGAAGGTGAGCACCCTTACAAGAAAATTTTGCATGATTAAATAATCAAATATAAATATAAATAATATACTTGTATGTGTCTATGATTTTACCGAAATAGCCACATACAACATGTAAAATAAGGGAATAAAATTCTTGTAGAAAATTAAGGTGCAAGGTTCCCCGGCCATTAAGACTTTAGAAAATTATAATACCATGAAATTCATTGTTTATTAATCCAAATAAATACATAATTACTCACAAAACTGCTCCATCCATCCAAATTTATAAGGCGTATTTCTTCCTGACACATAGACCAAAGAGATAGTAAAAATAGTTAGATTATCCATAATTATTATCTCTAAGTATTATATTCAATGCATGCATGTAGAGGATAGCAAATAAAGCTGCATATTTATTAAAGGTATTATTGTAGGGGTGGCCCTACCTAGATTCATTCGGCCTGCTGGGCCTAAAGGCCCAATAAGGTGTATAAAAAGATATGTATAGCCCTGACATAGTACTTGTAGCACCCCAAAAAATCAGCAGTTTAAACCTCCCTCTCACCCCTATATCTCTATCCTTCTCATCCTTATTTCTCTCCCATCCCTAACCTATTTTATCTCTCTTCCTTTCTCTCTCTCTGTTGCGTGCGCATGCAGCTGCACGGGGAGGCTCCGGCGGCGGCGGCGGAGGCGGAAGCGGCGGCGGTGGCAGCAACATCGACTGAGGTGGGGGGAGCGGCGGCAGCAGCAGTAGCCTGCACGGCAACGCCCGCACGCGCCACGCCCGCACACACGTTCGCCTGCGCATGCACGCGCACGCGCGCGCCTGCTCGCACACGTCGCCATGGCGCGGCGGCAGCGGCTGCGGCGGGGGTAGCGGCGGTGGCAACCCGCACGGAATGCCCGCACGCGCCACGCCCGCCCGCACGCCCGTCTGCGCATGGACAAGCCCGCGCGCATGGCTCTGGCCGCGGTGACGGCGGGCGGCCAGTGGCAGACGCGACTGAGCGGCCATTCGCGCGGCCGAACATGTGTTCGCGCGATCGAAAGGCAATTCGTGCGGTCGAATATTGTTATTCCTAGCCGAACGACTGTTCACACAGCCGAACACGTTTTTGTGTGACCGAACGGTCATTCGCTCGACCGAACAGCTATTTTCCTTCCAGTCAATTTATCTCCTGTCGTTTCTATCAAATTCATCATATCTTATCGGTGTTTTTCCATATCATCCTGTAGGTTCTCACACAGCTATTGAGGGAGCAACGGGGCAGTTGTGTTTCTCAGATCCATCTTGCAGCGTGTCCGTCAAGCGTGCTCAAGGCAAGTACCTCGCGGTCGTAACCTTTTCGTTTCATATGTCACCTATCCTGGATTGGCTATTGCCCTCGCCACCCAGCTTGGAAGGAACGTTGAAGCCTACATCAACGACGTGGTGGTTAAAAGCACGCAAGCTAGGTCCCACTGCTAAGATCTCCAAGAAACCTTCAACAACCTTCGATGGGCCAACATCAAGCTGGATCTGAACAAGTTCATCTTTGAAGTGCAAGTAGGGAAGCTGCTCAAATTTCTGGTGTCTGGACGAGGAATGCAGGTGAAAATGGAAAAAGTCGATTCAATCCTCTCCATGGAGCCACCTAGGACAACAAGGGAGGTCTAGAGGCTCACAGGCCAGCTGGTCGCTCTCGGTTGCTTCTTATCCAGAGCAGCCAAGCGAGGTCTCCCATTTTTCAAAATGCTCTGAGGCTGTGATGGATTCCACTGGACCGACGATTACGCGGTGGCTTTCGACGAGCTTAAGAAGCATCTACCCAACCTTCTAACCCTAGTCTCCCCAGCACCAGAGGCTCTGCTGTTGCTCCCACACTAGTAGCAGTTTGTATGGTCCTTGTCTTAGAGGAGGGGTCCATCCAGCGGCCAGTGTACTTTATCTCGAAGGCCCTTTAGGGAAACAAGGCACGATATAACAAACTGGAGAAGCTAGCCTACATGCTTCTCATGACCTCGTGAAAGCTCCACCATTACTTCCAGGCTTACCATATCATGGTGCCCTCATTGTTCCCCTCAACAGGTCGCATCGGCAAATGGACTGAGGGAGGCCGTCATTTAGGCTACTCTCCGTCCAAATCCTCTATCTTTATGTATTCTATCACAGAGGCGTTGCTCGTGGTGGGTCACTCAGCCCAAAATCATAGTGGCTCCTCTGCCCATCCCCACCGTCGCAGCTGATGCTGAACAAGGCAGTTCAGGATCAGGGGACGGTCTTTGTCAAGTACCTGCTTGCCACGCAAACATAAACACGAGGTTATCACACAAGTGCCATGTATTTTTCATTGCAAAATGATAGTTACATGTCACCCATGTACCCAATGCCATGTACACACAAATGACAAACGACACGTGCATGCAAACGACCACACACAAGAGCAAAAGGCCTCGGCATCACACCTGTCGATTGACCAGAGTGTCCACGTCAAGATTGTTGTCTCCGCTCCATCAAGGCACATTGTCTAACCAAGTGCCGAGGTCCATACTCTCGTGACACAGAGTACGCCTCATAGTGATCTTCACCGCAACTTCACAAATGTACTCCTATATCCGCTGGTGGAAGGCGCAGGAGGATTGACGTATGTTGTGTAGCACCTCAAACATAGCTCTGCTCTCTGTAGGAAGGTCTAGGTGGGGATTGTCCAATTCACCAAAATGCAGGTAGGCTCGAAGATGAAATAGCCCAAGAACCATTTGTGTAGTCACAAGCAAGCAATGGTTGCCATATGCTCACGCGGCATTCAATGCAAGTGACGAGGCCTCAACAATCCCCCGAAGGCTACATAGAAGGTCTTCTAGTCCAAACGCTCGAGGGGGAACTTCCACCGTGAGCTCGGCTAGAGCACCCTCTAGGGCCTCTACCGAACTCCATGCCGACACGAACGTGTCACCCAACACGCGGTCCCTTGCCGCCACCTCAGATGATAAAGAGCCGTCTCTTCTTCCAGGCTGGCGATCTGCTACAGCAGCCCCTCGTGCTCCTCAGTGGCTGCACACCGGGTCTGCTCCACCAAGGCATCTGTGTCAGCGATGGCCTTTGCCCCTTCCATCTCAAGGAATCGGATGCGTTCATCCTTTGCCGTGCTCGTCGCCATGGAATCCTCGGTGGATTGTCGGGCGACAGCGGCCTCCGTATCCGGAGTGGTTACCCGCACCTACAGACCGCTCCGTTCATGGTACCTTGTTGTCTACACAACGTGAGCGAGAGTGAGGGCCTGCAACACACTCCGCTGTTAGCACTCAAAATAGCCGTGTAATCAGCGTAGTCATACACGTACCTTTATCTCCATCGCCTCGAGCGCGCTTTCCAGGAGATCCAAGACACACAAGGAAAGCACGCGCTGCTCTAGAGCCACGTCTATGCAGTCATTCTACAATCACTCCTCAATCATAAGCTTTTCTACTATCACTTTTCAGTCGTAAGCTTTTCTACAACTACACAGTCGTAAGTCTTTCTGCGACCTCATAGTCGTAAACCCATCGTAAACCCTTATGCAATCACATAGTCATAAGTTGTGCTATGACCAACTCGTAGTCGTGGACCTTCCTGCGACTAGTCTATTTTCGACCGGTTTTGTCTACGACGATTTGCTACATCGTAGGTCTGTCTGACAAGGTGGTTAGAACGTGCGCTTATTTCTAATAACCGCATATGATCTCTCTCTAACAACAACCACCGCATGACGAACAAGCCACCACATCTCTTTGATAATAACTTCTGTCAGACGATTATCACCCAAAATGTTAAGACGTCTTTTTGTACGGGACAATGACCGCCGCTTCACTAACTATGTAAAGATTGATGTCAGAGAGAGAGAGAAGAGAAGGAGGAGACCGATTGGGACAGAAGGCAACTGAAGTAGCGCAAGACTTTTCGCATTACTTTTTTCCGATTGTAATCAATTCTTTGAGCAATAGCCACACAGTAAATAAGGTTATTATTCTCCGAAGAGAAGGCTTGAATCTGTATAAAAGTTTTCGTGTCTCTCCTCTTCGTGATTGTAGTCTAGGTCTTCAAGAGTTTTTTTGAATCTAAACAAATCTTATGTAAGATCGGTATTAACATAATGGCATCATTCTTTTTATTTATTCAAAAAACTATAAATTTAAAATAATTAGGCCGATCCGTACTAAAAAAATCTGCAGGTTCTCCACCTAAATAGGCCGAGGTCCAAACCTATCTCTATCCTTAGGCCTGTCGTCTCTAAGTTAGACCAGAGTAGAATTTTTACCGAATTGCTCTCGTGGGCCAAATCCTGGGCCCCATGTTCCAATTTCAGCTGTCCTCGTGATGGATATCCAGACCTGTGTGAATGTGGCCCATCAATCAGGTTCAGGGTGGCCTGTGCTGCAATGCTCTTTAGATTTATTTTTGGGGTTTTGACAATCATCATCTGGATGGAGTCAACTTAAAAATCATCCAAATATCTATTCTTTTGATTTGCCTCATGATTTATGCTCTAGCGTTGGCTTCGGTGTCCTCTCTAGCGAGTTCATCTTCTCCGCACGAGGTTAGGACTCGGGTGACGTCTTCTCTAGTGAGGTTTGTCAGGGTTCTTCCTTCTCGCTGGCAAGCCCAAGAGGAGAATCCCATCATTCACACCTTGGGTTCACTGTCCCCCTTAGGCATAGAGAGAGGCGGGGGGTGGTGGCCCGGCGGTGGGGGCAACGGGCGGGGTAGGAGGGTGGTGGGTGGTGCCGGTGGATAGCGGCAGTGGAAGGTACTAGTTATTAGGTTGGGTAGGGCGTCACGGCAGGGCGGGGTAGGGGCGGCATGGCGAGGCAACGGGAGTGCCGCCTGTCATGGGTGGTAGAGGAGGGGGCAAGGGTGGCAGGGGGAGGCGCGTGGAGATGCTCTGGCGAGAAAGGAGCCGTGGGAGGGGCTCATCGTCAACGACGAGGAGGGGGCGACACTGAGGGCGACGACAAGGGGGCGGCGTGGGGTGGGAGGCGGCGGGGTTAGAGTGAAATGCGGCTGTGGGGCGGAGTGAAATGCGGTGGGTCGAAGGGGTTAGAGTTAGGGTTGATATACGAATCTTAAAGCAATCGGACGGTGAAAAATCTAGCTGAATTTTAGGAAGAAATCATTTGGGTAATTGCTAGACATATCCTTTGAGTAATAGATGAACAAGAAATTGAGGGGTTGGTGCATGCCGTATCAGCGTTGCATTGTAAATCCTGCTGAAATTCGGCTGTTTTGCACTAACCAATAACCATGCCTGCTTGCTTGGGCTTGCTTTTTAGGATACTTAGGAGTCGGGCTAATCGAAAGTTAACAGTAAGTGAAGAAATTGTGCAGTATAAGAGGTTATTTCCATCGATCACGCATTCTGGTTTCGGCGTAACGCTTGACTCAATGTCTCAATCTATAGTAGTACCTATTATCAAACACAGTGTAAAGGAGGTCGTCATGTTCATGTAAAATTTTTCAAATTATTACTCACTCTGTTCTTTTTTATTTGATTTCATAGAATCCGTACCATCAATCTTTTTAAAATTTGACCATCAATAAACTCAAAACCATTTAGATTGGCTATACGAAAATTATATCATTATATTTATCATTAAAAATACTTTTATAATACTATAATTGTATTAGTATGATTTAGTGTGATGTTATAAAAAATAACGGTCAAATTCGTATCTTAAAGGCCGTGAAATATTAAAAACGTTAAGTAAGAAAGAATGGAGGTACTACGGGCGTGTTTGGCCTGCGCCTACGCGCGCCGAGCCACAGCCCCTGCTGCGCCAAAAGTGCGGCGCTGATTTTGGTCGCCAAACTTTCGCCAAGTTGAGGCGTAGAAATTGAACTACGGAGCTATAGTCACACCGCGGCACGCCACAAGTGAGGGCGCGAACCAAACGCGCGCCAAAACTGTGGCGCAGAATGTGCGGCGCGGTGCGGCACGGTGTGGACGCGAACCAAACACGCCCTACATGCTAAACAATCCGAGAAGATAAGGAGAGGACAACTTTAAGCGCTTAGAAAACTGGTTGACGAGAACGTTTAGTAGTGCTAAATAACCAAAGAAAGAAACACAGCTGAAGTCAACTGGCTGCCGAAAAGTCGGCCCGGCCGAAGCTGCGGAGCCTTTTGATGGAAGGTACGTTCACTACTTCCAGTTGAAAAACAAAGCTAAGCCTGCATTTACGACATTGCAGACAAAAATCGCAAACTAAACTACGTCGCTCGCGTGTGAAATTAGTTTTCTCATAATGAATTATCTGCAAGCAAAAGGAGAAGTGGATGAAGTTTTCGTTTGATAATCTCCACCAGACGGGTGGTGGAAAAACGGAAATGCCATGGTTTTCCAGCGAGCCCTGTGCTGCCGGCCTAGGATGGACAAACGGATAGAGACGGCCGCGTTCCACAAAATACAACGACGTGCGATGCCCAAACATAAGAAAACATCGCCGATCCACGACTTGGACAGCACGAACGCGTTACGCATCGCGGTTCACAACCCACAGCTAGCTCTCCGGATAAGCTCCAAACCTTTTCTTCTTCTTCTTCTTCTTTTTTGCCTTTTTCGCGCTAATTTATTATTGCCTTCCTGCGTGCTAGCTCACGCTCGCCCGCCAGCCCACCCGAGGTTTGAAGAACTCAATAATAGCACGCAAAAGACTTAAACATGTCATTTTATCAATAAAAAAAGAAAAAGTATAACTAATCGATTAACCAAATTGATCAGAGAAAGAACCGCAAAAAGGAAAGCGCAACCCAATTCCAAACCACGCCGCACGGCCCGCGCCACCTCAGTCCACACGCCATCACGCTCCTCTGCGCGAGCAGTATATAACACGCCTCACCTTCAAGTTCTCGAGGCAAAAACTCAAAACCAGAACAAAAGCTACGAGCTTTAGTTACAGTAGTGGAAATTTCAAACCAAACGTTAACCCGATAGTACAACTGGAGCGCGAAAATGGCGACGCCCAAGTTGTCCGCCGTCTCGCCGGTGCGGCCAGACGATAAGCCGTGCGCGCCCTCATCGTCGTCGTCGACGTCGGTTGTTCTGAGGGTGCAGGACGACTCGGCAGCGGAGGAGTACGAGCAGTACCTGCGTCTGCCGGAGCTGTCGAGGCTGTGGAAGGGTAGGTGCTGCCCGGAGTGGGCCGACGAGGGCCTGGTGAAGCCCGCGCTGCAGGCGCTGGAGATCACCTTCCGCTTCGTGTCCGTCGCGCTCTCCGACCCGCGGGGCTACGCCAGCCGCCGCGAGCTCGCGCGGCGGCTGGAGGCGCTCGCGGCTCGGGAGGTGGAGGTGGTGGCCGCGCTCTGCGATGGCGAGCGGTGCGCGCCGCTGGCCGAGCTGAGCGCGTCCGAGGGCGTGCTCCCGCGGGAGCGGAGTTCGTCTGAGGTTTGGCAGCTGCCGGGGAGCGCCGCCGCGGTGGTGTGCCACGTCAGCGAGGCAAGCCTGCTCCCGCGCCTCGCGGCGTGGGACAAGTCCGAGACCATAGCAGCCAAGATCATGTACGCCATCGAGAGCCAGATGCAGGGCTGCGCCTTCTCCCTCGGCCTCGGCGAGCCCAACCTCGCCGGCAAGCCGGTGCTGGAGTACGACCGCGTCGTGCAGCCGCACGAGCTGCACGCCCTCAAGCCGAAGGTCGCGCCGGAGCCCAAGACCGGCTACCGCAACCGGGAGAACGAGGCGCTGTTCATCATCTACCAGATACTCGAATCCTGGCTGTGCGCGGCCTCCCAACTTGTCACCCGCCTAAACGACCGAATCGAAGCAAGAAACTGGGAGGCGGCGGCGAGCGACTGCTGGGTCCTGGAGCGCGTCTGGAAGTTGCTCGCCGACGTGGAGGACCTGCACCTGCTGATGGACCCGGACGACTTCCTGCGGCTCAAGAGCCAGCTCGCGATACGGGCGGCGCCGGGCTCCGCCGCGTCCTTCTGCTTCTGGTCGAGATCACTGCTTCACGTCGCTAACGCCACGAGAGACCTCAAGAAGCGTGTGCCATGGGTGCTGGGCGTCGAGGTGGACCCCAACGGCGGGCCGAGGGTGCAGGAGGCGGCCATGAGGCTGTACCACAGCCGGAGGCGCGGCGAGGGCGAGGAGGCCGGCAAGGTGGAGCTGCTGCAGGCTTTCCAGGCCGTGGAGGCGGCCGTGAGGAGGTTCTTCTTCGCGTACCGGCAGCTCGTGGCGGCCGTGATGGGCACGGCCGAGGCCTCGGGCAGTCGGCCGCTGTTCGTGCCGGCGGAGGGGATCAACCCGCTGTCGCAGATGTTCCTCGAGCCGCCGTACTTCCCAAGCCTCGACGCCGCCAAGACGTTCTTGGCGGACTACTGGGTTCAGCACGTGGCCGGCGCCACTGTTTCGTCCGGGCGAAGCTGAAACGGCGAAATCGCGCGGTTGGATGCCGACCGACGACCTACGAATTTTGCAGGCTTGAAGATATGAGATATCTATGCATCATTGTGTCTGTACTGTAATGATAGTGTGATTCATTTCAGTAGAGTATGCAGTACTAGTTGATACTGTTACATGTGTGTGGTGTGATCTATTATTCATGTTTTACTGAGATATATCGATGCAATTAGATCATATTTGTAACATTAGGCTGATGTATTTCAGTTGCAGCTCGTGTATATATTCCACTGTAAATATCATTCAATGGAATATTTATTTGATTGAATATTATCATTGATCTACTACGAAGAGTTTGTTAGGATACCTGCTCACAGCAAAGTTGTAGAAAGAAATCCTAACAGCATCAAACAAAGCGTGCAATTTGCTCGAATTTGTGACTTAAAATCCTGGTATTCACCAAGCTAACAAACCGGATGTGCCTGGACTTTGGAGTCATTTTGAGATTTAAAGTCCAAAACGACTAATCTGACGGCCGTTCAAGTGTCGAGTCGATCGAATAGGACATGCTACATGCCTAGAACAGTGCTGTACAGTTTAAAGTTGAAACGGCTAATCTGATGGCCAATGCTTGTTGTCCCCCTTTTATACCAGAAACCTGCAAGGTAGCTAAAATCAGTGTTGAGCCAAAGCCCAAAAGCCCTGTTTTTTTTTTTCAAGATATCATCTATCATAAATTACAGGAGCTATTCAACCACTACATTTTTTTCATCTTAACCAATGGACTAACATACCAGCTATAAAAAGCACAAGGAAAATTCATAGCAGACCAGTTCTAGATATGCATACCTATTTGATATTTCCTTCTCTTGTTGAATGTTGATAGAATTAGAACCGGTCCAACTGGATATGAACCAGGCCGTGTTGTCTAGAGACATCTGGTGCACTGACCAACATGCCTGCATCGAGACCGCGGCGCGGCACATGCTCCCCAGTCAGAGGCAACCCTGTCTTCCTCCACGAGACGACCCAAATCAGTGGGCAATCACAACAGAAGCCCAATGTATCTGCACAACTGGACGTACGGTTCTGGAAGAGGCTGCTCCTGCACGAGAGCAATAATACCTTGTAACCTATCTACATGTTCTTTTATATGCAACGAAATGAAAAAAAGATATTAAGCATACATCGGCATGCAGACGGTCACATAACACTGTTACTTTCCTTTTGAGATCACAACACTGCTGTTTTGACAGAATACAGCAGTAATGGAATGAGAAAGATGAACTCGCTGGAGAAGATACCCAAGCCAAAGCCGGAGTATAAATCGCGAGACGAATCAAAAGGCTAAAAATTTAGATAATTTTATAAGTTGATTCTATCTGGGTGATTATCAAAACCCCAAATCCCATCAGCCAGGGGCGGACCCAAAGAGGGAGGAGTGAGGGCCCAGGCCGCCACTCAATTCGCAGGAACTCAGGTATATAGCCCAAGATTTAATGCTAGTGCCCCCACTCAGCCCAACTAAAAGGCCCTCACTCATGCTAAAATTATGAATGAGAATAATTCAGCATACTATGTGTATTGTTGTACCCTCTCTCAGATTTTGTCCTGGGTCCGCCTCTGCCATCAGCTTGCCGCTCGACTGCAAGGTCCACCTGTGATATTTCGCACCCACAGGGCAGGGCATGGCATGGATTTGCTCGAGATCTTAGACCAATCAAAACTTCAAAGACTGCAAGTCCATCGCACCTGTCGCTAGCTTTGGGCTGGCTGGCGCTCTGCGAGACCGTCCGCGCTGCCAAACTTTGACGGCGGACACGACAAGTGAGTCTACTGAGATCAACTCCCTCGTTCTAAGCAGCGGAAGCAACCGAGAAGGTTGTCTTGCTTTAGGAGGGAAAGCTGTGATTACTTCGCTGTTCTTGGTGCTTATCTCTCGATTAGTATTTTTTTTTTCATGTGGTTTGACAGTTATATTCCAGGAGACCTGTGCTAGCTGCTCTAAACATACTAGTCTCATAGGCGCGGTGCCACGCCGCGCCAGCCACCGTGTGTACCGAAGTGAAAGAGGCGATAATTCGTGAGGAGTTGTAAAAAAAAATTAAAAAAATTGAGGGCACATGTGTATTTTCAGAAAAATCAAAGGACTTTTTCGCAAAAAATTGAGGGCACATGTGTATTTTCAAAAAAGTCAAAGGATTTTTTCGTAAAAAATTGAGGGTTTGTACGTAATAAACGAGGACCCGTACGTAATTTAGAAACCACGGGGCGCTATCCTGCAAAGTGGAGGGGCCTGAAAAAAACAGCAGGGACCTTTTCACGAGGAAAAAAGACTTTTACGTAATTTTCGGAAAATACAGGGAAATCGGCTCCCCCGACCATACGCAAATTCCCCCGCCACGCGCCGGCCGAGGGAGCGCTGGGGGTGACGTGGGCGCACCTCCGCGCGGAGAGTCCCCGGGTAATATGGCTCGGATGATTCCGAGGATTAGGCTTGTCACGATAACTACGAAGTTTATAAAAGCACATATTTGGCAAGTCCTCTTATAAAAGCAAAGTTGACAATTGGTTCCTGCCATGTAGGTATTCGTGCATATCCAGGAGGCACAGTAGGAAACAGTTTTAGGCGAAGACGACGTGTCCATAAGACGATAAGCGAAAGCAAATGTAGGTCGGCAGATTACCTGCCTAAGTTACCCGGGACGTCAGAGCTAAGGGCGAAAACTGATTGGGTATAGATGGATAATAGTTTTAGCATATTTATTATCATATTTTTTAGATGTGGATTCGAATACAAATACTTCGGATATGAATACAAATACGAAGTGAATACGGTACAAATATTTCTTGAAACATGAAAACTCTTTTAATTATATGTACAAAATGAATAAAAACATAACCAGTTTATTTAATCCAAATGTTCATGAATTCTTCTTATAGGCTAAACTTTTCTTTTTAACTCCATGTATTGATGTATATGTTAATGCATAATGGGTTACTAAAGTATTATATAAATGGGCTAGGCTAAAATCAGGTATATATGCTGTGGATATCCGGCCCCATGAATATTCAGGTTCATATTCATATTCGATTGATGGCGAGCTACCAAATCCGTATTCGTATATAACAGAAAAAATCCATATTTATTTTCGATTCGATACTATCCGATAAATATTTGAGTTGACAGAATCCATATTTGAAAATAGTTCGAATCAGTCGGAAACTATCAAATCTATTTTCACCCCTAGCCAATAGGGGCGCAAATGGAGTGAATAATTTTCGCCTGACTGACCGACCGAAGGTTCACAGAGCAAATATGGAATAGGTAAATGGGTATCCAACACTATCTGTGTTCGACTCTGACTCTGAGAAAAAAACATGGAATAGAATACAGGATGAGTATCCATTCGTATATATCCGTATATCAAGTGATATGAGAAAGTCTGTTGTGACTTCACTTAGAAACAAAATAACATATATGCGAATTGTCATACCTAAACAGGCGGAAACCACTGAGTGTTCTTACTTCAATATCTCGACAATTAGTCTACCCGTGTTGTTCTGATTGCAATCACTGTCTAATATCTTGTATAGGGAATGGATAAATTATGTCCAAAGGTTTATGGAGCAAATACAGAATTGAGAAATAGGTATTTGGTATTATCTGTATCTGACTCTAACTCTAAAAATTATACAGAATATAATATAAGATGGCCAATATCTATCTTGATCCACTCTGATTCCACCCCTACTAGCCAGAGCATACGTGCACCTACTGAACAGTCGATCTACGCGACATCTAAGCACGAAACTGTGTGTGTGTTCACATGATTACCTCAAGCGTAGATATACATCCTATTGCCTTACGAGTTCGGACGAAGGAAACGAAACGAATAGGCCAAAATTTCCGAAGAATAGTTTCGTCTCTGAGAATATTCATCTGAGCACACGAGGCAGGAAGTCTCGTATTAACTCCAAACAGCAGTCTCGTATTAACTCCGAACAGCTACTAGTACCAGACGTATGGAGCACACTTGATTGGAGAATCTGGAATTCGCAGCACCTTATTCCTCTTTCGTATGCCATTGCCGATCTTGTGAAAACAACCTCTCTTCGTCTCATGCAAATAAATTAGTACTATTAATTACCTTCTTATCGTATCCTATATAAAATCACGCTATGTTGTGTGATGAATATTTAACTTTATTGTTATTTATTATAAGTTTGAGTTTATTTCTGTGTATATTATGATCTTTGTTTTTTGATGTCAAGTGCTAAGCGGTTTGATCGGTCATATTGGCAGTCTAACCGAGTCACAGTCTAATCGGGCCATGATTGGCAGTCAAATCGGTGCAGTCAGATGGGCCATGGGCGGCAGTCTGACTGGCGAGCAGTTATATCGGCCCGTAGTTGGCGGTACATTTATTCCAGAGAGGTGCCGATCGTGTGTGCGAGAGAAATTGGGAGCAGTCCGGTCGGTCCTTGTGAGAGCGGTCCAACCGTTAGCTTTGGGGCGGTCAGACTGGCAAGGGTGACACGGTCTTACCGGGTCCCATGTTACTAGGGTTTGATCGGAGTTGTCTGGCGCGGTCAAACTAGCCAATAGTTGGAGGTCCAACCGGCGAAGCAGGTTCAAGAGCATGGTTGAGTGTGTGCACGCCATGTGTGCTGGTGTTTTATCATGGTGTGTTGCATGATGTATTGATTTGACTAACGTGAGTCAAGTGCATGGAACTTATGCTCAATATGGTTGCTTGATCTTTAAATGTGCAGGTGACTTAGAGGACACTAGCGGTCAATGGCAATGGATCGGAACTATGCAGCGGAGCTAAGGTACAAGCGATCGTGTAAGTATGTGTGAGGCTATGTGGCTCAAGCGGGAAGTATGGATAAGATAAGGATCGTGAAGAGGTGAGTTGGTACATGTGGTGTGACAAGTGATGAGGTCGATACACGTAGAGACGGTTCGGGAGAGTTCAAATACGTAAAGATGTGACGACTAGTTATTGGACACTACGGGTTGTGTGTCAATGTATGTGTAGATGGTAAAAGTAAGTGTTCAAGGCTCATCAATTGTGTCAATTAAGGATTTTGTATATTGTGCGATGCTACATGATGGTTTATTTGTTGTTGTTAGTTGTAGAACTCTAGAGTTAGGTTATGGTGAGACGAAAGGGATCAGAACTAACCTAGGGAAGCTGAGGTCCAAAGGGATTAAGATGTCGTCAAGCTTGTGGAAAGTGGTTTGAGGGCAAAACGGTCTTTTTGCCCCAAACCGGAAAGTTGAAGACTTGATCACACCACGACGCGAGGAGGCGTAAGAGAGGTGGTTTGAGGGCAAAACGGTCTTTTTTGCCCCAAACCGTAAAGTTCAAGACTCGATCACACCACGACGAAAGGAGGCACAAGAAAGGTGGTTTAGGTAAAAAAAATGTGCTGAAAACATTAAGTAGATCGAGTATTGATTCGATAATGGGTTAATGGTTGTGTGTGATTTGAGAAGCGTGCATGTGTGAGTGTAAAACCGGTTTGGTATTAGATTAACCGGTTAACATGTAAGTAGATGAAACCCAACTAGATGGCTGATTAGGGTTTTTTATAAGCCTCCACCATATAAGGAGGTGTGTGGAGATAGTTAGGGTTTGCTCTCCAGGAATCCAAGTGGAGGGCAATTAGAGTTCTTGGAGAAAACATTTGAGAGATGAGTTATGACTCTTTTGTCTTAAGCTTTTTGTCATCCTTAGGCTTTATAGTTGACTAGAGAGCGGCTGTAAACATCCATCTTCAAATATCAATAGATATCAAAAATTTGCCCAAGTCTTTCTCCTCTTTGCTCAGGTGTTGAAATATTGATTTGGCTTAATTTTTGGTGTTTCCTTCTCCCCTCTTAATATTGCTTTGTGTCAAGGACATGTAAGTGATAAAGATGTTTCTTTGAGACTAGTCTCATCTATCTAGTCACTTTCCATAGAAAATTCTTGTAATGCCCGATTTGGCCTAAGAAATGGTGATTTTGGAGGTTTTTTGGGCTAAGGGCTTTTGGCTTGTATTCTTGTTGTGATTAGACTTGCTAGGACATGTAGGAGTAGATCCAAGGTTATTTTGACCATTAATTACCCACAAATAAATCTTAGTTCAAGTTCATATGTTCTGCACCATCTCGATGCAACCTTCTTCAAATAGAAAAAAATTAGAATTTTGGTAATGATCTTATTGATTTTTGATTGGATTAAGTTACCAACATCCCAGGGAATATGTGTGCAAAGTTTCAAGTGATTTAGTGCAAAGTTTCAAGTGATTTGGATTAATGGATAAAAAACTGCATGTATTTTTGTGTTCAAAATTGTGCTGATTTTCAAATCTGATATGAGGAATTAGTCCAACCACCCCTGAGGCCGGTCGGACCACCTAAGGCCGATTAGACAACCTTTTGCACTCTGGTCTGACAGCCCGAATATGTCCTTATTCATTTGGCTTGGTTTTTGTTGAAAGTTTATTTATGAGTGGTTAGCCCTTTAGTCTTCATAGCCCCTTATAGCTATTGGAGTGCAAGAATCGTGGTTTTCTCTTTTGAGGAAAAGATTTGCAAAAAAACTTTAATTGTGTTGACTCCTATTCATCCCCTTTAGTCGTTATTCTCGGTCCTACACTATATATACTAATGAATATGATGCGTCTTTTAAATAGCTAACTCCCATCAAACTTAGCACGCGAGTCTCTTCATGCATGCATGAACCTGCCATTAAATCGTATGAGAATCCTAGCAGGACCCATGCTTGGTGCATCCACCAATCATATTCAATACTTGTTACAATTGTTTCGGCAAGGCCTAGGACTTGTTATTTCCCCCTATTTTGGCCATTTTCTATCCTATTTTCAAAGGTGGTCCCTGTAGGAAGCTAATTCTAGAAATGGTTTCTTTGCTTATTGTTTGCACGAATGGTGCTGAGGTTGTACATGCCAACGACATACTACTTGGTGCTAACATCTGGTGCCATGTCAACACGCATGTCCTAGTAGATGCCATGTTACTATGTTAGCACACCTCAATGCTAGTTAGTGCAGTGTTAAGATGTACAACCTCAGCGCCAGATAACACGGCACTGAGGTGTTAACCTAAAGTGTTGGCAGCTGAGGTAAGGGTCATTTCCCACATAGGGTATAGTAGTTATTTGCAAGTAGTAGTTTAAGCGGTAGTGTGCAGTGCTTATCCATGGTATGTGGAATGGCACATGCACTTAGATTAGCCTGAGTAATACTTTGTGATAATTAGTGAACAAAGTTGGGAGTTAGATGGCGCATAGAGTGTAAGCGAAGTGTATCTCTTGTTGGGGTATTTTATCCCTTTTTGGACTACTGGAGACACATGTTGGAAGCATGATCATGTACTTTAGAAGATAGAGAAAATTAGAACAACTGAAATTAGCTAGTTTTTTCTTATTATGAGATTAACTAGACTAATATTTTCCAATATTCAGTTTAAGCGGTAATAAAGCAACAGACACTACTACAGAAAAGGTCATCACAGACGGTTCGAAAACGTCATCACAGACGGTTTTGTGAACCGTCTGTATTTATGCGTCAGTGATAATCGAAGGTCATCACAGACGGTTTTCGGATCGTCTGTGATTATCAGCTATCACAGACGATTTTTGAGTAAAACCCGTCTGTGATAGCTGATAATCACAGACGGTTTTGAGTTAAAAACCGTCTGTGATACTTATTATCATAGACGGTTTTTGAGTCAAAACCGTCTGTGATAGCTGATCATCACAGACGGTTTTTAGTTAAAAACCGTCTGTGATACTGATCATCACAGACGATTTTTAAGTAAAAACTGTCTTTGATTATCAGCTATCACAGACGGTTTTTACTCAAAAACCGTCTGTGATATTCCCTTCAACCCCTAAATATATTTCTGTTTATTGGCTAGCCTCAGGAAATGCTAGCCATGCCCTCTGAAACAAGCAGATAATCACAGACATAAAACATATACAATTCACACATCTCATTTCATTTCAGATATATTTCACATCTCAATTCATTTGACAGACATAAAACATCCAATTGACAACGCACTTCATTTCACAAACATAAAGCATCCATTTCGCAAATCAATTAATTGAATTGAAATAAAATATCCATTAACAAATACACAATTACAAAAGATCTACACTGCATTTGCACTTAGAATTACAATAAAAAATCACTCTGGGCAGTGGAACTCTCCATCTGATCTTATGACTTTAGTCCACAAAAACCAAATGAACTCTCCTCGAATTTTTCCAAAGTCCGCCTGTTTCAATGCAGATGTAGAGATGGGCGCAGCCTGTCGATAGGAATATCAACGCGCGCACATATAAAACCTGACATGTATGAAATAAATGTGGAAAGATTGACAAACCTTAGAATTGGTGATCTTGCTGGAATCGAGGAGTAGTCTCATATGGTGGCACACGTAGTATCCACACGTGTGGCCCGGCTGCTGCTGGTGGCACTGCAAAAAATAGAATGTGTTAAATCAAGTGGCATTACTACTAAGTGTTGTATATGATTAATTAATGTGTAGCTAGCCAATACCCGAAAATTACGATCATGTTTCAAGGGCTTGGCAGCTGTCGTCGAGCCACTTGTTTGTTGAACGTATGTGACGAACGACCTTCGTTATTCGAAAAAGTTAGATTAGTCATTCGGAAGGAAAGAAAGATTACAATGTACAATGTACTTACCTGTCGAGTATTTTGGCGATAGCTGTGTACTTGGATTTGTTCTTACTTAGAGAATCAAGGTATATTGCCTTGTTCCATTTTGGTATAATTACAATTAAAATCCAATGGAAGTTCTCATTGTATGGCATAAGAACAAATTCCTTATCTTGGTGAGCCAGCAGTGTTTTTGTAATATAGTCCTCGACGAAGGATGCATTCTCGTTGATGGTATCAATGGCGACCAAGCGTGGGTCCAGGAAACCAATTGGTGATTTCGATGATCTAGCTTCGGTCAGCATAAATCTATATATATACACAAAAAAGCAACAAATTGTGACATATATCGGTATTATGTGAACAGAGACTGTGATTGTACAGACTTACAGCGTCTAGCATCGAACGAGTGAGGCGTCGAGAGCGTTGAGCGTGAAAAGATCAAATATATCGTCAAAGGTCACCGGGAAGACACATTCCTGAACTTCGTGCAAGAAATGTTCCGGCTTGAATTTGACCATGATACCTGAGCGTCGTTCTGCCTCTGGTCTATTGGACTGTTTCATATACCAAGTGTGGAATCTTTGGCAACCAAGTCCTAGCTTTGTGACGTGCTCTTGCGGGAATATCATCGGCTCGCCTAGCACGAATTTGCGGGCCAATGGCAAAATTCAAGGCAATTTTATTACAAAAGTGCAAAAAAAAGACATTCCCAGATTATTCGGTGAGCAGCCGACATAGCCGACTTCTTCGATGAGCGACTATCGATCTGCTTCTTCCCACTTCTTTTCTTCATCTCTGATCTCTGGACCACGTACGCCAGTCACGGGCTCGACGAGGGGCTCGGGGGAGGCGGCCGGCGACGGGCTCAACGGAGGCCGCCGGCGACGGGCTCGGGGAGGCGGCCGACGAGGGTTCGGGGAGGCGGAGGCGACGACGGGCTCGGGATTTAATTAGATCTAGACCGAATAACTGCGTAGCGCACAGGGAAAACCCTAGCCAGAGGGTATATATAGGGAGGTTATCACAGACAGTTCTAAGTTCAGAACCGTCTGTGATAAGACTTTGCGACTGTAGTTATTAAGACAACACCAATAACCACAGCTGCATTCATATCCACCACCAAACAGCTGCATTCATATACAACACCAACCAGCTGCATTCATATCAACCATCACATGTACATCACACATATACATCACATATACATAAATGCCAATACACATATACATTTTCACATATACATTTTGTCACACATTTTCACATATACATCTCAAAATTGACTACATCACACATTTTCACATATACATCTCAAAATTGTCACACATTTTCACATATACATCTCAAAATTGTCACACATTTTCACATATACATTTTTATTGTACTTGCTTATTTCCTTTAAAAATTAGCCTCTCATCATGATCAATGCGTACGTAACTACTTTCATCACGTTGTTCATCATCGACCCTTATGCCATTTACAAAAGGAGGTAACTCGTCAAATTGATTGTATTCCTCCTCGTCCACTACATTCTCCACTCCGACAATTCTCCTTTTTCCATGAAGAACTACATGGCGTTTCTTATTTGCCGGGTCGGTTACATAGAAAACTTGAACAACTTGATTGGCGAGTACGAATGGTTCGTCTTTGTACCCGACACGTTGGAGGCCCACGGTCGTGACACCGTACTTGTCAACCTTCACCTGTGGGAGATGCACCCAACGGCAGCGAAATAAGGGGATCTTGAAAACCACATAGTCGAGCTCCCCAATCTCTTCTATGAAGCCATAGTACGAGTTTCTCGACCCATCGGTATTGAATGCATTTATGCGGACACCGCTGTTCTGGTTAGTGCTCTTGACATCCTGAGACTGCGTATAGAATGTGTACCCATTTATGTCATATCCTTGCCATGTCACAACTGTAAATATCGGCTCTTTTGCCAACCATGTCAGCGTCTCACTCGGCGAGCTCCTAGCGATTTGCTCCTTCAACCATTGGTTGAACCAACGGTTGTGTTGTCTCATGATCCAAACATCCGGCCGCTCTGGATTCTGTTGCCGAAGCACATCCTTGTGCTGGTCCACATAAGGCGCCACTTCAGTCATGTGTTGCAACACCGTGAAATGGGCTTGAGTATACGTGTCCATATCTGGAGTGATTGCTTTCCTTCCGATAGTTCCGAGACCCTTCAGCCTCCCCTCATGACGAGATTGAGGGACACCTATCGGTTGAATCTGAGCCATATAATCGACACAAAACTCAATGACCTCTTCGCTTGCATAACCTTCGACGATGCTGCCCTCCGGCCGAGAACGATTCCGTACGTACGACTTGAGAATTCCCATGAACCTCTCAAATGGGTACATGCTACGTAGGAATACGGGCCCGTACATTTTTATCTCCCACACAACGTGAACAATGAGATGGACCATGATATCGAAAAACGAAGGAGGGAAATACATTTCAAGGTGACATAGAGTCATCACCACCTCGTCCTGCAGAGCATCTAGTCCTTCGGGATCGATGACCTTCTGAGCAATTGTGTTAAAGAAATAACATAGCCTCATGATTGTCTCTCGGACTTTGATCGGCAAAATATTTCTAATTGCAATAGGGAGCATCTGTGTCATCAGCACATGACAATCATGAGACTTCATGCCATTTAACTTCAAATCTTGCATCGAAACAAGTTTCTTCACGTTGCTGGAGTAACCAGACGGAACTTTGACACCATGCAAGCACTGGCACAGTTCTGTTTTCTCAGCCTTGGACAGAGTGTAACACGCAGGGGGAAGGTACGTTCGTCCATTATCAGTGCTTGTCGGTGCTAACTCAGGCCTGATGTCCATGTCAGCTAAGTCAAGCCGTGCGTTGACACCGTCCTTTGTTTTATCACGGATGTTCAGTAAGAGACCAATCAAGCTGTCACACACATTCTTTTCTACGTGCATGACGTCGATGCAGTGCCGAACATCTAGGTACTCCCAATAAGGTAAGTCCCAAAATATTGATCTCTTCTTCCAGGTGTTCTTCTCATGAGCCCTCAATTTACGTCCCTTTCCGAGGACAACATCTAAATCCTTAACCATATCATAAACCTTGTGTCCCCTTAAATGCCTTGGAGCTGAACCGTCTTCCTTCTCTCCGTCAAATTGTTTCTTCATCTTGCGGTATGGGTGAGCCCTCCGAAGGAACCGGCGGTGACGCATGTAGACGGTTTTGCGTGAGTGTCTCAGCCACACACTCTCGGTACCATCTAAACTGTGAGTACAAGCTTTGGCACCTTTTGTACTATGGCCCGATAGGTTACCAAGGGCAGGATAATCATTTATGGTGCAAAACAATAAGGAGCGCAGAGTTAAGTTCTCTCGTTTGTATGCATCCCATACCTGTACCCTTTCGTTCCACAGTACTTTTAGATCTTCCACCAACGGTGCTAGGAATACATTGATATCATTCCCAGGTTGTTTTGGCCCTTGGATAAATATCGACAGCAAAATGTACTTTCGCTTCATACACAACCAAGGAGGAAGGTTATAGATGCAGAGATTCACGGGCCATGTGCTATGTTGGCTGCTCATGCTACTGAAAGGATTCATTCCATCTGTACTCAGTCCAAACCTTATATTCCTTGGTTCTGCACCGAACTCTGCAAAACTTCTATCGATGTTTCTCCACCGCGTGGAATCAGCAAGGTGTCTTATCATTCCATCCTTCTTGCGCTCCTCCGAGTGCCAACGCAGCAGTTTTGCCTCCTTTGGATTTGCAAAAAACCTTTTCAAACAGGGAATTATAGGAAAATACCATGCCACCTTAGCAGGAGGTCCTTTCTTCGCCTCTATTCCCTCGCCATCATCTGATTGATTGTTACGTTTGTATCGGGATGTGTTGCACACCGGACATACATGCATGTTTGCATACTCTTTACGGTAGAGGATACAGTCGTTCGGGCATGCATGTATTCTTTCTACTTCCATTCCCAACGGACAAAGAACCTTCTTGGCTTTATACGTGGTTTTAGGCAACTCATTTCCCTCCGGAAGCATGTCCGCTAAAAGACCTAGTAGCGCCGTGAAACTCTTGTCGGACCAACCGTTGCTTGCCTTCAATTTCAACAGTTCAAGCACGGCCGACAACCTCGTGTACTTGCAACCCGTGTACAAAGGTTTCTCTGAGTCCTCCATCAAGCCACGGAATTTAACATACTCTCTCTCATCATAGGTCTCTTCTACATCGCGAAGCATCTGATCCAGATTATCATCGTGCAACCTATCCGAATCCGAGCCACAATCGACATCAGCCGGCGGCATGTCATTCACTTCACCGGCGATGTCATCCGGGGGCATATCATTCACTTCACCGGCGATGTCATCCGGCGGCATATGATCATTCACTTCGCCATGACTGGTCCAACACGTATAATCCTTTTTGAAACCCCTCCGAATCAAGTGCGCTTCAATTTGCCATCGGTTCTTAAACATCTTCAAATTCTCGCAGTCAGTGCATGGACATCACATATATTCCACCCCCTTATTCAACATATCCTCCTCGGCGGTTCTTATAAAAGCAGAAACGCCATTAATGTACTCTTCACTCACACGGCTCGCGGCATACATCCAGCTTCGGTCCTACGTTACGTACATATATAACAACTTAGTATTAAAATATAGATTAACTAATTATAACTACATATATACCGACCACATTTATTATATTGAGACTTAATTTGCTAGCTTAATTCATATTACAAACACAACAGCTATTATATAACCAACAATTTTGCAAATTAACCATCTTCAATAACCACTCATGGATTACTTAGACCTAAATTGTAATGCAATTAAAGAAAAAATAAAATTCATTACTAACCATATCTACAGCAACCAGGAAAGTCTGAATCTTAATTCAAAACTCAATCTCTGCCTCTTCCCACCAAATTAACTGGCCTGAAATCGCCTAGCTTCCTCCCGAGTGAAAAAGTGCGCAGCAGTGGCTAGATCTGGATCGAAATGAAGACAGATGCGGTCTGAGCAGTGCAATAAATGCCTTAGTCATTATCACAGACGGTTTTTTATGAAAACCGTCTGTGATAACCAGCTTATCACAGACGATTTTTTATTAAAACCGTCTGTGATAAATATTATCACAGACGGTTTTTTATTAAAAAAAATCGTCTGTCATAAGCTTCATGCCAGAACGCTTCGCGCGTGTTTCCATTGCCAGAACGCTTCGTGTTTCGATTGCCAGAACGCTTCGTGTTTCGATTGCCAGAACGCTTCGTGTTTCGATCATCTAATTAACGTCTCTCGATCGTTATACGAAGCGTCTATATCATTAATGTTTGGGTATACGAACCGTCTGTGCTAAAGGTTAAATATGCGCGCCTAATCCAGGTCTCTTCTACGTACGTACAATATGGCTTCTACTATTCTTGTGATCATCTCCTTCCTCTCATCTGTTCATCAAGAATTGTTCGGCCGGAACCTTACACAGGTGGCCAGCAATTTGCATCTGGAGCAGCTTCTCCGCACACGCCCTGCTCTCCTTCCCCGACTTTCTTGCATCCGTCAGCTCGACCTGATCATCCGCCGTCGACGGAGGCGTCTCGCTGCCGCTCAAGAAAGGGAAACAGCCCTTACCCTGGTTCTTCTCCACAATGTGGGCAAAGCGGAAGAAGCTCTACACGCATTGGAGAGACTGATGGATAGCCTTGCCGATCAAGCAGAAACGGTAGATTCTGAGGAATCTGCCCATACATACCTCTACGACATTATGGGCTATGCTACTGATTATTTGCCCAGGCTGGAGGAGGAAGTGCTGAGGACAAGGAAAATCTTAACGGCGTTCGAGAAGTCAGTGACTGATCCTCCAAGTCCCAAAGTCGAAGAAGAAGCGTACAAAGCCCAAAAGATTACAATCTGGGAAACTCTTTACCTGTGCGACTTTTGTAGTAAATTTGCCTCTAATTGAAACTAATAAATTTGCCTTTAATTTGTGATCTCTTGTCTCAGTAGTTCTGTAGTTAAGTTATTAGAAGCAATGTGTACTTATATATTAACCTCTGATCATGAACAGAATATGACAGACAAAGGGACATCACAGACAGTTCTTGTTAAAAACCGTCTGTCAACATTAACAGACGGTTCTTAACAACAACCGTCTGTGATAGTCTACACAACACAGACGGTTTTTAATAAAAAAAATCGTCTGTGATAATCCCAGATTATCACAGACAATTTTTAATAAAAACCGTCTGTGATACTTTAGTATCACAGACGGTTCATCGGTAAGAACCGTCTGTGATACTCGTTTTATCCGACGCCACTAACACAGACGGTGTCCAAATTAAAACTGTCTGTGTTAGTGTCAATCACAGACGGTTTGACAAAACCGTCTGTGATTGGCCGTCTAGTATTAGGTTTTCTGTAGTAGTGAGAGATAACATTTGAAGCCCGACATAATAGTTGACAAGGAAGGTGTGAACTACATAGCGCGTAGGGTTTGGTTAGGTTCATATGTTTGGTTTGGTTCATATGTTTGCTCATTTATTCCTACGATACAAATGGCAGCACACACAAACCATTAATCCGAACTACATATACGATACAAACACGCCTTCTGGAAAGGAAAATACTCGATGGATGGAAATCAAGTTAGGCTTGCGGACATACGTCCTACTCCCCCTCATGTAGGCTCTTCTCTTGGTGATTGTGTTGCTCCCATAAGCTAGACAACACGACGCCTCCTGCCGTTGTCCCATCCGTGAAGACCACCACCGTGAGAGGTGATTGTGTTGCTGCTATGGTGTTTGGATCTATCCAAAAAGCTCCATAATTATTATCGCAGATCTCAATTGTTTCAAGTTTTGTTGAAAATTTGGACTTCTTTTGTACCATTGTAGTATATATGGTCGTAATATGATTATAATTATTTCATATTAGCATTTTTGTTCTTTATCTATGCTGTTCTTGCCAATTTGCTTTTTGAATTTTACTAATTTAATCATGTACAAACAATAGTTTCAATCCTAACTTGTCAGAGTCGGGGACCCAAGGTCAAGGGGTTGGGAACAGCCAAATTTCTCCCCCGAAGTAGAGAAATACTATGTCGGGGGTGGGGACATTCTCCCCCCACCCACTCCTCCCCCAGGGAATGCCCTTGTTGCCATCCGTACCCAGGAACCCCATGGTGTACCCGCACACAAAGCCATCCTAGTTGCCTACGCCAACTGGTGTGTATGTATCTTGCATACCACAATTGCAACGTATAATTTTTTGGAACATAGTCATCACGGGTCTTCAGTGCAATAGGGGCATGAGGGACCATCGGTGCCTTTCCCTTTCTTCCCCCACTACCGGTTGTGGGAGGTTCCCAATGGGTGAATGCCTCGGGCACAACTACATAGCTCACATATGCATCTATGCCTAATAAATGCCTCATCGTACTTCTTTGGACCATCAATTCATTGGAAGAAGTAGCAGCACTCATCTGGCTGCCACACATAGGTAAAGTTACTGATATTTAAAATGCAACATGCAATGTGAAATATCGATAGACATCGCTTATGCGGAAATCCCGACACATATAGTAAGCCGGGACGATGGTTCTAGGATGTATGGATTGCTTGATTCATGTTTACTTAGTGTCGTCACACTATGGGTATGGGAATTTTGGTGGAACATGAGCATCCTTGCAAGAATTATTATGGTACATTCATGCCATCTTGGCAACCCATTTTCTCTTTTAGAGCATTTCTGTGCAGTCTAACATCCTCGAAAAGGTTGTGCGTGCAAAATTGAACATCACTTAAGTATGAAAGTGAACCTAAATTTTACAATACCGCAATATGGAGATCCCAACCTATAAACCCTTATCTAGGTTTGTTCTTGCTAAGATAACATGTCTTCGTTGAATAAAGTAACAATTGGAGCATGAATACATCTAGGGCTGTAAAAAAAGCTCGAGGTTCGCGAGCTGCTCGAGCTTGGCTCGAGCTCCAAACGAGCCAAATTCGAGCTTCATCCTAAGCTCGCGAGCTTTAACGAGCCGAGCTCGAATAGCTCGCGAGCTTAGGATTTTTACCCCCTCCCCAATTCCCCCCACCCCTCCCGCCTCTCCTCTCAAATTTACCTACTGGCCACCCCAGCCCTAGGCCTCCCGCCGCCACGCGCGGACGCGCCCACGCGCCCACGCCTCTCCCCCACCCGTGGGCATCCGCCTGCCCCCACCCGCGGCCCCGCCCCCGTCGCCCCCGCCGCCGGCCGCCCCCCACCCCCGCCCCCCCTCGTCGCCTCCCTCCTCTCCCCCACGGGCCACGGCCGCCCTCCTCGCCTCGCCGCTGCCTCCCCGTCCCCCTCCGGCCCTCCCTCCTCTCCCCCGCCATCGCCCCTCCTCCCCCCGATCCCTTCCTCTCCCCTGCTGCCGTCCCCCCGTCCCCCTCCTCGCCCCCCCCCCCCCCCGGCGCCGCCGCCCCTCCTCTCCGCCGCCGCCACCGCCCCTCCTCCCCCCGCTGGCGCCCCTCCTCTCCCCCCGTTCCCCTCCTCGGCTCCTCGCCTCCCGCCCCGCCGCCGCCCCCCGTCCCCTTCCTCTCCCCCGCCCCCCTCCTCGCCCCCCACCAGCCACCGCCTCTCCTCGCCCCCGCCGCCACCCCCTGGCGCCCCTCCTCTCCCCCGCCGCTGGCGCCTCTCCTCCCCCCGGCGCCCCTCCTCCCCCGCCGGCGCCGCCCCTCCTCGACCGGGATCCGAGTCATCCGACCACGCAGGTACGCACCGAGCCCTACACGAGCCGAGCTCGAGTTTTGTCCGAGCCGAGCTCGAGCCCAGTTTAAAGTTCGACGTTGATTTTAGGCTCGCTCGAGTTCGGCTCGAGTTTCTACCGAGCTCGAGCTTGCTAGGTCAAGCTCGCTCGAGCTCGGCTCGTTTACAACCCTAAATACATCTATCAAATGTTGTTAATGGAAAATGTATGACATAATATGAGTAAAAAACCTTGCTAACCCTTCACGGACGCAATTTGGCTACCACAATCTAACTTAGACTTTGTTAAATTGGGTAATTTTTGTGGTCACCCGAAATCTAGGGTTGGAACAAGTGTGCTCCAAATCACACAATTTCAATCGGTAAAATAATGGGGAATGAGGGGGCTTACCTTTGTGTTTCAATTCCCACGAGAAATCCAGGGCTTAATCGATGAATTTTTTTTGGTGGATCCTGAGTTTCTTCGATTTTACAACGAACATTAACGATTTCTCCCTTGTCCATATCGGTTCCATCCAAACGAACCAACCATACACAATAAAAATAACAAAATATAGCCCACAATCTGAGTACAAACCATTGCTAAGCATCCAATAGTAGCTAATCCCAACAAATAACATCGATTCAAGCGGTAAATTTTCGGATCTTGAAGGTCACCTAGCATCTAGGGTTTGCTCAAAATGTCACCAAATCAACCAAATTCAAGGGAGTAAGATGGGAAAATAGGAGAGCTCAAATTCAAACTCAAATCTCTCGAGACATCCCAAGAAAAATTGGTCGACTTTGACGCATATATAGTGGGTTAGGAAGAGGGAGCAAAGAGGTGGTGCGAGGTTAGGTGCCTGTACTTCCTTCACGCAAGCCTTACATCTCAGGGCTCAACGCTAGCCACCTTAGCACTAACCTCGGCACTAATGAGACTGGCACTGAAGTATAATAACTTAGAGCCATTTTTCCTTGTTCTCCAAAGAGGCATCGCAACTTTGCCACCGAAAATTGGCCAAGTGCTAGGATGCAAACTCGGTGCCAACATCTTTGATGTTGAGCCTACATGCCGAAGACATGTTAGCTCTGCCTATCTCTCTATGCCAGCGTGACTCAAATGTTAGCACCACACCTAATGGCGCTGACATTTTATCCGTCACCACCATTCATGATGGTGCTAAACAAAGAAGCTATTTTTGGAATTAGCTTCTGCAAAGGCTATTTTTAAAATTAGAATAAAAAAGGGGGCTGAGGGTATGTTCTTTTGGGCTTTTGAAATCGGCTTTTGGCTTCTGCTACAGTACCTAACTTTCAAACGGAGTATTTTCTCAAGACGGGGTCTACAAGTTAAACGATCTACACGCTAAAAGCCCAACATCTGTACCAGTCAAAATCGCAAGTGAGTATCTGTCTCTCCGTAATCTGTATCGTAAACAGCCAAAATTTAAAATTTTCAGTCAAAAGTCATAAGCCGCAGCCGAAAAGAACAGGGGGCATGATTCGTGCGTCAATGGCTGGCGCCGATGCGTGTCTATGTCGACGTCGATACGAAACGAAGATTATGGCCACCAACGCCTCAACCAGAAGTTCCGGATAAGAGCTAGCTAAGCTGAGGTAGTTGACCGTCTTCCTTCTCGCTCGCGTGCTACGAATGGAGGACGAGTAAACGTCGACCAGATCCGAGTAAATCGCCAGGACTACTTGTTTCTTCTAGATGAACCAGACGTCCACGCAAACGCACGCACGTCGAGTCGCTGCAGAGACCGTTTCAATCTCCGACGAAACCAACCCGATCGCGTCCGGTCGATCGAGATCCCGAGAGCGACGTGTTTAGGCGGAAAGGAGACATGACGCATCGCGTTCCCACAACAAGCGAGGAGGCAAGCGCGCGCGGTAAAAATTACTGTTAAAACGTGCATGCATCTGCGTGTTGGGTATGCAGCACGGCGTGGTGTGACCGCGCCAACGACGGCAGCTGGGTGGAACACGGCTTCACGTGCGGCGGGATCGGAGGTCGGAGGAAGAAGCGTAGGCGACAAGGGCTTTTGAGTTTTCGGGAACGCCAACGCGCGGAGGCCACGTCGGGCACATGGCGTGCCGCGCGGGCCGGCGGATGGTTGGACGCGGCCCAGCACGTCAGATGCCCAGCCCGGCTGGATAGGATCGTACGAGAGATGGCACTGAGGCGACACCCACGTTACACGGCAGCTCATCACGTCCGCTTATCCAACCTGAGTCACTCGGTGGACATGGATAAAGCAGGGCCCAGCGTGACAGCTGAAGAGATTGGTCCCGTTTTTATCGGCTTTAAAGTTGGTTTTTAGGTTTAATTTTTTTAATGATTATTATTTATTAAACTAATAAGCTATGGTTCAAAAGCCAGTGGCCTTCTTGCTTGTCAGCACTATACACCAGGTCAAATGATAGCGCTTTTACAACCGTGCAAGGCAAGCACCTTTGTAATGGTCCGTTTGGCTCGATTCATGGTAGATGTGCTCGTAAAACTGAGGCGCCAAGTCAAAACATGTAAACATCTTGGGCCTTGCTTAGGATGTAGGATTTGAAAACGAATTTTTAAAAGTTTTGAACTGTTTACTGCGAAATTAATTGTGAAGTGTATACGTTTAAAACGGTTTTAGCAGCCTTACATTCTTATAAGTCCAACTCGCGTGCATTGAAAATACAAATGGCAACGCCTTTATTTTTTGTCTAGGAAAAAAACTGAGTATCAACTATCAAGGCCTTAGCAAGGCATGGGTCTAGCATGGGCCAACGTGAAGTTACCTTGAGTCCCTCGGTCCTTTCCTTTGGAGATATAACTGCTAGGATCAAAGGGGCTCCTTCCTTCTGCTCAAGTTCTCCTTCACAAATTGTATTGACTCTCTTCCTTATCTCGTAAGGGGATAAGGCTACAAAATCAAAAGAAGAATCATGAGTCAGAAAACACATTACTAAACAAAAAATTTAATCGGTCAAAATCTTTGATGCAAACCTTCCAAGGAGTCCCTGGTCGAATCTGATGCGCCTTTATATCATAACATGATTTGATCGCGCGATCTCAAGGTGTTGATTCAATGCATGGTGAAGTCCCTCACCATATGATGACCAAGAGGATTTTGAATACATGGGAATGTACTCTCTAGCCCTCCCGTCATGAAGGCATAGCGAGTAGCTACCGAGCTATGCTCCCACTTTCCTAGATCTTTCAATCATCCGATAGTAGTATCTGAAGAGATCCAGGTTCATTGTGATTCCCATGTATGCCTCGCACGAGTATATCACGATGCTAAGCATGGTGATCGAATTAGGTGCCAGATTCACCAACTTGATCGCATAATGCTCGAACACCTCTGACAAGAAAGAGTACGCTAGAAGCCTAAATCCGCATTCCACGCACACCCATAATACAGGTATCTCGCCATCTTTGTTGTTTGGAAAATTCTCGTCCATCGCTTATTTCCATGGGATCATGCCTGGTTGGGGATCAGTTCCGCATCCTCCAAAGCTTTCAACTCTTTGATCCTAATTTGGATCTAGGCCATTCGGAGATGAATTCGAGCTTCTTTGTAGCTTTGGGTTTAGATCTAGTAAGGATCAAGAAAATTTGGGGAAGAAAATAACTACGGTTGTGATTGCTAAGGTGGAGAAAACAAAGGAAAGCTCAAGGGAATACGAAAGATTTCCGGAAAGCATGAGATAATATAGATACAAGTTTGGTTTATAAGGGCCACAACCAAGATTTGCAGTTATGGCAACTATGCCCAACGGATATAAACCTTTTGGTTATATTATCTTTCTAGTTGGCTTTTCAACTTCAAGTGAAATGACTTTTTTACCTTTCTCTACTACGTTTAAAAAGACTTCTTGACTGGAACATACATTTCGACTTTCCAATCGAAGAATCTTAAGTCATAATTTCACTTGAAGTTTGGAGGCTAGCTGATGATGATTGAATAATCCATTAGAAGCAGCTTTAATACATAATTAAAACTCCAAACTAGTGTTGCCATAGCTTATGTTGTAACATGTCCTGAGTACCTATTGGTCGGAATATTAATATTCATATACCTAACCAGCTACTACTTGGAAGCTCTGTAATCCGACATGCGGGCTTGCCTTCGGGTGATGCCTCAATAGGTGAAGGAACAAAACACGTGCACTTCTATCCCCTTTAATCGTACCATGTTCGACCTTATACCTTTGACAACAACTACCTCGCAGTTTTCTCCTGTGACTCTCCCCACTGACAATAACTATTTGAATTATTTTCAGGCTTCTCTCACTGACAGCAATCGTTTGCTCGGATGGATGGAGGGGATCGATAAGGCACCTATTCATGCAGGCAGTTGACAGCACTTTGGAACTATTTAAAGCCTTGCGGAGAAGAACATAGAAGGATCAGATGACAAAAAAGACAGCAGACATAAGAAGGGATAGCAAAGTTATTCCACATTAGGATTAGTAGCATTTTTCCTGCAATTGCTCATTGAGAGCAAGTTGTAATCCTATTATAGAAATAAAGATTGTCCTATTTTTCTTTGTAATCCTTCTGTGAAACTTAGATTTTTATACTATTCGTAAGATTGATGATTTGATGTCGACAATTGTCCTTGCAAAAAAAAAGTAATATATGTTGGTTGAAATCACTAATGCAAAGCTGAAACTTTTTTTGTTTGAGTTGCCAAAGCAGTTGTACACTAGTGATAATTGTTTTGATTAAATACATTATACATCACTGATGTTTTACTGACCTTTTTCCTGAGGCTGTTAGGAAATATAATCGGAAAGTGTTCAAGTTCCCACAGAAGGCTTATATCCCTTCTACTGTGGGCCTGCACGCTGCTTAAGCTAACTGGGCTGTTGCGCGGGCCGTTGTCGGACTCGAGAGAATGCTCTGCTAATTTGATAGTTTTCTACGAGCGGGCCTGGACGTACATGTGATAACTGGGCAGCCTCTTTCACAATATTCTCTGTAGTTGCGGTGCTCCTTTTTCTTTCGCATAAACTGTAGGTTGCATACTCACATTACTCGGACAAAAGATAAAAAAAAAGATCTGCTCGGATTTGGTATTTTAGAGTAGGCTACAATATAAGCTTATTCGATCATGATGTGACATTCAAGTCAACCAATATTCTATCTGACTTAGTGCAAGGGAATACGGCATATAATTATCTTATGCTAGCATGAAGCAACATATTACTCCAGCTTATTCCCTGATCTAAAAAGCCAAATGTTTCTTTCGTGATAGTTAAACAGTGGAGTACTAGTAGAAAACAGCACCAGTAAAGAGGAGATAAAGAGAAGGAAAAGCAGTTGATTAGAGGAAGCCACTGCTACGCTGGGGGTTAGGTGTGGATGGAACGGAATAGATGCCGGTCCACGTCAGGATGCAGTGTCGCAAGTTCCAAAGAGACCCACCACCTGATTGGATTGGCCGAGACTATCATCGCCATCATGATCACAGCTCAGATTCACTCATTTGATGCCGCCTACTCGGGCTCAACGAGGTACGGCGCCTTCAATTGGAAATGACGGCCACTGTTATCCTGATGATATCCGGAAATGCCGATCTGCACTCACAGGAGCACTTGCACCCACTGTCATAGCCTTAAAGTTGAGCATCAAGATTCATGGCAAAAAATGAATTATATAATTATTGGTGAATTTAGGAAATAAGGACAGTATTTTATGCACTGATTACAAGACATCATCCTCTCTTTTCCCTTCACTTGTAGTTTGAATTTTGAATCATGCATTTCATACTCAAAATACAAGATGCATGTAATATACTCTTAGGGCATCTCCAATGGTTATAGCTAGCAACTAACTATAAGACTTCCACATCATCTATATAGTACACACTAAATTTAGCATTCTAAAGAACTATCTATAAGGATAGCTATTTGATACTTACATGCACACACAGAATTTATGGAGGCTGCCTCGTTTGGTGCTATAGACTATCTCTAGAGCTGTAGAGAGCTGCGTTCTCTTTCTTCATTTAATATCTTCCACGTAGGACAGTTGATGACATGGACTCTCTTGTAGAGAGCTGCTATAGACCCATTGGAGATGCCCTTAGACATACTCTACAATACTAGTCCAATGTATTAAATGATGTATTGTATATATACTATACGTGTACATTGTGTGTGCTGTACAGACAGAGAGAGGGTAAATATATGATATATCGTACAACAAGGCGTGTACTATACGTGTACATTGTGTGTCCTGGGCAGGCAGGTAGAGAGAGAGAGTAGAGAAATGCTATATTGTACAACAATACATGTACAACTTCAAACCATATTTATAGAGGAGAGAGGTGAAATATGGAGCACCGGTGAGGACGAACGGTGGTGAGGGCGAGTGGCAGTGAGGGCGTGTACCGGAGTAGCTGGACGGTGGCGGATGTGCATCGAAGTAGGTGGACATGGATGACGGCGGTGCAAATTGGTGGCGTGGTACACTATGAGGTAGAGCACGGAGAAGGAGAGGATGGCCAGTGCACATCGTTGTACAGGATGATGACAACGTAGATGGTGCAGTGGTGTACACCGGTAAGATCCGGAGGTGCACATCAGTGTACAGGACGATGATGGCATGGACGATGTGGCGGTGTGGTGGTGTACACCGACATGGACGACGGGATGGTGCGGTGTACATCAACAGGATTAGGGATGACAGTTTGAAGGTGGTGAGCTCGTCAACGGTGGATCCAGTGGCGACGACTTTGGGGAGGGCATATCCGGTGGTGCTGACCTCGGTGATGACGAGCTCGGAGACAGTGGATCCGACATTGGTGGCTCACGGATAACGGATCCAGCACCAGCGAATTCGGGGAAGGCGAGCTCGCTGACGGCAGATCCGGTGATGCCAACTTTACGGAGGGTAGATCCGGTGGTGACGACCTCGGCGAGAGTGGATCAAACGGTGCCGACCTCAGTGATGGCGGGCTCAGAGACGGTGGCTTGAGGATGATAGATTTGGCAAGCTCGAGGAAGGTGGATCTGGTGCCAAAGGACTCGGGGAAGGTAGATCCGGCCGCGACGAGCTCGGGTATTGTGGATCTGGGTGGTGGGCGACACAGAGCAGGAGCACCTTGACGGCGTAGCTATTGAGAAAGAAGACCTTACTGGTGTTCCTCGTGCACACTGGTGAGGTGCACCTCATTGGTGGCCTCATTGGAGTTGAAGGAGAAGGCCGACGGTGCCGCTTTTACCTTGCCGGAGTTGAGGAAGAAGGGCGGCAAGGTGCTTTTCACTGCATGGCCGCCTTCTCGCCGCTACCCACTCCACTCATCGGTCGTCGACCGCCTCACTGCATGAAGAGTGAGAGACATTGGATGGAGAGAGAAGTGAAAATAATAACCGGGTGGGTGTAGAGAGAAGGGGGAGGGTAGGACAGAGATGGATGCGGCTCCCACATATACTGTTGAGGTGACCCATTATGCCCTATGAAAGAATTAGGAACATAGAAAAGCAAAATAAATAGAATCAAAGTAGCACCAATGGTACAGATAGTGGGTTCATCTACTTTTTGGATCATACATCATTACTATTATAAAAGAACGAGTTGGTAGTTATACGTCCATTCTTCTCCAACCGTACCATTCTTAACTTTTCGTCACTCTCCACTTTTTAACTGATAAGAATAGCTCTCTTCCATAGCATGATTCTATATATATCCAATAAATTTTATTACAACGTACGAATAGGTGACTAGTTTCATATTAATCTTGAACCCACTCAAGTCCATAGCTGAAAGAAAGAAAGAAAGAAAGAAATGGAACTAAAATGCAGCGCAGCAAAGTAGATCCATGGTGCTTTTCCAAAAGGACAAAGCCGTGCTTTTTAACCCCTACCTTTTCCAGGTTTCAAAAGCCTTAATAAATCAAGGGGCCCCTGCTCTCTCCTCTTTTGCTTTTGCACCCGAAAGCCCGGTGAAATAATACCCCAAAAACTCAAAGGTCAAAATTTGGCATTTGTTTACTTAACTTGCAGCCAAGTGCACCACACCAGGCTGTTTCTTTAAACACCGCATTAAAGATCAAGAGAACAGCTTAGCGAACCGAGAATGGGATGGTTCAGCAGCAGAATCCACCACTATCCTGCCAAACTCTTCTTAATTATGCGCGCCATGATTGGCTCGATCACTTGCTGCTACTGCTACTTCTAGCTGACTGCACGCTTGCTTTCACGAGCAATATTGGCATGGCTCCCAAGTTTTCCCATGCTAGCCGCACTGTAGTAGCATTGCTGTCTCGCAGCGATTGGTTGGTGGCAACCTAAGATCCCGGCGCCCATGCGGCCAGCGTTTGTTGGGGCCCGGCGCGGCGAGGGCGGCCGTGTGCCCGCCCGTTCCGCGAAGCCATCACGGAACAGCAAGAATGGACACCAGTTCACGATAACATCTCTGGATTTGCGACGGGAAGTCGATCGATGGGGATCACCACCCAAATCAGCGAGATCATGTAGCCCAACAGGGACGTCCGTCGCCGTCGCTGCTGCGCGGCATGGGCTGGTGCCACCACGTGAACGGCACGAGGGAACCGGCGTCCACACGCGCCACCCACACGAATGCTTGTCCACACGCGCGGGCTCCGCCAGGGACCCCATGTCATGAGACGGATCCCGTGCGTTCGAAGCGGAAGGCGCGAGCTACGTTTGAGCCGTCCGATCGGAAATCAACCGTTGAAGAAAACCTTATCTTCTGCCAGAAATTCACTACTACACATCAACCATCTAATCAGAAACAGATGTTTCAGGCCATTGTTTGCCAGAAATTTGAAGTTTTCATGAGACTAGTCACCTGCTCGTGCATTGCAACGAAATTCATTGGTATAAAAAAAAGACTACTCTCATCTGTTAAAAAGTTAAACAGTAGCCAGTAGGTGTAATGATTTAAACCTGATTCTGAGGTGCGTTCAAACTTCCCCGTGGGCACCTGAAATTTCTTTCTTGCCTTCATCTTATTTGTAAACATTTTTCAGTAATTTTTTCGCGTTCCAAACATGGCACGGAATCAGACAGCCCAATCGACAGTCGCGCCCAACGGCACATCACATGTGCACGCTTGGGTCCGGGGCATTTGGCGCGGAGACCCCATCAGCCAGCAAGGCCCAAGCCCCTTTCATCATGAGTGCTTGGTGCTTGCCCTTTGGAGCCGTGTGGCATCATGGGCAGCTGCCCCACGCCTGATCACCCGTTTCTCCATCGGCACCATCGCTGTTGGGTACCTGGGAAAAGGACGCTGAAACCCTGGAGTCCAACCGCTCCAAACCACATCGATTTTTTGGTGCTTGCTTTTGGTATACTACTAGCACCAGTACGATCTCTATTAGCCGTGACTATGCGAGTCCTTTGTGGTTATGCCAGCTCGGCTCGGGCGCACTTGGCAGGTCAAGTCAGTGAGTGCATGCAGTTCGCAGATGCGTCTGAGATAGCGTTCAAACCCTTCATTATATATATGTTGATCGGCGAACAGTTGGTCAAAAGATTCTGATTAGTGATTACGGGTCGCTCGTAAGAGGGCATGGCTAGATCGATTGCCATTAGAGGCTAAGTTACTGGGATTGATAATAATGCTGGTAGGGCAATCTAGCCTAATTCTTTTCGTTGGGAACATGCTGAGCTTTGTCTGGAGCTAGATGTTTGATTTATTGTCTTTTTTGAGCGATGCTACAAGACTAGACCATTTCTTAAGAAGCAATTTAGCATCTTAACTAGTGACATGGAGTATACTTCTGATCCGATCGTCATGCTCCAGATGTCTTTTTTTTTACATTTTGCACTTTTAAGCTGGAGATTGTGACTAGCCGTAACAGGAAAACTTGACGCATCCCCTAGTAGAATCTTTCCCCACTGGAACAGCTAGCCTACATTTCTCCTCTTGGTAGACGAAGACTGAAGCTGATGGCTGAAATGAAAAGAATCTAGCAAAAACAAGCTATATGCGTCATGCATGTGAATCATTCTACTGCATCGATCGCTGGACATGATGACATGGCCGAACTGGTGCTGGGACTACCAATCATTTCGCATGAAATGGGCCACATTTTGAGTGAGATTGGACGGCCCAATCCAACTTGTCAACAGCTCAGAGGCTGGGTAAAAGAAGAAGAAGAAGAAGAAGAAGAAATGTCAAAAACACAAAAGGGCAAAATGGATGGGGACATACCATTCTTGCATAAAAAGCTCATGACATTCTCCATTAATCTGTGACTGAATTGACAGCGGCTGTTAAATGTCAAAATTTGTTTGCTGTCAAACCAAATCCGAGTCCCAAAGCCTCTAAACACAGGGCCCAGCCACTGTCACTTTATTAGAGCCATTAGCTCTTGCTTCCTGGTGGTTGGTTTCCATGGTAGGATTTCTCACATCTCCTCAATCAAATCCTATTGCTACTTGCTTGTGCAGATGCAATGGCGTGCGTCCCTCAACTTTTGGCATACGTGCAACGAAATGACCCAAGTGTTTGATTTGGGCTACACGTACGCTTAATTGCTTTAGTGGGCATAAATATTTTTACCATCAGCCGGAGGGATCAGATACCTTGGAGGATTCGGGACGTTATATGATAACCACTATTGTTATCCCCGCGTGGCAGTAGGCAAACAAACATCCATTCGCTTTTCTACATTATTTGTTTGTACAGAAACAGTAGAACCATAACTTTTTCCACGGATGATCGACTTCCACATCGAGCGAGACATTAGGAGAATTTTTTTTGGAATATTTGGGGTTTTCCTCGACGAGGACACATATTCGATCGGCACATTTTTACGAGCATTTCCTTTCATTTTCCTTCTCCTTTTCCCCAAATATATTCTCCATGGAAAAACGCTTTAATTTTCGCACTGGCTGCTAACTACTAATGATGAATACATGTGATGTTAAGGCACATGTAATCAATCTCGACCGTCCATTGATTATGGTTAACAAAAAACATCAACCGACACGCACCAGCACTGTGATGCGGGCATGATGGCCGCCGGATTCTCGCCGGCGCAACGAGCAGCCAGAACCGATCATGGGTTAGCCTATTCCCTCCCGATTTGGTGCGCCGGTGCACCCTAAAACGCGTACAGCCCCAATGATGTGCACGTATCGATCTCACCGCTTCACTAAGTACTACTACGAGCAAGTATAATAAGAGGCTGTTAGTAGGCTGTATGCTGAGGTGGAGGAGAGAGAAGAGAGGTGGGCTGTAAGAGCAAGTACAATAGTATAGCCAACTAGTGGCTATAAGAGCAAGTATTATAAGAGGCTGTAAGCTGGCTGTATGCTGAGGTGGAGGAGAGAGAGGAGGAGAGAGAAGAGAGGTGGGCTGTAAGCTTACAGCCAGCTGAAGCACAAGAACCAAGAAACTTTGTGAGAGGAAGGGGTAGGTCATACAACCTTCAGTTGGCTGTAACTACTATATGAGTAGGCTGATAAGTGAGCTGTAAGTATTCATACAGCCAGCTGAAGGCTGTATTATAAGACTTGCTCTAACACTTGTCCATTTCATCTATAGCCTTCAAAAAAATAGTTCATACAATAAGGTAGCTATTACAATAACTATTTGGCCCCACGTGTAAGAGAGTGAAATGCATATTTTTACGTGCTATAGCTAGCTGTAATTTAGTAGCCAGCTTCCTTCTCTCTCTTCCTTTCTCTCTCTGTCACGTAAGATTTGGTTGATATTATATTTGCTATAGCCTGCTGACTAAGCCTTATTGTACCTGCTCTAAGTTTACAGCCAGCTGAAGCACAAGAACCAAGAAACTTTGTGAGAGAAAGGGGTGGGTCATACAGCCTTCAGCTGGCTGTAAACTACTATATAAATAGACTGATAAGTGGACTGTAAGTGTCCATACAGCCAGCTGAAGACTGTATTATTAGCCTTGCTCTACTACTACTACTACTATGGCGTAGCAGTATGCCCTACCAGCCACTACCACCCAAAGCAAAGACCCAGATAGATATAGAGATGGCAGTGGGCAGCCAGGGCAGTGGAGGCGACATGTTCTTGTCCAGTGAGTGCAAGCAATGATCCGTCTAAACCACGGCGGCATTGGGGATCCCCCAGAGGCAGACAAGAGGGGGACAGGAGACGGTAGTGGAGCGCGCGGATGGTGTGCCGTCTATGTGTATTGTCTGTATGGCCGTCGGCATTGGCATTGCCGCTGCTGCATGCAGCTTGCTGCAGATGAGGCTTTGAGAGGGGCACGCATCACGCATGCATGGCCATCGCTTTGGTGGTGGTGTCTTCTCAGTGCTCACTTCTTCATTGTGCCACTCACTAGCTAGCTTGCTAGTGCATGCAGCAGCAGCTCATGACCTGTTTGGTGTTGCATGAAATGTGCACCGGCTTTGGGCATCCAGAAGCCTTTCTGAGAGTTCGTAGGGAGAAACAAACAAATATCTAAAAAAAATTGCCCCAGGATTGCCAGCCTTTACAGTGAACCCCCCCCCCCCCCCCCCCCGGCCCGCGGTTGCAAAGTAATCTTTGGATGGGTGTGGTTTCTGATTCATGTAGAATGGTTCTCTCTCTGGTGTACACAGAATAATTGCATTGCCTCAATTGGTGTACACAGAATAATTGCATTGCCTCAATTCGACATGATTTATCTATGTTGATTATAGATGGTTTTTCTAGTCATTGTTTGCCTGTCTTATCATGTTTATGCACAGGTCATGGTGTCTGAAAGGAACCTGGAAATATTTGGTCTGGTGTGGAGGGAACTTCAAGTCCAATGTATCTCTCCTAAGGTTGGTGGACGGTCCCTTTATGAAAGGTAGAAAACACAGAGAATTTTTTTCCCCAAGGCAAGTCCAAGTCTTGAAAACACAATGGCTAGGTTTCAAAGTACTCTGGCTTTTAGCAGAAATAGCACTGTAACGTCTGTTAGTTTTTCTAAGATATTCAATTAAAGAAAAATAAAAAATAGAGAAAAAATATCGTTATATCTCCTCGAATAATACCAAAAAAAGAAAAGAAAAAACTGTATTAAAAAGCTAATACATTCTAAACAATTTTTTATTTTTAAAAGTTAGCAGTTTGAAACGGGCACCATTCTCTTCTGATTCTTTGGAGTTGGGTGTAGAGCCTGATCTGGCCGCCTAGCTAGCTACTAGTAGTCCTGAGATACTACCACCCTACCTAACCCGGCCGTGGGCTGTAGTGGGCAGGCGAGGGCAATTAGCTAGCTGCATTCAGGCAGGCACAGTAAACATGCATGCAGCATGCAGGCAGTGATCCATGTGGCCCGGCCGTGCAACAAAAGGCTAGTTAATTTAGCTTGGGTGGGATCATTGACTTTTGGGGCTAGTAATAATTTTTATTTTGATCTAATGGGACCTAGGGTAATATGCTTCAATAGGAGTAGTGGCCTAGTAGGAGTAGAATGCACAAAAATATGCTCGGGTCTTTCAACTTGCTCTTGTGAAAGATGCATGTTTCGTGAGTGAGCACACCTGATTAGCCCAAGATACAGCGAGCACCGGTGGAACGATCGATCAAGCTTGTCCTTGGTGCCATCTCCGGGCGCCGTGGATGGACTAGTCCACGAATAGATTCCCAGTCCCGGAAAGGGAAAAGAGAGAGCATGCTAAGAAATCCAAACCAAAATCGCGTTCCCTGTGCGTTGGCCATGGCCCGTCCCGTTTGCAGCGGACTGTGTGACGCGCGCGACGTGCTCGGCCGGCCGAGTGCCGTATTCACGCGAAGGGCGAAGAAGCCTTAGGCACCTTTTGATTCAGCGACAGCTTCTAGCTTCTGCTTTTAATTTATTATCCCTTAGTTTCATTTTTTCATTTTTTTTGTTTTTTATTTTTATCTTTTCTTTTTTCTGTATTTCTTCGTATTGTCCGTAATAGATTAACATATTTTTTCTATTTCTATTTTTAAAATTTAATTACATCAAATAAGATATCTCAGTTACAATAAAAAATAAATCAGTTATAGTGAAAAAAGCTATAATCTATCACCAATATGAGCAGGTAGCCCATGCCAAGGACTTCCGCATCGGTTGTGCCCTGTCTGTTGAAGAGAAGAGAGCAAGGTCGCCGCCGGCAGGGCCGGTCCTGGGCATGAGCGGCAAGGGCGACCGCCTAGGGCCCACGAAAGTTAGGGGCCCCAACACATGTATATATACCTATATATATAACTTGTTTGGAAACACATCATTTGACATGTCACAAGTGACTAAACTAATGAATACTCGCTCATAAGATCGATGCTTAGCTCGGCTCAACTAGCTTGTATCTTATTTACTTTCTAATTGAACTGGGAATTTGACAACCGATGATTTCTTAAATGTTTGAATTCTTCAGTTCAAGTATACAAAGAAAAATTTTGGTTCAAGATTGGTAGCCTAGAACTCTAAATTTTCATTGCATGTGGTTGTGTTTGGCGACTAACAAAAAGTTCTGTATCAGTTGAAAGATTGAAGATTTTCTTTTGAAGGTTAGTGCTTTTGTCTTTTAGTGTGGCTGATGACTACTTAGTTAATGTCCCGGTTAACTGAAAAATATCATAAAATAGTTTTTTTATGTGGTTTCATTCATAAAGGGCATATTTAGAACATATGAATTTCACAAGAAACAAGATAAATTTCTCGAGACTTAAATGAGACCTTTAAATTATATGTCTCTTGCAATTTGCAAGAGAAGTTTAGCATATATAATCTTGCTCATACAATATGATGTTGGTTATCTAGAATTATGTGTACTTATTATTGGTATACATTAGGTTTTGATCATAAAAGTGTCTGATCAACCTGAATAGAAGTGAGATTTTTAAAATATCAGGAACACCCTAAAATCTTTACTTTTGTCTCGCCTCAGGGCCTCCAAAATATCAGGAACGACCCTGGTCGCCGCCTCGGCACGTGCCGTTGCTTCGGAAACGCGAATTCAAGAAGATTGCACGGCTCGTAAACGCACGTACGCCGATAAGGCCTCACGGCTGGCCGGTTTGGGGCGGCGCAATCTTAATCGAGCCACCTTATTGCAAATAGCAATGGTTTTTGAATGTTTGGAACGTGTTGACTTTTTTTAACATGATTTTTCTTTTTTTTTTACCATTTTCATTATCTATGAAGATATAACAATATTTTTATTTTTTAATTAAATATCTCAGATAATACCAAAACCCACGATCACTTTAGGGCATGACCTAAATGTGGTGATCATTTGGGCTTATTTTTGGTGGTTTATGGCTGAAAAGCACTGTAGCTGACTGAAAAAACACTGTAGCTGACAGAGGCTTATTTAGTATAATTAAATTTTAAAAAATTAAAAAATATAAAAAAAATATGTTAGTCCATTACGTATAATACAAATAAATACAGGAAAAAAAGAACCGCAAAAAAGCTCAACAAAAAACCAAAAGTTCAGAAAAAGACGAAATTTATGAATAGTGAAAAATAAACCAGAAGTTAAAAGCTGAAGCCAAAACGATCACAGCCGTAATCTGCACACTTTCCCGTCGTCTTTGTGCGGACCAAGGCAGGAGGCGAAGTTCTGCGTTGTTTGATCTCTCAGAAACCCAAGCTTCACCGAGACTCCCGGAGGATCCAGCTTGATTGTATTAAATCCGCAAGTGTCCCATGGGCGCCGCCTCCTTTTCCCGGTCTCCATATGCTTGGCCTTCCTTTGTTCGTTCGTTATGCATCAAGTCATAGGCCAGGAGTTGATACGAGTCTTGTTTGAATAAGATCGTCAAATAAAATACTAGCAAAGTGTCGGTGTCCTTAAGAAATCACAATATTACGGCAGATTATGCATTCGGTGCGGCATGCATGACACATGCGGCGCACCTAAAAGATCAAGAGAACTACAAAGACACAAGCATGATGAGAAAATATCACTCGACTAAAATTCAAGCATGTTCACAAAAGAAAGGAAAAAAAGAGAGAAAATTAATATTGCTCCACTGAGTAGTAGAATTTGATTACCTCAGACATCTTGGTCGCCCAATCTCTTCCGACTATTTTAATATTGCAGTAAAAGTAGTCAACTTTTGTTCCGCAAGCAACGGCTAGTAATGCTCGTGCATGGTCAACTCTCGCTCAATTGCATGCTTACTAGTTTTCGGTTACAACGGATTACTAATGTGGTCGAGAAATACGTACTACTCCACGAGACCACGACGGATGAATCAGGCATGAGCTAGATATCGATCGATCGGATATCGGTCTACTGATGAATATTGTCGTGATTTTTTAAAGGAAACGTAGTAACCACAGTCACGTGCGTAGTAATATGTGAGAAAACGTCAGTGCTGATCATTTCATTAATGCGCTGAGTTTAATTAGTTGTTTAAGATGGAGGGCCAAATACATAGTATATTCCGGCATTTCATCAGTTGACTCCTGATTAAAATTAGATCAGAGTTGCTTATACTTCATCCATTCCAACGTTCAAAAGATGCAACGGAAATCGATCTTTGCTCCTCCCAACTTCCAGCATTTTATTTTCTAGACCAAGGTTTCAGCAAGTAAATTACAAGGACGTCATGCAAACTAGTAGATTGGATCAAAACAAACTAGAAGCAAGATAACGCGCATCTTGGCAAGTGAGCAAACCAAACATTTTTCCAAAAAAAAGTTCTCGATTATCTATCCTATTTTATCAATTGGCTTAGTCGTTCATTGCTTCAAATTCACCTAATTTTTTGTATACTACTTATTTAAAATTTTAAATATAGCAAATGAGCCTTAAAAATTATAAAATTTTATATGCAGTTTTCTAATACAACGTACTTGACTGTATAATTTTTTAACTATTTTATTCACTCTGAATATTGCTAAAAAAATTCATATAATTTTGATATTTGTAGGAGTTGTTACATATACCAAATGAGCTCCAAAAATTACAAAATTTTATGAGAAGCCTCCCGACATACTCAACCTAATTGTGTAATTTTTTAAGAATTTTATATGCTATGAATTTATTATGTTAATTCATGTTAATTTAATCATGAAAAGTGATGCTCATGCATCTTTTGCAGTATGTGACCTCTATTTTTTTAGAAATTCATACATTATGAATATTTATAGAAGTCCATGTAAAAGTACAAAAAAATGCATCGCACAGGATACGATATGGCTCACCCATCTGAGCGACTGCTATCTCCTCGCTGCGTCTGCCTCCTCGTGTGTAGCCTTGTCTTCTGTTGATCACAAGCATGTCCCGTGGGGTACGTCAGCCAGTCCGGAGGTTGCATCTCGGTTCAGAGGAGGTATGAAGACCGTTCTATTTGTTGAGTGGCCGGCGGTGGTCCAGTAGGCTGAGGTACACCAGGCTGGGTCCGGCAAGTGTCGATGTCCTCCAACTGAGATATATCAAACTACGAGCCATCAGCAATAATGTCATGAACGAAGGACTCTAGAAATCTCCCTTGTGGTGCAGAGGAGATCTCGCCTTGACTGTACGATGTGGCAGCGAAGCCGATGAACTCTGCCCATCGAAGTCTCCAAACCCTAGATATGGTATGAATGCTGAGCTCTGCCTTGCGTACACTGCAAATCCTGGCATTGTGTATCGCTCCCTGGAAGCATCCGGGAGGCCTGTATCATCATTGATGGACTCGACATCACCCCCACATTGAATTGGACGCTGTAAGATGAAACAATGTTAGTCATAATAAAATATTTCGAATGTACAATGCGAATCTCGTACCTCTCAGATGTGCAACAAAGATGAACGATAGGGAGCGGTACTCTGTGTAGGTGGTGTGGACATCAAAAGTAATGCATCTTGACGACGGACTTGCGGTAGAAGAACACCATGATGTTATTAGAACGTAAGGCCTAACAAGAAAACAAAACGTAGATTTGTACGTAAGTTACCTCCTTGTCGATACGACCCGCAGATGATCAGCAGCTAGTACTACGACGCCGGGCAGACAAGGTAGATTATGATGGTCGGCTGGACTCGCTAGGTCACGATGACCTGACGGGTGAGTATGGTGCCCCCACTGGTGCCCGGTGTGCACGGTGTGATCCATCAAACGGCCGCAGCTCAGGTTGTGCATTACTTTTTTGACCTGCTTTAGGATGTACTTTAAAGTATTCTGCATGGCCGGTGGTGTGTCCAGGCTGGTGAGGGTAGTCTCAGACGTACTTGCGATGCGCTACACCCACTCCAATAGAAGTGATATACGAAACAAATTCAGTAATAACCAATATGAATTTCGTAAATGAAACAAATAGAAATTGCAACTATCTTACATTGTCATTCCACCGCGAAGCACTGTGGCGATCGATCGAGAGTTGTAGACTATCGTCAAGCGTGATATGCTCGGGGCAATCTGGTGGACGAATGGCGAGTGTGCTGCACGACCGGGGTACGTACCACTTCAAGTACTTGTCGTACATCCAGACGTCGTATGGACGATGCTCCATGATGACATCCAGGTGTGCCCTATCCATCCATGCCATAGTCCACTCATGCTGCATTGGCCGCCAGTCCGTAGCATGCCGATCTGCCCATGATTGTTTGCATTTCTGGAATCATTAGTGTTACAGAGCAAGACATACAAAGTATAAACATTATTCGAATGGAGTTTGACTCACCGGTGTACGGCTTGTGGTAGGAACCTGCCATCTAGAGGGGGCATTACCTGGTGGAAACCGAACTATCGTATTATGTGCTGCGGCGCGTAAGCCTCCACCATGTACGAGAACACCAGATGGTGTGTCATCACCCATAGTGTCGCGTCCTGCAAGTATTGCAGGGATAGCCCGTATGGTGATACATGCTCCACGAACTCTATAGTCTATGGACTCTAGATGATGTCGCTGTCATGTAATTACTCAAGTTTGTTATGCCACAGTAAGTAGCACCTCGACGGTTTTCCCTTGGTCCTGTGCAGACGGGCACCAGTCCACGAAAGCCCATAGTGGGCCCGTCTATTAGGTCAGCGAACTCGCCGAATGGGTGCACTGGCGTCACGATGGCCAGGTGCCTGATAGGGAAGTGCTCCCAATTTCATAGCTGCAGGAGCACATAGCAGACGCACAGGTTGGGGTTATCAGCAGTGCCATGATGGCAAGCGTCGCACAACCCTTGATATGTGGAGTATATGATGGCTGATCCCCAGCTGTACTGAGGCATTACCCCAAACTTTGCATCAACAAAAGACTCAGCGAGGCGGACGAACTCGGCGCTGCAAATATCGCCGTGTGTGGCTGAAAACATGCTCCAACTAAAGAGTTGAATAAGGTATGCAACGAGGTGCGTCCTGATGACCTCGAGCGGTGCATCTTGTGGGCACACACTAAAATTCTTCAGCTAAGCGTGGAGGACGCCACGAGCACCCTTCGAGATAGGTAGGCCAAATTGGTCTGCCAGCCTCACCCCACTGCATTGGTCTCCCTCTGTGTGGTGACACACTTGTTCCAGCCGGCTTAATCATCTATCGTCTGGTGGTAGGACGGCAGGCTGCCTGCCGTCCGGTGGCAGGATGGTAAAGCCTATGTGTGTGCCCTCTAGCATTGCCGTTTGGCTACCGGACGATAAAAATACTATTTTATCAATATAATAAGTATACTACTATTTTTATAGATATGGATTCGGCAGCATCAAATATGTGAAAACTCTGGGAGGTGACGCGGTACGATATACGATGCATGGTTCGAAATCGGATTCGCCGCACCACATGTTTATCGGATCTTGCGTTCGGTTCCCGGGTTCCAAAGGAAATCGATCACCTTGCCCGTACACATGGAAGTTTTCGTTTCTCTCGAGCGAACGGGCAACGCGCATACGTACGTGCATTAATTACCGAGTACAGTGGACTGTATCGTGTGCAGGGAGCGAAAAAGTCTTCTGCTAGGGGTTAGCGCTGAATCTGTGAGATTGCATGTCCATGACTAGACAAACGTACGGCCAGTCAGAACAGTTGCGCTTAATAATTGTTGGAGCCCTGTATAAATAAAACCCATATATTTCTGGATTTTCATGGGGCAGAGGAAAGTAGCAAGAGTAGAACTTGTTTGGAACACAGTTCATTCCTACGTGAACGTGAATATGGAAAAAATTTCGTGTTACAAACGATCCTTTGTGAATTTCTTTCCCTTTAGAGCACGAACAACCGCATGTCCGCAATCAGGTCATGGCCAACCGGTGTGACACTAGTGTTGTTTTGCGAAGTGACACAGTACGTTTTAACAAGTACTACACGTTGGAATCGGATGGACCAAGAGACCAAGGGCCCGTTCCAACGTGTTAGCTATATTTCTTTTTTTTATATTATCTATAGAGATATAATGGTATTTTTTTATTTTTATTTGCTTTTATTTTTCTTTATTTGAATATCTTAGAAAAATCTAATGACCACTACAATGTCATTTCAACTAAAAGTCGCAACCAATAGATAAAAACCGTAACACTTTGGAACATAGCCTAAGGATACCCCTCCAAATATTTGCATTAGAGGTGGACTAAGAGACGGTAAGGTGGCACCAAACATATCTTTCGTTTTTTTTTGGAAAAATCTATTCGTGGTCCCTTAACTCTCCAGTTCATCAACTTCCCATCCATGAAGTGAAAACCAGTCCCCTAACTACCAATACCATATAACCTAAGCTCTATGGTTGAGAAACGACGTTTTTGATCACTTTGACCCATATGGCTAGCTGAGTCGGATCCGACTTGACCCAAAATAGAGGGTGGCACCATGGACGCGCTCTGCCGAGCTCGACACCGGCGAGTGAGACCTCGACGGTGACCGATGAGTACCAAAACAGGATGCTGCAATCCCGATGACCCTATCTACGATGGCAGCGTTGACCGAGGTGGCCCACAATGGTGGCACGGTTACACGAGGTAGGGAATTAACCAGAGTGGATGGTGAGGATGGGGTCAGATGGAGGCAGGCTGGCTGCAGAGACAGGGGGCGGTGTAGGGAGCTTGACATGGCAACGGTGATCTAGGGGAAAGGCGGCCAAAATTAGTGGTGAGGGAGGGTTGGAGAAGGTGAGGAGATGCCCTAGAAGGGAGGAATTGAGTTGAAGCTCTCCCAGGTGGGAATGGCGTATGTGGCAGCGATTTTAGCATGGAGTGGATGATGTGTTCTGTGGCTGGCGTCGTTGTGTGGCATGGGCTATAGGCGGTGATGTCTGGTGCAAGCGGCGTGTGGAGGAGTGAGGCAGGCAAAGAAGGGGTGGATGATTTCGGTGCTCATATGATAAGAAATCGGCACGAGCCCTTCTCCGCTGCCGTCTTCCTTAACTCCACCCAACTCCGCCCCACTCGATCTCCACCAAGGTGAGCCCCCCTCATCTCTAACCCACCTCTAGGTAGCTCTCCTTCTCATCTTTCTTTTCCCCCAATCCTCGTCCACCACCCATCACCAGAGCGCCACTGCCTCGCCACCCTCTCCTGTTGATTGTAGCCTATCGTCGCCAGCCCCGTCGCAAGCGTCTCCTCACCCAAGACCATGCTCATTATGCTCCCCTTCTCCTCCTGATGCTCACACACCCCTCTACTACCATTGTTTGCCTCTGTTTTCGCTAGAGCCGCAGCGACTCCTCTCTCTCCGTCCCCCTAGCCAACCTTTGTCGCATTATCTGTTGCTTCCTTGTCATCAAATTCACCGCAAATGGACTCGTCGTGTTGCGCGGGTTCAGTTTTGCCCCTCGCTGGAGCCTGCCACCGGTGATCACCACTTGAACGTTTGTTGCCTCTATTTCTATTACACCTGATAGAAAGAAGACGAAGACAATTCTCTCTCTCATCCTCTCTCTTTCTATGACACACGGGCTCTACTCCCTAAGTCATTGTCATATGGGCCTACTCGGATTCAACTGTTGTAAATAATGCGGTATAAGCATATTTGCACATTTAATTCCAGTCAACATAATATAAACAATATATTTCCAGCATATAAAGAATGACATTAATTGCATATAAACATGGAATTCTAACATGTCATTCAACTCCACATATATATTCAAAGAATATAACTTACATGTTGCTGAAAATAACATAATGAACAGTCCTAAGAACAGTAAAACAACTAAATCCAGCATATTACAAATTAATTGTTTTATTATTGCTCTCAGAACAGAGTTACGCAAAATCATAGATTTTGGCCTTCTCATGCACAGGTCATAACTCTCCATGATTGATCTAATAACTAGAAATTACAACTTGAGCTCTAACTGATTGTCTGCCAACAGAAACAAAAGGAAATATACCTCTGGCAGATTCTGTTCTATTAAATGATTACAAGCAATGAAATGAGTGACAGTAGATTAAACAGACCAGATAAACAATAGCTAGCCGAGCAAGATGGATTGCAATGATACACAAGATATAAAGCAGATTGAACCAACAAGTCTGTTACACTGACAATGAAATTGATCAGGATAATAATCTACTGCACTACTAACAATTTCAACCGCATGTAACCAGATCTAACGACAGAAATATAATTAGCTATATAACAGTCAGCAGAGAACAACCCTAGAGCTCAAGCCTAAGTCTGTTATTTAGATCAACTTTAGTATATGACAAAGTTCATCACAGAGCATTCAAGAGCATCCACAATCATTCACAGCAGCCCTCAATAACTTGATTAAAATTGCAGATCAAGATATACTGCTGAAAATGATAAAGAACCGAGTATACTCACAGAACTGACAGTACTCAAAACTGTCAAGAAGCAATCAATCCGAAGGTCACAATTAATATGGCAAGGCACGAAGAACTCGCTGTCCCAGAAAATCTATCAACCCGCTGTCGCAAGCGAGTGGATGATTCACGGAGATACAATGTCGCACTTCTACTTATAGCCTCCCACCAAAGAAGAAGCCGAAGTCCAGAGATGCCGCACAAGACCACAATATGCACACTGGCCGAGCGCGCACAAGAACCGCAGGGAGTTGTCACTCTCTTCTTCCCTCACCTTGGGGCAGTCTTCAATCCTCCAGAATCACTTCCCCGCAAGGGGCAGCCGAAAAACCAAAGGTAGAAGCCCTCTATCAGAGATGGAGTCGTAGCTCCCAATCTCTGCACAACCCAAAACCGGAGAGGTGGAAGAGGACGCAAGAGAGAGCAAGAAAACCAGATGGAAAAAAGCACTCAACACCCATCGAGAGCCTTGGCCTTTTGAAGAGAGGACGAGATGTAGCCGCGGGGTGGCGTGAGCGGCCGGCTCCGAGGAACCCGGGCCAGCTCCGCCTCCGCCAACGGCCTCCCACTCGCCATCTCCCATTGAGCCACCGAGGATTTCGGATCTGGGCGAGGAGAAACCAAACCGCCGCACGGGGGAGGCGCCGCAGCCAACAGGAGCCGATGTGGGGAGGAGACAAAGTCTCCTCCCCCTTAGCTCTTTCGCCCGGGTGGCCGACAGGTGGGCCCCACCTTTAGGGCTCCTTCCACTCTTTTTCAATTGGGAAATTCCCAAAATGCCCTCTCAAATTCAACATCAACATGGATGCGTGGTGAGTTAAAACCATGGTCAAAGAGGTGGAGGGGGTATATTTAAACTGATATTGCTAGCTGGGAACATGTTTTACTCAGTTTTGCCTTAAAGAAAACTAGATGAACCGAAGAAGAGCTGAGGAGCATGGATGTACCTTTTCTTTTCTTTTTGCAAGCTGGGCGTAGTTTTCATTATAGGTAGGAGCTATTGCGCGATGGATCCGCCGGACTGGCAAGCAGAAAAGGACACGAGAGGCCACCCGTGTGCACATGACATGATTCAATTCGTTGCTTAATTATGCAGGCTAGAGCCTCCTGGAGATATATCGGACTTGGCTGCCAAAAGTCCATTCTGTAATCATTAGGCGCCGGATTAGACTGCCAAAACCTGGTGGCTCACACACAGCTTGTGGTAGATCACAGACGCGGCCACGCGGGTATCTAATCTAATTACTAATAGAAGATCCAATCCAATCCGCTATCTAAAGCAAAGGTGTTTACTTTTTTGCGTGGTTGGATCGATTAGCTCGCTGTATACTATCTCCACTGGCCTATATTAGCTAGGTCTATATAGTATATTTTGCCCTCCCTGTAGTGTTTGTTTAGAGTGGAGTTAGTTACCAATTAAATTGCATGTAGTGGCGGACCCAGGATCAAATTTTAGGGGGGGCTAACCCCTGATGGATCTGCGTCTGCCTCCCATCATCATCGAGCGGTTAAACGTGCATTCTCATATATATGTAAATAGTTATGAGGGAGAAATACAACTACGAACCAATGGATTTTTCGTTGAAATTAAGTTAGCCATGCATGACAAGTGTGTCCAGGAAGAACATTATTTTGTATTCTTTGGTTTGCTGCTAGGATATATATATATATATATATATATATATATATATATATATATATATATAGTGTAAATTTAAAAAGTGGATTTATATTTCGTACCTGCACTCACACCTGTCAGTCACTCAGCCACGGATCGTCGATCGACCGTCGACGCAAATAAAACAGCCTTGGCTCCTCGCCTCGCAACTGTCGCCACTCGCCAAATCCAGCCGCGCTCGGCGCCATCTCGCTCTCGCGACTCGTAGTCTCACCGCGGCGCCGCCGGCCGCCCTCTCCCTCCACCCTCCGCCCTCCAGCCGACCGGTTTGGATCTGGCGCCCTCTCCTTCTCGCGGGCTCGCCGCCGGCCGCCCTCTCCCTCCGCTCTCCGCCCTCCGGCCGATCGCCGACCGGTCTGGATCTGGCGTCCTCTCCCTCAGTCACCACCCTCTCCCTCCGCCCTCCCCCTCCGACCGACCATCTCCCCTCCCAGCTCCAGATCTGGCGCTAGGCGGCCGGCCGGTCGGCTGCTCCTGCTCGGCGTGACGGAGACGAGGTGGGAGCCGTGGGGGAGGAGCGAGCCAGGGAGAGCGGCGGATCTGGCGCTAGGCGGCCGTCGGCCGGCCGGCCGGCTGCTCCTGGCCTTCTGCTTGGCTGCTCCAACGCCGCTCGTTGCCCCGTGCCCCCGTCCGCGCCGCCAACCGCAAGAACTGAGAAGCCGAAAGGGGATGAAATCGCTTTGCTATTGCTGTGGACTGTGGTGTCCAAATTGGATCTACATTCTGGGGTCATTGATATGTATTTCTTGGTGGGCTTTGCCGATTTTGCAATGTTGTTTTTGGTCCAAATTGTAAACTTGTAATGTTGTATTGGCCCAAATCATTGGCCTATTTGCCTTTGTTGTAATGTCTAGAGAGAGGCCGCTGGCCACAGGCCGCAGCACGGCAGCAGCATGGCGCCGGCAGTGGCTGTTGGCCGGAGCTGGCGTAGAGGGGGCTACGGGGGGTACCTAGGGGCCGACCGGAGGTAGGGTGGGCGCCAGCCCCACCTGACCCACCAGTCGGTCCGCCACTGATTGCATGTGCTTTGATGGTAAACATGTATTTGAGTAGTATTTAACGACTCATAGATGCTTGGTCATATTTTTTATTTCAGGGTTTAAGGTATAGATGGTGCGCGGATTCAGCTTAATTATCAGGGAGAGTTCATTGACAACATATACAGGATCTCAGCGCATACGCAGAATATAAATCATGCATTCCTTGTCGAGAAAAAAAAGGTAAATTAGGCTGGTACTTTCGATTGGCAAATAGCTGAACATCACATAGTTTATTAGCGGAAGGATTTGATCCACCGATCGAGTTCGCTTGCAGTCGTGTAGGAGAATTAGACTTTTGAATTTCCAGAAGATGCGAATGGTCTGTACTCATGCATTCTTTTCTCTTTACCCCCCTCAAAAAAACAAAAGAGAATAGAGAGATACCGGTCGCACGGGGACCTAAACGAAGGCGCACCAGGGCGACAAATCCCGTATGGGCGGGGCGCGATGCGTGGCGTTACGAAGCATGGCTTCACGTATCGGGGACCTGGCGGCCACTCTCCCATGCCGCAACGGGGCAACATCCACAAAAGCACAGCAAAGCAAACCCATTTCCTTATCATAATAAGGCGTTTTTTGGACCTGGTTTTGTCCTAGATTCCTACCAATCGTCCTCAAAGATTGGTCTCAAGCTTTGTGCTTATCCATCTCTTACTAGTTTATCGCCTAGTTAAGCGTAGTTAACAACCAAGGAATAATATATCCTGAGATTGACGCCCATGTCGATCACCGATTGGTCACGGCGGCTAGCTACATGCATGTACTAGCAGCAGCATCACAGCATGCATGCATGGCCATTTCCATGGCGATGCACGTCGTTTTCCGTTGGGTAGTGAGGGGGAAATGCGCGCGATCTTGGATTGAACCGGTTCCGTGGAAAGGCAGTGAGAGGGAGGATGGAAACTAGCTAGGGAGGATCTCAACCATATCTCGAATCCAAGGAGAAAGGTTAATTTGGTTCATTCATCACTTGATCAAAGCCGAGGTGTTATTAATTTGAGGCCTAAGTTTTGTAGGTGTGGGAAGCGAGTGGGATTAATAATAGATGATATGAAGATCAGATGCGAATTCTCTAGATGGAGAATGTTGGGAATATTACTCCACCTTAGATCAGCTGGTATCAATGATGGAAATCCTTTGATTTGATATAAAAGTTGGGAGGGGTCGGGAATTAATGATGTCGGTATGAGCAGTCAATTTAGGGTCTACAGTCTCCACTTGTTGGCCATACGAAAATAGTTTTTTTGTGTTTAGTTTTCTTAATGAAGAAAAGGACTTGTGGCTTTAATTTGGGTGAGAAATGCAGACTCATTTGATGCATTTGGTTCAGGGTTAAGGAGCGGGTTAGGATTCAGGGGGACTCGTCAACCAGCGGTGGAACTAAGGGGGCTCATCTACCTGTGAAGGCGAGGGTTTTCTTTATAATCCTGCACAAAATTTTGTAGCCCGTACATTTTACCGATTACAGCTTATTACTTAGGACCTGTACAGAACGTAGGAATTTCTCAGAAATTTCGCGATAATTAAAAAGCAGTATGCGGAGAACCCTTACGAAAATTTCACCTTCCAAACGGTTCCAGGTATTCATTCATTTTTATCATCTATTTGGATATGTACCTGACATATATGGGTAGGAAACACTAATTCACCTAAGCCAAACTCCAAATTAAATACTCAAATAGCATGGGTCCAGCCAGCCCCTTAGGTAAATTTACCCGGCCTACTTTCTCCGAAAAGAAGGGTTAGCTTAGCCGGCCTAAATGAGCCAAGCATTTGCTTTATTCCGAAAAGGAGGACAAAAGAACAACTTCGATCGAGCACTCGTTGATACCTTGAATAACCCTGGCCACGCTGCATGATTAGCGCGCTAATCCGCCCACATATTTCCGCCCATCTTTACATATCCCTCCACTCTTTTCCATCTCGCCGGCCGCACGGCGCCCAGTTTAACAACGACGGGGCTTTTAGCCAGCCACCGATCTAATCATGATGTCGCCGGTATCGATCTATCCGTCTAATCAACCTATCCGCGCACGCCCTTTTGGAAATTCGAATGGAATCATGCAGTCCAAAGCGCTCGAGTGCCTTGCGCTGCCATGGCGACCTTTGCTCTGGCGCAAGCGCTCTTTGTTTACGGGAGAGCATCTCTTCGAACTGCCGTAGGCCACGGTACAAGATGCTCATATATGATTGCCTAAGGGCATGTACAATACAAGATGCTTATATATGAATGCTTAAAGAGAGAGAATATAGCCACATCATTAAGTACTTATGCAAAAGTTATGTCCTCCAATGCAAACATCTCTTCCATGGATGTTTAGATGCTATATTGTCTATTAATAGATATAGTTATACACATAAGCACCTACCAAGCACCAATACTTATTTAAGCATCAATGCTTAAAAATAAGCACCTTATCTATCCTATGTGGCAAGAAAAATCAGTTTTTCATTGCTAAGCATCTCTCTAAGCGCCTGCATTGTACATGCTCTAAGGAGAGATAAATCGCCACATCATCAAACATTGGTATAAAATTTGTTTCCTCTAATACAAGCATCCTTTTCTACGTGTTTAGACGTTGTATTATCTATTAATTAGATATAGTTATATACATAAATATCATTAAACATCAATGCCTATTTAACTATCAATGCTATAATATAAACACCTTATTTATTCTATATGACAAGAAAATAAGTTTTTAGTTGCTAAACACCTCTGTAAGAACCTGCATATCCGTACGCTTAAGGCCACTCCACAACCTCGCTGCTTACTCCTTTACTTACTCTGCAGTCTACAGATGCATTATTACAACGAACATAAAAGTAGACGGAGGCTACTTTTTAGCGATATTTGATTTCTCTCATCAATTCTATTTATTAGACTAATATGCTATAACCCAAAAAGAATAGACCTGGAATTAAGTGCAACAGGACACGCACACTTTCTGCTGTTTTATAGGGTGACCCTTGTTCATGTTCGAGTAGCTGGGGTTGATTGCAGCATGCATGCTGTACTGCGCTTCAGCGTTCCGAAAGGAACAGAGGCCGAGCTTTGGCTTAGAATGTGGGAATTTACTCTTATTTCTATAAAAGTTGAACTGTTTATTACGAAATTTAAATGTTCCAAACAGATCTTAAAAATCCGATTAATTGCGCCGTCCCCCCCCCCCCCCCCCCGGTACAATGATGAGTACAACATATAGATTTTTTCTTGATATTTTTTATGACCGTTCACTGACGAGTGGATCTAACACAATGCGATTGATATGACTACCTACAAATCCCCTGCATATTTGTACGCGTGTAGGGGGAAAATCTTTCGGGGCTGTTCCACCTGGTTTTAGTTTTTTTCTTCTAAATTTTAGCTTTTTAGTTTTTTTTGTCTTTTTTGATCTTATTCACTTGCATTGTCCTAAAAGATATAGTGAAAATTTTATTTTTAAATTTAAAAAACTAACAACTAATACAGTAAAAAAGTCCTCCTAAAAAGGCCAAAAGCCAGACTTTCAGCCCTTTGCATCACGAAAACAATGCTGTCTGGGCATTAAATACATGAAAAAGATGTATGCTGCTACTGTCCACTTCACGAACAAGAATGGAGCTGTAAGTGAAAACGAAATACCTCATGAGCTTGATACATGCAGCAGCAACAGTAATTTGTTGGAGAATGCTGGTGGGCTTGATCTCTTGACTTGACCGGCACCTGAACAGTGGATTAACAATTAGGAATTAGACACAAATGACAAGTTCCAACAATTGAAGAAATGAAGTTCCATATTGATATACTTGATCAGGACGTACTACTACTAGCATTATAATAAACGGACCCATATATAGTCCATCCATAACATCGAACCCTAAATATAGTTACTAATCTGGCACTTTACTATAATTTCTGCAATGGGCAACTACTACCACATGGAGGCATGGAGCTTTTCCTTTTAAAAAAATCCAACGTTTTGCAGCCTTGATTTGCTGAATATATGCTGATGACACCATCAATTGGAACCAACTTGTTTTGCTGCTTCTTTTTTTCTCCCCTCCAGAAAGACCCCCACAGAATTTCTGCAGGATTCTTGCAGGACGGGTTGTGCAAAATCAAAGCGTTCTAGGTAGAGAAGAATTTTGTGGAGGAGCTATTGCATTTATGATCCATTCAAGAGTGTGATATGATGATATCACTTGATGGTTGAGCAGTGGAGAACAGCTTTGATGTCAATAAGAATTAGACCTTGCGAATCAATACAACAATAACTCATAGTAGCATTCTTTCGTAAGGATACACCGGAGGTGACATACTAGTGTATATGATGATATCGGTTTGACTACTTTCCTAGGCAGGACCGGGGTGTAAGGTGTGAGAAATGTGCTCATCTCTTTCATCAATTTGAATTTTAAAAAAGTGCAACTAAAATGGAAAGTCTGATCCAAATTAGTAAATCACAGAAAAAAATAGCATTTACACAGTGGGAAACAAGCATAATTGCATCTCCATGTGCTAGTTTGATGATACACATAACTCTTTTTCTGGAAGGTCAGAAACACAAGAAAAATGTAACGCCCCCAATTTTTGGGACAGGGACGTCGTACGGCCTGCAACAGCCCAGGAGTTCTGTTGCGGCTTAACAGTGTATCATGCCTGCTCACGAACAATTAAAAGAAGTTAATTTGGTTGAAATAAGACCTAATGGCCAGCTTTAACGACAATAAGGGCATCCAAGCCCAAAACTTAACTTACATACAGAAGAGCCGAAGAAAACTCCACAGGAACGCTTGAGTGCGGTCGTAACCCTAATGCGAAATCTTGAATTGCTTCCTTTTTCTTCTGGTATCTGTTGGGGGAAAAATTATGCAAGCCTGAGTACTCCGACCCCGTACTCAGCAAATCACATGGGGAAAATGCTATATAACTATATGCCCGGATTCTCAAGGGAAGGGAGTATAGTATTTTATTAAGAGGTGGATGCAATTTTATTTGCAAACGAATAAACTTTTAACACAATTGCTCCTTAAGATCAGGGTTTTTCTGTTATCAGATAAAATCTCATCATTACTCAATTTAACAACCTCAGAAACACTACTTATGCCTCGTTGTTGGAATCACCCAATTAACACAGCTTCATTAACCGGAAGCACGGCGTATTCGAATACCATTTATTTCACTCTGCAGAGCTGCCCTGCTTTACCCACAAGATTTCTTAACCCACGTCTGGCATTAAGAAAACATGGCTTTTCGCTGCTCAATTCTTTATATAGCCTCTACCTAGTAGACTTCCTCAATAAGCCCAGGCCACTCCTGACTTACACCAATAAGCTCAGGATACCTCTGACTTATCTCAGCCTACTATTGTGCGGCTCACATAACACATGATCGAGGTTCAGATCGATCGGTCAGATTGTTCAAATAAAATAACCAACTTCCATACGACCCTACTCAGCCCCTTCCGTATGGACTCGCACGGTGCCTCCAGACTGCGTCTGTAGAGGTTCAATCGAACTTGAGCAGCTACTAGACCAGGGTTGACGTATCAACACTTGTGGTTGGACGATCACTGTGTCTCTTACTTAGCATAAGGTTCTTGCCCTTATCTTTTTCCTGAGGTCCGCAGCCTCAGGCTCAGGGTAAAGCGGTGGACGAAGTCCTCCACGGACATCCACACCATTTTTACCCTAACTTGCACACCAGCACGGGTAAAGCGGTGGACGAAGTCCTCCACGGACCTCCACACCCTTTTTACCCTAACTTGCACACCAGCATCACCGGCCTAGGGTACGGTGTCCCATACCACCCTACCCTCTCCGGGTTTTTCAATTCTACCGGCCAACGGCCAGAGTCACTTAGTAGTGTAACATGTTGAATGAAATGATATTGTATACATTTACATCATATATTAATTCTTACTAAGGTTGTCAAGGTGAATATGGCCATCAAGGTAAACAGAGCTCTTTATCAGTGGTAGGATTATCTAGATAGCATGCCATTCTAAATCTTTGTTTTAAGCAATTATCAGTTCGCAACTATCAATAATGAAAATACATTAAATAAATAATGTAATTTAATGGGATTCAATATGATCAAAAACATGTGACTTGCCTCTTGGTCCTTAGTCTCTGATTATCTTCACTTGATCTTCGGGGTGAGCATCGATTTCTTTAACTGCTCTTGTAGTCCTTCTGTTGACCAACTCGCGTGATCCGAGTACTAGCGTAGAAAAACGAACATACATTAGTTCCTGCTTTGCAGAATGCAAGCTGGGAACAAAATACAAACACACAATCCAAAAGGACATAAAGAAAATAGGCGGGGTTGCCAGGGTTTAGGTGGTGAAGAGTTTGGCTTAACGGGATCGAACTTAGGCTATGGTTTTAGGATAATCGACAATGCAAAAAGGCATTGTATGGATTTCGATGGACGAAGAAGAGTATGGACGGGTCGGGTTCCTGAGTTAGAATATTTCTCAAGGTTGTTTAGGACCTTAGTGGTAGAGCGAGGGTGAACCGGGTGTAGACAGGTTTAAGCTAATACAAGGGCTTAGGTGTTACTAGGGTTTCGGTGAACGAAAGAAGTTCAGACCGAATTAGAATTTTGAGCTTGGGTCGGATAAATTTTGGGAGCAGGGGCTAGACCCTTAGAAATAGATAGTCGATCTTTGAACTAGATGACGTGGGCTTCGTCGAGATTTAATTTGGTAAAACGGAAGAATTTGAATTTACGGGGAATTGAGATTTAATAAGCTTAATTATATGGGCCAAGGGAAGCTTAAATTTATAAGATTTAATTTTGGAGAATTGGAGTTTATTTTTGAAGTCAAAATATTGAGCCGGTCAAAATAGGGTGATTTGGTGTCTTGGGGATTTTTGGATTTTTCTAGGATCTTTGGAGAAATGGATGCCAAATTTGAATTTGGGATATTAACTTGGTCAAAATGATGTATTTTGGTATTTTCGGGGCTTGTGGATTTTTCTGAGATTTTTGGGGATTTTTCTGAATTTTTCTACTGTTCATCGGGCTCGGTTACTATTCACCGGGCTCGAGTCAGACTCGGCGAGCGGTTTTGGCTCAGCCAGCTCAGAGCGATCCGGTCGGATGCGACCGGCGCGGCTACTGTGCGCACGCGGCTCACGGCGATCCGGCCTGCGCGCGCGCGTTCGCTTGTCTGGCGGTGGGCCGTGGCCTTCGGCCGGCCCATCCCGAAGCGACGCGCGGGCGGGGCGACAGCCGGGCGAGTGAAGCGACCGCGAAGCAGAGGAAAAGGACAGCGACGGCTGGGGAGTCACGGTGATCCGCGACGGAAACGGAGGGCATGATGGGGTTCCTAGTGAGTTGGGGATTCCATTTTGGGCGGTGGCCGGCTCGGCGGGGGCGGCAATCGCCGACGGCGAGCCCGGGAGTGCGGCACGGTTCTTGGTGGCTTAGGAGCTCTAGGGATGTCCACTTATAAAATTGGCGGCTGATTGAGCATCTACGGAGCTAGGGTAAGCTTTTGGAGGCGGTGGTTTATGCCGGGGAGGATCGTGCGAGGCTGGCCACGGTGAGGTGTAGGAGCTCGGATGCGGCGCTCGGAGCTCGGGAAGGAGGAGCTTCGAGGAGCTAGGGCGGCGGTCGGAATATGATCCTGGGAACTTAGGGAGGCTGCAAGCGAAACGAATTGAGAACCAATCGGCCGGGGAGAGGACATTGACCTAGGGCTTGGATTTGGGGGTTTTGCAATTACCGGCTATGGGGACGACGAGGGCTGCTGTGGGGCACCTAATTAGCTTCACGGCGATCTTTGGCTTGGGACGGGGGAGCTTGGCCGCTTAGTTAGAGGGTAGAGGCGAGCTGGCATCGAGCGGCCGAAGGGAAGCGCGAGGTGGCGCGGCAAGCGTCGGCTGTGAGAGAAGGCACTCGAGTAGCTGGCGAGGTGGAATGGCAACGTGGGGAGATGGCAGCACGCTAGCAAGAAGAGGAAGACGCGAGAAGGGGTTCGGTGGCGAGGAAAGAACCAGGCGGCGGAGGATATTTTCAGACGGCACAGTGATAGCGCGAAACACAGGTGGAGGGTGGGAATTTGCTTTACGATTGGTGCAAAACTGGCTAGGGTAATCTAATGATTAGGCTTAAAAAGTCAAATTTGCAATAGAATTTGGGAATTCAATTAAAATTCAAATTTTGTAAAAATTCGGGGTGTTTCAAAAAATATTCCTGTCACAGTGTCATCCGTGAGCCATGTCCGTTACAAAGATCCCCAGCATTTCTCTCTTCTAAACAAATGGGGTGTTTGCAATGCAAAAGTAAAGCAACAAACACTCCCATGATCCCATCATGCATTTGGCATGTGTGGTGTAGTGAGATTTGCATCTTAAAATTCACAAGCAAGTGCTTTTACTACTTTCTCCATCGCTCAGTATAAGTTCAAAGTCTATCATATGTACAGACCAATAAAAAATTAAATTTAAAAAAGCTAATACTATTGGATTATGTATACCCTTATTAAATAGCATACTACACCTACTCATATTTTTTTAGCATTAGAGTAGAGATATATAGTGAAAATATTATAATAACTATACATTTGATCTCTGCAATAGATGTATATTGTGGAATAATACTTTCTAAGAACAAAAACTTATATTGCATGACGGGGTGACTAGCTGTTTACAAATTACAAGCTACTACCAGCAGGAGTTCTAAATTTTTGCTTGTTTTCCACAGACGGTTTGCGATGGCAAGCTACAGACTTGGCAGCAGCAGATGATCTTCTACTAGTGGCTGCCCCCCGGATTCAGTCCCCTCACCTAGGCTCCGCTCATTTCGACTTGAGTTTCTAGCTTCTGACTTATTTTTCGCTATTCTAAATTTCGTCATTTTATGACTTTTTAGCTTTTTTGAGCTTTTTTGCTGGTTCTTTTTTCCCATATTCGTTTATATTGTCCATGATTGGCTAATCTATTTTTCTATTTTTAGATTTAATTACGCCAAATAAATCACTATCAGCTGCAGTGTAATTTCAGTCAGCTACAGTATAATTTAAACCATAAGCCACTTTTTTCAACCGAAATAAGCAGGCTGTAAGTGTTTTTGACTTAGGCTTATGTTTAATAGTTATGATTTATTAATCTAATAAATAATATTTTCTTAAAGAAACCGAAGCCGAAAAGAACGGTACCTCTAGCTAGCAGCCTTCGTCAGTACACGCAGATGTTTTTTTCAGACACACTTTCAGCTGTGCCAGCAAGCAGTAATAACGGATTAACGGGGCTCTGAGTCTCTGACCCAGCGGAGTAACCGTTTCACAGAAGCGAAGACTCGAGAGAGGCCAGCAGTAATACGGCGTCTCGTATCTTGCCGTTGTTGCTTCCTTCCCTCCTCCCTCCCAAGCCATTTTTGTAATCCAATCAAGTCACCGCCATGAAGGCCCACACTGAGTTCAGTACTCCTCCCAGGAATCGTGTAGAGAGGGAGAGAAGCTCTAAAGAAAGGGAGGGAACAGACAGAATGGAGGAGCAATATGTGAAAAGGCGAGGGCGAAATCAGGAAAGAAAGGTCTTGGAACGCCAAGCGAGCCGGGCGGAGCGTTATAAAGCCGCAAGTGGCTTCGTTTCCCCCTCCCCCATCTCCCTCTTACCAGATCACCCCACACGCACAGGCTCTCTCCCCCCTCTCTCTCTATTCTCGCCCCTCACCTACGAGTGATAGCCCACAGCTCTGTTGCTCTCTCTCTCTCTCTCTAAACCCTCTTCCCCATCACTCCCTCGTAAAGGAAGAACAGAACAGAACAGAACACAGCAGTACAGGGGAGAGAAGCGGAAGCAGAGCCGGGAAAGAACACGGGGGCAGGCCAGGGGAGTGGGAGAGGAGGCCCCGTAATCTCGGCTCTGCGGCTGCCTGACTTTACCACCACCTGCGCGGCGCGGCCACCACGCTCCTAGCAGCGAACAGAGCCCTGCTTCGATAGCACAGTAAACTCCATAGCATTCCATTCCTTGTTACAGCACCCTGCATTTACTGCTCATCACTAGCCCGGCCGCGATCTCCAAATCTTTTCTTGCAAAAAGTTTGGTGTTGTTTTTTATTCGCGCCTCGGTTTCTTGCTCTGCCGTTCGGGGCTGTGGTTTTTGTAGTACGTATTCTACTTTTCTGGATCTTGATCCAACGTTCTCCGTACGCAGCAGCGCCGGAGACGGGAAGGCCGGGGTGTTCAGGATGGTGCCACGCGAGCAGGCGGAGGAGGCCATCGTGGCCGACGGCAACGGCAAGGAGGAGGAGGTCGGGGTGATGGGCATCGGCGCGGCGGACGGCGGCGAGGAGCAGGGGCAGCACGGCGGCGGCAAGTTCAGCATGAAGAGCTTCCTCTGGCACGGCGGCTCCGTCTGGGACGCCTGGTTCAGCTGCGCCTCCAACCAGGTATGTCCGAGAACACACACATATATCTTCGCCATGCCATGGCACCTTGCTTATGCAGCAGAGTGTACAAAGGAGAGGAGCGCTGAGAGACATGAATGAATGAATTTTTTGCTTGCGTGTTTGCAGGTCGCGCAGGTGCTTCTGACGCTGCCGTACTCCTTCTCGCAGCTTGGGATGCTCTCGGGCGTGCTGCTGCAGCTCTTCTACGGCATCATGGGCAGCTGGACCGCCTACCTCATCAGTGTCCTCTACGTCGAGTACCGCGCCCGCAAGGAGAAGGAGGGCTTCGACTTCAAGAACCACGTCATCCAGGTACCCGACCTGCCATGACATACCTGTGCTCGCCTTGTTGCTTCTTCGTCTTTCTCCACTCCACTCCCTACTCCTCCCATCCTCATCTCTTTATTAACGGATTACAGTTTCCTTGCCTCCGGCTTTATCAAACGCGCCTTTTTTTTGTTCCGTTTGGTCGTTGTCGAGCCATCCTGGCTGCAAAAATGCTGCCTTTTGTGACTTCCCAAATGGAAGGGGGTATTGGATCCCCGGCCCCTGGCTCCTGCTTCCGTTAGATATGCATGCTCTGGGCTCTCCTATTTGCTTGTCAAACGAAACGTGAGTAGGCCGACCTGTATATGGAGTCCTCAGTCCTTCCTTCTTTATCGCAAAAGCAAGACTGTTGAGTAATTTTGCTGAAGTTCGCAACAACGAACTGTGGTTCAGGGTTAAGAATTACTAAAAGTTTAATGGAAGGAACTTGTGATGTTGACCAGTGGTTCGAAGTGCTGGATGGGCTCCTTGGCCCGTACTGGAAGGCGGCCGGTCTCGCCTTCAACTGCACGTTCCTGCTCTTCGGCTCCGTCATCCAGCTGATCGCCTGCGCAAGGTCAGTTCTTTTCCTCCCCAGCCATCACTCTCACTTACTGCTGCACAGCGTGTGCGTGTCCCTGTGTGCCTCGTGACGGATGAGCTAGCTAAACTCGTATGAGATTTTGTTGTTGTTGTTCAGTAACATCTACTACATCAACGACCGGCTGGACAAGCGGACATGGACGTACATCTTCGGCGCGTGCTGCGCGACCACGGTGTTCATCCCGTCGTTCCACAACTACCGGATCTGGTCCTTCCTGGGGCTCGGCATGACCACCTACACCGCGTGGTACCTCGCCATCGCCGCGCTACTCAACGGCCAGGTGAGAGAGAGAGAACCTCATTCGCATTCGCATTCCACACACAAGTGTCGCGTTCGCGTCCCTGACCGTCGCTGTCAGTTCAGACCAGTAGTCATCATCACCAGTCCATCTCCCCTATCCGTTTTGACGGAGATGACGACGCACGCACATGATCATACATTTTGATCACATAGTATATATATCCATCTCGGGCTAACAATGATTGATCGTTTCCGTCCGTGCCGACGTTGTCGCGCTCGGCGCAGGTCGAAGGCGTCTCGCACACCGGCCCGACCAAGCTGGTGCTCTACTTCACCGGCGCCACCAACATCCTCTACACCTTCGGCGGCCACGCCGTCACAGTGTAAGCAACAATAACCCTTCCCGAAACAGTACATATGCTGCATATTGGTAGGTCATTTGCTCAGTTGTTCTTGTTCCTAGTACTTCAGAGTTAGGAGTTGTACAAGTTACTCTGAAGATGTGAAGTGAAGTGAACTTTTGACTGAGCTGCAGCTTTTGCCTGGCGATGGGGAGGGCATGTCCGGATTGGAAATCTGGTTCTGGTTTCCATTCCATTGGTCCCCTCCCTCCCCTCCATGGTACTTGTACTACATAGAACAGTGTAGTTAAACTTAATTAAACATAATTGTAGTAGCTTTGCGGCTAGCTTAGCTCCATGGCGTACAGATCCCAACGAATAGTTATGGGCACATAAAGAAAAAATTTCTAGGTTGTGCGTGGTGGGAACCAGCTGCGTTAGCTTGCAACCATTAGTTAGCTTGATCGATCGATAAAAATGTAATGATCCAGCCGCTAAAGCTCGGTGCGCTCATGTGCATGTGTGGTGCGGTGATGCATCCAAAAGGTCCCCCTACTGGTACAAATGATATAGTCTAGGAGAGAACAGATTTGAGATGTGCATTAGCCACTGCATTAGAATAGACCCCCTGAGACCCCTTTATTCCCATTGCTCATTTGTTGTGCTTTAATCTATTGCTTCGATTATTGATGTTTCTTGCCTAGGCATGATTAGAGGCCATGCGAGGAATAATTAGCGATTCAGTGCGGTGTTCAAACGCCTCGGTTGCTAGTGGGCGCCGTTGAGTTGGAGATTTGAAGATTTTATACCTCCTACCTAGTTTCGGCAATTAGGGTATTGCTACTTCTTCTAGTGGTTAAAAATGGAAGTGCTTTCCATAAGTTGAAGTGAAACGATGGGGCCTATCTTCGTTCAATTCAGCTAGTGCGGAGTTCACATCAAGTGTTATGCAATTCCGTCCTAGTTGCCCTCATTCTAGGCGTGAAATGATAAGATACAACCATCCATGGATTGGGACATATTGGTGCCAAATCATCTCCTGACGATTCCGTTTATCTTAGGCTAGGCAAGCATAGGAAAGTTTAGCTTAGTGGAGCGAAGGAGACTACTTTGAGAATTGCATCCTAAAAGATTTGAGTGTATTTGTCTATGTTGAGTAGTTGACAATGCCCCTCACCATTTCCGATCTCGGGCAAGTCCAGAGTCCAGTTAGGTAGTTACTGCTCTGTAAGTGACATGACTATTAGCGTCATGCATGAGATCTCGCTGTAAGCTGGAGCAGAGTTTTTAGGTGATTAATATAATGGCAACTGCCTTATTTGGCCGCATTTGTCGGCTCCTCTGTTATTTGACCGGAGGCGCATCGATGTGTTGGTGAAAGCTTGCAAGATTCCCCCTGCAGACGCGATCTTTGCAAGCATCCTTGCCTGTTCGTATTCGCCACAGCCGATGGCTTTTTAGCTAGGGCTGATAATTTTTTTACTGAAAATTGTTAGGAAACTTGGACTCTATCCAAGAGTCCTGATCTAATTGGGCACCCCACCGTAGACTATAAATAGAGAGCCATACCCCCCTCATTATGTACGCATGAAAGAAAAGCAATAAAGAAAGATCGGGAGTTCTCTCTACCTCTCTGTGTGTTCAATCTATTCTCTCTGTGATTCTGTGATTGATTCGTTCTTGTTGTAAGCAGAGGAATCGCTCGGACTGGTCGCCAGCGACGGTTTCTCAACACGTTATCAGCACGACTTCGCTCTGGTGAACGAGGTAATCATCGAAGCACAGATTGAATTTTCTAGATCGCTTTTGAATCTGTATTTTCTTTTCGCGTTCTAGATTGAATCTCTACGGTGCAAATCCGCCCTAATCTACCGCGAGCAGACTTGAAGTCGCCGGCACAATGCCGATCGGTAGATTGAGAAACGGGGTAGATGTTGATTGCGCTGTAGAACGATGCAAATCCGCCCCAAATCTACCGCGAGCAGATCTGAAATCGCCGGCACAATGCCGATCGGTAGATTGTGAAACGGGGTAGATGTTGATTGCATCGTAGATTGAAAACGAAAATTTTGCATATTTTTGTTTGATCCTGCATGATCGTTATATATGCATCTGTTCTTCCTGTTATGCATGGCATCAGCACAGCATGGCACGAAAGAAAAAAAAGAAAAAGAAAGGAAATCACTGCTGGCCTGAAGCCGCCAGGGAGCGGCCGGCTCCACCGCCGGTCGAAGCCTGCCGCCTGCATGCGGCCGGCCTCTCGCCGTCGTACGCGCAGCCCGAAGGAGCTCGACCCGTAGTCGCGACCGCCGGCGCCTTGGCCATCACGCCCGCACGCGTGACCCGCGGTGCGCGCGCCGCCCCTGAAGACGCCGGCCACCGGCCCTTCTTCCCACATGCACGGCGCCGACCGTCGGCCTGTAGCCGACGCTGCCCCGCACGGCAGACTTCGCCCAAGCGCCGCCAACTCGGCCGACTGCTGCCTGGCCCGAAGCCGTGGCCGGCCTGTTACCGGCCATCCCAGCACCGCCCGTCGTCGGATCCGCCCCGCATGGCGCCCGCGTTGCTGCCGGTGTGAGCCGCAAGCCGGCCCGCAGCTAAGACCGGACGCCGGCCGCCGCCCGAACCGCGATGACCCGGCCTGGCCAGCAGACCGGCCATGGCTCCTCGTTGTACGCGCCCCGCATGGCCGCCGCCGCTTGGGGTCCCGCGCCTTCGCCCAGCGCGCCGCCTGGCTCCTCCCCGCCGCGCCCGCCGCCGCTTCCCTCAACCCGGGTTCGCCGCCACCCGCATGTGGCCGTCGGCCCGAAGCCCTGCACGGCGCAATCATGCGGCCTCGTCGCCGGCCCTGCACGGCCCCGCCTGAGCCGCCCCGCTGCCTTGCGCCGCCTCCTACCGCCGGCCTCGTGCCCCCCCGCACCCGTGCCCGCATGCGCCTACGCGCCGCCGCCGTGCCGGTTTTCCCGCCCGCCGTCGCCGCCTGGCGCCTCATGCGGGAAGTCGCCTGCCGCCCACCGCACGCTGCTTCGCGCCGTAAGGCGCAGCCCAATCGCCGGCCGCTCGCCCCGTCGTTTTCGGGTAGCCGCCGCCGAACGCATGAACAGGGGTAGGGGAAACCCTACCCCTGCCCCTTGAGACGTGCGGTTGGGCCGGACGGGCCAAATAAGCAAGGTGGGCCGGCTGGAGTTGATTAAAAAAAAAAGGAGGGGTGGGAATGACCCGAACCGGGTGGTTGGCTTTGCAGAAAGGCCCCGAATTCATGTATATTGCCGATGAGCCCCTAAAATTTGCATATAAGTCCAGATTTTGCATAAAGGCTTTAGTAATTCTGAAAATTACATATAAGTCCTTAAATTTACGAGTGGGTCCAGAATTTTGCATAAAACCCCTCGGTAAATCAGAAAATTGCGCGAATTTTTCTCTGAACTGAAATTTTGCGTATAAACCCCTAGAAAATACAGAATTTGCTGAAATTTCATATTTTAGCATAAAAGGGCCTCAAGAATCCGAATTTTGCATCAATTTTAGCATTTGAAGCTTATTTATTTATGCCATTATTATTCTCTGTATTTTCGGTATTTATTTACTGTTTTGGTTAATTGCAATTGTTTAAATTGCTTTTAATAACTGAAATTAGCAGTAAAATTATAGAAAATGCATAGAAAATGCTGGAACATTACGAGAATTTTCGTACCATTTATTTACCCGCAGTGAATTATTCCGTGCATGTCTACCAGTAGTAGACTTATACACATCTAGATGACTAGCATCACGAACTGGGAGTTCGGGGAGCTGGCCTAGCATGGCCAAAACAATCTGACGTAGGCATCCGATGTCGAGATTGTGCTTGGAGCCAGGAAGCTCCGCGCTGCTATTGGGATCGGCGGACTGAATGACGCTCAACCCAAACCTGAGGAAAATGATCAGGCACTTCATTTTCTTAGGCATCACCTCTGCCCCACTCTCAAGAATGAGTATATGGCGGAGAAAAGCGCGCTAGCACTCTAGACCGCACTCAAGAAGCGGTTTGAGAGGCTAAAGTATATCATTCTTCCTCAAGCAGAGTAAGAGTGGATTAGACTGAGGTTTGCCAACTTTAAGACGGTCGGGGAATACAATTCTGCCTTGCACAGGATTTGTATCCCAATGCAGAAAATTTAGAAAATCCTTCCACCCCAATGCAGCATAATCCGCACGCAATTATTGTCAAGACGGCTATGAGGAATATGCCGAATTGATCGATATGATGCAAGTTGCGGAGGCTCAGGACAAAGTTCTCTGCAAGAACTAAGTCACTCAGCCATCTGGTAGCTCCACTGGCCGTGAAGCCAACGCCGAGAGCAACAAGGTGCGAAAGCTCTTGATAGAGAAAAGGGGAAGGAAGGGTAAGACCGTAGCCCAGAAAGGCAAATCAGATGCTCCACATGAGAATAAGGCTAACAAGCCAAAACGGGATGGCAAAGGGCAGCATGAAGCCCACTTTGCATCGGTTGAGGGGGAGAGTTCCGAGCAGCTGCCCGCGCTAATGGAGGTTGAGACCATCCAAGCAGCAGCACCCCTCTCGACCTAGAAGCAGCCACCGTCATGATTTCTCTTGAAGAGAATGTCACCCCGAGAAAAAGCAGAAGAAGTCTGGTGCACTGAATGCATTTCGACTTTTAATTGTCATTTATTTTGTGTGGAAGAATATGTTAGAATTTGCATGGATGGTACTTAAGAATTATTGTTTTCTCGTGATGGTTGGATGATTTTGGAATAATTCATTCATTTATTCAGTTTATGATGGCATGATATGTTCTGATATTGGAGTATTTTATTTATGTGTTGATTGCTTCTCATACATGTTAATAAATACCCTATATTAGAACACGTGTAGCGCCCTATGAAGGAAGTGTGCTTAGCCAGCAGCAGCACAACGCATATCATCTTAAGAGAGATTAAGTGCTTTCAGTCGGTTCGTAAGAGCACTGACAGCCTTATGATAATCGCCGGAAGCGATTCATGTATAATTGGTTCCGGAAGAGCCATAATGGGCACAACTTTGGTCATTGAAGAAGCCTTATTGTACCCAAAATCGACTAGAACTCTCCTAAGTTTTAAGAATATCCGCGCAAATGGTTTCCACGTTGAGACTAAAGAAGAGTACGGAAGGGAATACCTGCTCATTACAAAGCGCGAAGAGAATGGCAAAAGAATATTGTAAAAACTTCCTTCACTAGAAATTGGGCTATATTATACCAACATCAAAGCGCCTGCAGCGTACACTGTTCTGAAGACAGTGTTTAGAAGCTCTAAACTCTTCTGTCTCCGGCATGACAGATTAGGCCACCCAAGTCTTAGAATGATGAGAAACACAATAAATAACTCGTATGGGCATAATATTAATGTGAAGAATTTCCCGAATCATGAAGATTTTGTATGCCCTGCATGTGCCACCGGGAAATTAATTACTAGACCCTCCACTCTGAAAGTGAAGGATAAAGTCCCTGCATTCCTGGAACGCATCCAGGGAGACATTTGCGGTCCTATTCAACCCGTCTCAGGGCCATTTTAGTACTTCATGGTGCTCATTGACGCTTATTGGAAGTGATCATATGTGGGTTTTATTGTCCACAAAGAACCACGCCTTTGCAAAAATTGATCTCGCAGATCATTCGCATCAGAAATGTGTTTCCTGAACATCACATCAAGTCCATTAGAATGGACAACGCCGACGAATTTACTTCAAAGGCATCTGATGATTATTGCATGGCGATGGAAATTGCAGTTGAGCATTCGGTACCGCATGTCTATACCCAGAATGGTTTGGCAGAGGCTTTAATTAAAAGAATTATTGCCCCACCCTCTTGCATAATTGAAATCTAGCAGCTACATGTTGGGGACACGCAGTCCTGCATGCAGCAAATCTCATCAATTTTAGACTTTCGGCCTACAACATCCATTCACCTATGCAACTAGCGCAAGGGTCACCACCGAAATTTTCCCAACATTAGGGGGAGGAAATCAACCCCTTGATAAAGAATGTCGGGAAATTACGTGGCAAGCCTGGGGAATCCATGTAGATGACCCGCGCACAAGAGAAGTCCAGAAGACAAGAGAAGTCTAGAAGACAATAGATTTGCAAGCATTAGCAAATCAACTGTCTGATCACTTTAGTGATTTGAAGAGCGTGACTAAGTCGCATGTGCCTGCACGCACTGCACTGGAGAGGGTTGAAATACCAAAGAAAGCAGAAGGTATCCCTAATCTCGTCCAGAGGCCTCAGAAAAAAAAATATAAAGGGACGAGAACTCCGGTTCCTCGAATCCTTAGTAACCGGGGACGCCTGGTGAAGAAGGATAAGAGGGATTTATCACAGCCAATCATTGAAGTCCCCCAGAATGAGAAGGGGAGCCAGTTGAGACCTGGCACAAGTATGACACCTTCCGAAAAGGGCATACTGGATCCGAATATCCATAGAAGAAGAAATAGGCATGGATGTGTGCGCACACATCGGAGCCGAAAAACTAAAGGGACTTGCCACCGCAATTGAAAGAAGCGATGGGCAAGGTGAAGCTCCAGAAGAAGCAATCGCTCCAGAAGTAGCAACTCATGAAGAAATAGCTATAAATGATGTGCACACGGGAGAGTCCCTGAATAGGACAACAGCTAATATCGATAACTACTTCGCAAAGAAAAGTGCCACAATCATCGATCTTGATCCTGAGCCTGCATCGCTCGTTGAATGTAAGAAAAGATCAGATTGGAAGAAGGCATTAGCAACTGAATTGCTATCTCTGAATAAAAGAGAGGTGTTTGGGCCCGTATGCCGCACGCCTCCCCATGTGCACCCCGTAGGGCACAAGTGAGTATTTGTTCGAAAGAGAAATGAAAGAAATGAAGTAGTGAGATACAAAGCAAGGCTAGTAGCCTAAGGTTTCACTCAACATCCTGAAGTTGATTATGAAGAAACCTACTCCCCAGTCATGAGTGGAATTACCTTTAGATGCTTGATCTCAATGGCAGTGAACTTGAATTTGGAAGTGAAATTGATGGATGTTGTGACTGCATACCTTTACGGTAACTTGGATTCGGAGATTTATATGAGAGTCCCTGAAGGAATCCCTCTCCCGAACCAAGACAGAGCAAATAGAAATCTGTACAGTGTGAAACTCAGAAAGTCACTGTATGGACTGAAACAATCTGGAAGAATGTGGTATAATCGCTTGAGCGACTTTCTCTGCAAGAAAGGCTACACGAACAATGAAGACTGTCCTTGTGTATTTATACGGCGATCCCAGGATGGATTCTGTATAATCTCTGTGTATGTAGATGATCTGAATATCATCGGGACAGCCGAAGACATAAAAGAAGCAAGCTCCTACTTGGAGTCAGAATTTGAAATGCCCCTGAAGGAGTCTTGGTACATCAGTCGACCTACACCCAGAAGGTGCTTGAAAGGTTTGGCTTCAAGAAGGCATTTCCCTCGAAAGTACCGATGATCGGTAGGTCTTTACAGCAAGAAAAAGATCCTTTCCGACCAAGGGAAGAGGGGGAGGAAGTCTTGGGACCGGAATTCCCATACTTGAGTGCAGTGGGAGCGCTCATGTATTTAGCAAACTGCACTAGACCGGACATTGCATTTGCCGTGAACCTGTTAGCAAGGTACAGTGCAGAGCCCACCAAAAGGCATTGGCAGGGCATAAAGGACATTTTCCGATACCTCCAAGGTAGCAAGGACCTCGGATTGTTTTACAGAAAGAATCAAGATCTGAACTTGATTGGCTATGCAGATGCTGGGTATCTGTCAGACCCACATACCGCTAAGTCACAAACAGACTATGTATTCCTGTGTGGTGGAACTGCAATTTCATGAAAATCGTCTAAGTAAAGCCTGGTAGCTACTTCGACGAACCACTCAGAAATTATAGCACTGTATGAAGCTGCACGAGAGTGCGCTTGGCTCCGGCGAATGGTTCACCACATCCAGCAGTCATGTGGGATGAACATTGTGCAGAACCCCACAATTATCTATAAAGATAATGCCGCTTGCGTTGCACAAGTGCAAACGGGCTATGTGAAGAGTCATCTCACAAAGCATATCTACCCCAAGTTCTTCTATGCACATGAATTGCAAAAGATGGACGAGATTAAAGTACTGCATACTAAGTCATGTGAAAATCTCGCAGATTTATTCACTAAGTCACTCCCCGCATCTACTTTGAAAGGTGCGTGCATGGAATTGGAATGATGAGACTTAGAGAAGTGCAGAATTCAGGGGGAGAATTCTCACAAGCCCGCTAATAAATCTTGATCATGAAGATTAAGTACCCAAAAATAAAGTCTTGCAGACTAAATGAATTTGGGTGAATTGTACTCTTTTTCCCTTGACGAGTTTTCCATGAAGTTTCTCGACCAAGGTTTTTAATGAGGCAATTCGTGCATCGCAGCATCACATGTATCATGTACTCTTTCTCCAAATTTTTCCCACTGGGTTTTTATGGAGTTTTGACGAGGCATGAGCATGTTGGGTGAGTGCCCAAGGGGGAGTGTTAGGAAACTTGGACTCTATCCAAGAGTCCTGATCTAATTGGGCACCCCACCGTAGACTATAAATAGAGAGCCATACCCCCCTCATTATGTACGCATGAAAGAAAAGCAATAAAGAAAGATCGGGAGTTCTCTCTACCTCTCTGTGTGTTCAATCTATTCTCTCTGTGATTCTGTGATTGATTCGTTCTTGTTGTAAGCAGAGGAATCGCTCGGACTGGTCGCCAGCGACGGTTTCTCAACAAAAATAAATAGTAGTGGTTAAAAAAAATAGCTTCTAGAAGGAGGTTGAGTGATGAGTAAAGCGAGGAAGAGATACGTGTGCGAGACAGAAACGAGAAGAGTGAGGTGCATAATGCGCTCGTGACCCTTACCTTATCTTCGGAGCGACAACCCTGCTCGTTTCGACTTTAACTTCTGACTTTTGGTTTTTAGTTCGCTATTCTTTAATTTCATTTTTTGGCTTTTTGGTTTTTTGAGTTTTTTGCATTTTCTTTTTGTCCGTATTCATTTGCACTGTTCGTAATGAGTTAACATTTTTTTCTATTTTAAAATTTTTAAACTTAATTACACCAAAAACCATCAGTAACTAGTGCATAATAAGCTATAAGCCGACTTATATAAGCCGAACTGAGCATAACTGGAATTGAAAGAACTAGTGAAATCGTTTCGAGAAGCTGAGTGTTTGTATTGGTTTTTGGTTTCTTTATAAATAAATATGAACATATAGAGGCCGTTTTGTCCGTTAATTTCTTGATTATTTCATTTCATTTATCTGTGCAGCCGATGCAAGAGAGGGAGAGGAACTTTTGAGACTGATGAATTTTTTGGGTATGTGTTTTGATTGATTGAATTGATTGTTTACAGGGAGATCATGCACGCGATGTGGAAGCCAGCCAAGTTCAAGTACATCTACCTGCTGGCGACGCTGTACGTGTTCACGCTGACGCTGCCGTCGGCGTCGGCCATGTACTGGGCGTTCGGCGACGAGCTGCTGACGCACTCGAACGCCTTCTCGCTGCTGCCCAAGTCCGAGTGGCGCGACGCGGCGGTGATCCTGATGCTGATCCACCAGTTCATCACGTTCGGGTTCGCGTGCACGCCGCTCTACTTCGTGTGGGAGAAGGTGATCGGCATGCACGACACCAAGAGCATCTGCCTGCGCGCGCTCGCCCGGCTCCCCATCGTCGTGCCCATCTGGTTCCTCGCCATCATCTTCCCCTTCTTCGGCCCCATCAACTCCGCCGTCGGCGCGCTCCTCGTCAGCTTCACCGTCTACATCATCCCCGCGCTCGCCCACATCCTCACCTACCGCACGGCCTCCGCGCGCATGGTAAGCATTAAGCTCTCTCCCCCATTCCATGCATGCATCCAAGCGCATGCCTGCTGCTCGGCGCATGTTTTATTTCGGTACACCGCGCATTAAATGGCAGGTAGGCGAATGCAACATGATGCCACTCCTATTTCTTCTTCCTTAACCAATCTTAGCTAGGATTAAGGCACGTTATTACTAGCTTTTGTTTAGAAAAACAAAAAATCAATATAAACATCAGATTTTTTGAAGTGATTTCTTAACCCATCTCGCTCTAGAGATAAGACAGAAAGTCATAGGAACATCACTTACCTCACTCTTTTTGCTCCCATCTTATACACCTATCTCTCTCACTTTCTTCATCGTCTATGTTGTCTTTCTACAAACTATATTTTTAATTACTATTATTTATTTTTCAACCAAATACTACTCGCCCCTAAGCCACTACGAAGAACGCCCCCAAAGACAGAGACAGAGGGAGCCATGCATCGCCAACTGGTTCATCGGCTGGATCACCGTCCCTTGCTCTAGCACCAGTACCACAATACATCCATGATCCATCATGAACAGTGCCGGACTGGAACACACAGGCCATAGAATGGACAGTGGAGATCTGTGCTGCACAGGGAGCAGTTCGCGTTAAATGCACGGCCCGCCGGGGGCCCACGTCCTAAATCTCCAATCATTGAATCCAGCCAACAACCACATTAAAATTCGAAGCCGGGGCGCGGGCGCCCGACAACGATATGGATCCCCTGTGCAGCCTCCTCGTCACCGTCCGTCCGTCCGTCCGTCGCTTTGGCACGGCCAATCCATCTCCCCTAGCATCTTAGCCTGTTACCCACTCCAACTCTAGTGACGATCGTGTCAGTTCTGGTATGCTTTGGGGCTTAGTACCAGTACAACATATGGTGGCTTGGTCCATCCGTTGGTGAGCTAGGCAGGCAGCAGCTGGGTCCCTGCCTGCCTGCCGCGCGCGGAGGAGGAGAAGAATACAACCGTCCGTCCACTGCACCGTGCGCGACTTTTGCGCGATGGGATTGGGGGCGATGGGTGCAGTCGCGGGCGTGGGTCACCGGGAGAGCGACCGTTGACATCTCATGTGTTGCGCTGCGCGCCTGCTGATGTAGGACGGACGCAGTGCTGATGTCCGGTGCGGCCATGCTGCGACGAGTGGGACATGGGAGAGGAGCTCCCTGGCGGCTAGCCGAGCCGCACTGGCGCCGCTGTCGCCGTCGCGGCGTTGGCCCGGCGCGCGCGTCTCGACTCTGACTCGGCTAGCCTTTTCGGGCGCGCGCGCGGGCGATGGATAGCAGCCGTGCGAGGCGTCGCTGGGGAGGGGAGAGAAGTGAGGAGAGGTCGATGGCGATGGAGGTTTTCGGCCGGTGTGGGTTGCGGTGCGGGGTTCCTTTCCCTCTCGATCCCTTCTTTTCTCCGGCTTTGCAAAAGGAAATCGAACGCGATAGTTGTACGGAGGAGGCACGGCGAATCGACCATACACGCACGATGTTTATCTTGTACAGTCCTGGCATATCATCTTGCTGTGTATGTGTATACTCTAGATTTTGACGCGTTTCTCTCTCTTTTTTTTCCTTTTATCTTGTGAATGCAACAGAACGCGGCGGAGAAGCCACCGTTCTTCCTGCCGAGCTGGACGGGGATGTTCGTGCTCAACGCTTTCATCGTGGTGTGGGTGCTGGTGGTCGGGTTTGGGCTCGGCGGCTGGGCCAGCATGGTCAACTTCGTCAGGCAGATCGACACGTTCGGGCTCTTCACCAAGTGCTACCAGTGCCCGAAGCCGCCCGTCCCGGCGGCGGCGCAGTCGCCTTCGCCGTTGCCGCACCACTAGCGCTTCGGAGCGGGCCGTGACGTCAGTGCCACCGGCAGGAAGCAAGGAGCTGCCTCTCTCGGTACGGCACAACCAGTGTGGCTAGGTTTTGGTCGCCTTGTAATATACAAGCCTCTCCTCGATCTCCTAGGGTGTCACACCATAGTAGAATAGGGCATGGGTCCCTGAGATCTCGCCCCGGGCCGTCCGTTGCCGCGTTGCTTTCCCCCGGTCCATTGGTGTCCTTGTTGTTTGTTTGGCTTGCCCCCATATATATGTGACGGTCGTCATGGCTTATAAGATTTTCAGCTCATGTGGCATTTCATATGATGATATAACATGTCCTATAGGGTTCTTTATTTTTTATTTTTTTTTTGCCCCCTTCCTTCCTTCTCCGATGGAGCTTGGTCCACGTTGTTTAGCGTGAGTAATTGTAATGGACGATTGATTCCTCATGCTAGCTAAAGGCAAAACACAGAGGCCTTTGTTTATTGCGTCCGCTTTGGATGGATGTTCTCGGTGTAAATGTAGCGATTGCTCGCTGTGGCGCACCTTTTGGTCCGTGTTGTTGTTGCCTTTGCCGAGCGATTAAAGTTTCTTGAGAAGTTTTTATGGGGTTCTTTGAAAGGACCACAAAGCTAGGGAGAAAGAAGGGGGCGGAGAAAGAAAGATGTGCTCGCTCGTAGTAATGAAGGGTGGTGTGGGGTTGTGTTGCGGGTGCGGCGTGGGTCGGCGCGTTTCATAATGATCCGCACACCGAAACTTCTTTTGTGAGGCTGAAATTTTTCGAGTTCTCAAGATGGAGTACTGGCTTCCTTTGCATAGTGACACCGCGTCACTCAAACGATCCTGATTAGCAGACCGTCTTGTCATGCCGTACTAATTTCGAGTTCTCAAGATGGACTACTGGCATTGTTTGCATAGTGACACCGCGTCACTCAAACGACCCTGATTTGCAGCCCATCTTGTCATGCCATACTCAATACACACCGGTGGGTGAGGCTCACTTTCGAGGATTAGACTCCACTACTACTAGTGTACAATACATACATTATTGGCTTGTGCATCACTGCAGCATCGATACGGGCTTTGATTACAGAGGATTGTGCTTTAATTTGCCCATGTGAGCCTCCTAGGCTCTCTCCCCAAGCGCCTGCAAATGGGAGATGGATTCTCTAATCCTCCCTCGGGCATGAGGGTTCACATGGAGGGGGCATGTGCTCCCTTGACTGGCTTCTCCCCAGATCTCCTTTTGCTGGTATCTGTATTCCTTCCAACCTGAGAGGGGTAAGAAGAGATACTGGCGGTGGCGCTGACTACCGAGGAAACATGTGCTTTCGAGTTCACAGCACAGATGTTTTTGTTTGATTTGATTCCAGTGATGCAAGCTTCCAGCATATGTCATGGTACAATACGTGCTCCGCTCCAGTCCCATCTTTCACATGCAGCTGCCACTTGCCGTTGAATGGAATCCCAAGTGAAAAAGAATGACAAGTGGTGACCTAAAGAGCTATGCTTAGGGTGTGTTTGGTTGAGCTGTGGTTTCTGAAAAAGCTACTGTGAACTGTGGAAAAGCTGCTGTAGGTTGTGGATTGTGGAAAAGCTGTAAGCTGTTTGGTTTAAACAAGTATAAAACTTACCTCCTATCTCTATTTTCCTTGAAACAACTATGAAACAGCTCTCTATTTTCACCATTTCAAAAAGCAGAAAACCAAAAGCCGGGTCCAAGGTGCTTTCAAAACTGTACTATCCAAAAGTAGCTGCTTCTGAAAAAGCAGCTTTTGGTTTCCACCCGTTTGGTTGACTTTTGACTTTTTTGAAGCAAAAGCAGCTCCCAAAAGCACCCTTAGTGTTTACTGCTGTTTACGACGGAATTGCTGGTGATGCTAAGATATGCCGAAAACCTTCCCAAAAGTTCATGTGCTTTTGGACAAAGGTACTGTTGTTTTCGGTATATAGTTTCTTGTACAAATAAATGATATAACTTATCCGCCGCCCTTTCAAATCAATTTATCGGGACATCCTTTTCAAAACGGCTTATCAACTTTTGGTATTCAATTCATTCACATAAGCATTAACGCTAAGGCTAAAAATTATATACCGCAGCAATAAAAAAACAAACGCGAAGTATCAAAGGATCGCAAGAGAAAGCTCAAAAGATATCTGATGGGCCTATCACCTATGGTAAGCAAGACATGCCAAGGCACAGCCCAATGGTCAGTACTGCAGGTACCAAGGCCACCCGACGCATCGTAGAAAAGCTACGTCTCAACTCAACTGATCTAAACACATCTGGAACCAACCAATATCCCACGAAGCCTCCTTGTTTCCTCATCTGAAGACTAGAGTGATTGCAACAGTTCAAGGATGCCAAAACCAATGTATGCGATGGTTATGAAGTTGAGTAGTTTATAAACAAGCAGCTTGAATTCCAATGAATAGCATCAACTGGGTACATCATGTTAGAACCACATGGCACAGAAGTACTCGGGTGACGAGAGAAACGGTGAAACATTCGATGTGAGACAGCAGGACCACCAAGCATAGTACGTTTACTAGCCTCGATCAGAACAGCAAGAAAACGTCCATCCAGGATTGAATCAGCTCAACCAAAACCTTGGAATTCCCGAGTTGCGTTCAGCTGCAGCACTATTGTTAGGCAGCGTCTGTATTCTGGTTGAGAACTCGTTAGCCTAGGAAAAAAGGAAAAGGGAGAATCAATAATGATTTTGCATCAGCACATCAGACCAACAAATCCCACCAAATAATCACTATTAAGAAACATGTGCATAGATACACCTAACATCTTGTAAAGAGAAAAACAAATGATTGGGATCAAGTTCCTCTGGTTTTGTTCAAAGGCAAGATTTCACCAAACAATGGAAAGACAAGATATTGGCGAAAAGCAGGATTCAACTCAACAATATGAAAAAGTACAGGCACAGGCTTCCAGGATTTATTCAACAAAAAGATTCTACCCAACAGTTTGTTATAATAAAGGGATCAAGTTCCCAAGCTTAGCTCAAAGCCAGGATTCTACAAAATCATAGCATACAATCCTGGAAATACCACATTCTGTATCATATCATATCAACATTATTGCTAGCACCTATATACTCCAAACTGTAGGATTGTAGGATGCAAAACAAATATATTGGATAATTAAATGAAGTCACCCGGGAAAAAAAAGCTGTGCACAAAGCAAGGTACCACCTTCAAAACTCAGAAAATTCGGAACAAAAACTTGGAAACATGCCACACAAGTTGTGTTGGGCCCATATTGTAACAAGCATTTGCAAGCTTTGAACATGTCAAACCGAAAGACATTGAAACCACTTAAAAATAAATCATAAACCGGTTACATAGAGTTAGGTACCCTGACCTTCTCATCAATCCACATTAGAGAACGCAGTTGATTGTCCAATATCCGGACAGCAACATCAAATGGTGTCATACTATCAGAAGCCTCTAGCTCACCACCCTGCATCGGACAAGGAGACTCAGGCAAGGCACACAGGACAAATACTGAAACCAAAAAATTTACCTGAGTAGCATTCATGGTCTGAATGATGGATTTCACTTGTTCTGTCATATGTTGCAATTCATTCTCCACAACTTCAGCTTGCCCATGCCTTTGCATTGCAAAACAATTTGGTTAGATATCATTTTAAGCAAAGTATGTTAGTGTTTTTCAAAGCAAGTTGTATTATTTGCTTATACTACAGCTACAATAGATTCAAGAGTCAAACAAAACTTAAGACTGAAATAAGTAGCTTAACCAGCTGAAAGTATATTTAACTAACATTGTATCTCTTGCAGAGGCAGCCTCATCTTCACGAAGTAACACCCGTTCATCCTGGAATATTTGTTCTGCTTCCTCCTCCATGCTCTGTAGAGCCTTGTCCACCTGAAATTACAGAAATGAGTCAGTTGTAAGTTCAAAGCTCAACAATTAATATCTGCAGACACATGGTGTTCGGACAAACAGACTCATCTATAAAGTCCAGTAACAAAATTAGTACTGGTTACTGAAAAGAGATTGCTCGATGTAGTTGAATTCACACTTTTGTAAGTCAAAACAGTATATTGCTTCCCACTTCATGAATCCTGTCATGGGCGAGCTAGGCCCATCAGGAGACACACAAGAGCTGGCTAAGTTAGCTTGTTAGTCATTAGTTGCATTAGGCATATCTTATCAGTTAGAAGATGCATTTGTTAGTAACATGGCTATTTAAAGGAGTCATGTACTTGTGAGAAGGAAAGCAAGAATAAAGTAAAGTCTTTCTCTCCCAAAGGTTCTTCCTCCCAGTCCATGGTTTCTTCCCTCTCCTAAGTCCATCCGCTTCAGCCGTGCCGTCCCAGCCCCCCTCTCTACGGTAGTTACCCCATCATGAACTAGGTTCGTGACAAATCCAGACCAGGGCAGTGGATCATAGAAGAAACTGTTGTAAAACTATGGGCATCCTCTCTTTTTTCTGGGCTCTGGCGATGTTGGGAGCTACTCTCATGAGCAAGGAAATTCCAAGAGTAAAATACAAATGTGTAACCACAAGGGCCATTGGTGATGATGCTTCCAAATGATGACAGCAATCATTAAGTGGTAAACAACCAATGAGCTAAACATTGCTATCAGTATTGCAGGCCTTTAATACATCCTATATTCATTTCTTGACAACTTAAATCAGACAGTTTTTGTCTAAAGTAACAAACAGTGTCATGCACAAGGCGCATGGTACCCAAATGAAGGGTATACAGAGAGTATTCCACACAGGAATGTTGATGGATCTAGTCAAATCACCATGTCTTCAGTTCAAAGGACAGTTTTAACCCACTCAACGTTAAGCCATTCGTTCCGGTAGGCAATGGACGAACAGCAGTGTCGTAGGGAAAATATTTCATTTCCCTCCAAAACAATACCAACACACCAACAGTCTGGCCTACTATAGTAGACATAATAAAGTTTTAAACTTTTTGAACATTGTATATTTTACAGTTTGTTAACCTAGATGTGAAATAATCAAATAAGAACTGTAGATTCTACATTTGATGAAAACATAAAACAAGTATTATATAATAATATTGGATCCGTACATATATCAGTGAACTTAGCAGTTAGACGATCGTTGTAGTTACCAAAGATCTGCAATGCAGATTCTCAACAAGCATAACAATCCTCACTGTAAGTCAAGCTGAACTTCCCATCCATGAATAACTGATCAAAGGCAACACAAACATGACTTTATGAAAGGTTGATAGCTAACTAGCACTATATGTGTTAATGACAGTCACAGAGGACCTAATCTGTTATATAATAAAAGGTGATGATGTATATGTGTTAATGACACAGTCACAGAGGACCTAATCTGTTATATAATAAAAAGTGATGATGCATCGTTAACAGTTCTCAGAAATAGAGAAATTATCACAAAAGAGAGAAACATCTAGCCGTCAGTTTGGGGGTTCCTAATTATGGGTAAACCACACCAGTTAGATATAATCTACAACATATTTAAATTCAAAAGATTAAAAGTCCTCAGCTATAAAAACTACTCTGATTAAGATATATTCCAAATCAATTATACTAACATTATTAGGTCTCTGTACTATTCTAGACTACACCGCGCAATTGCTTGGGCTAAACAATCGAGTTGAAAGAAGGATTCATCTCTGCCAAGATAGTATATGAGTATTGAGTAGTGAGTTTATAGGAAAGCAACTCAATGCCATTTGGAGATCTATAAGACCATAACACTGAGATTCAGCAAACAAATAAGAACAAACATAACATAACAATGAGATTCAGCAAACAAATAAGAACAAACATCACCAAAAAAACAAGCTATAACAAATATATTAGGAAAAGAAAAGAAAAGGCTTGCACCCACACCCACCTCTCTCTGATGAGTTTCTATCAACTCAAGTTGCCGCTCCAAGCTTGTTTGTGTTTCAACAACTTTAGCCACTTCAGCCTGCAAGAGAAGAGGTAAACATTCAGTTTGGAACATTATCACAATGAAAATCTATTGTGGACATCTGCAAAGAACCTGCTACTGATCTGAATCACATTATTTCTAGATAGATAATTAGAGTTCAATAAGAAAGTACCAATTTCTATACTTTTTTCCTTTTCAAAACTAGTAATCATTTTTAAATATTTTATTGGCGTTAGTGGTTCTATTAAAAATATTGACCGACCTGTTTAGTACCTGTGTATCAGTCCAAATTACTTATTATCATTTAGCTCTTGGAACACAAAACAAGGCAACAATTAATGTAGCAGTATGGCATTGTTTACCCAAACTAATGGGGAGATATCTAGTGCAAAAGCACAATTCTGTGCAACCTTGCAAGAACTTCTGGTGTGTGCATTATGTCTATATCAACATGAAACATTTGGGGGAAAATAGTCTAGGTGTAGCCTATGGTGTGTTGTAGCACCCTTTAAAATTTAAGCTTCAAACTCAAAATATGTTGGAACTAAAAAAAAGATAATTTTGCTGTGAACAGTAACATTTGCTTTTTCCCCTTTTTCTTTTGATTTATCATTTTCAGAATTTTCTCATTTTGGTTCCTCTCAACACAGAATGAATTTGAACTTCATTCTATACATAGTTAAAGTAATTTGAGAAGTATGTCTAGATTTTTATTGTGTTTTTTATGTTGATATAGTGCCCAAACCAAACATTTTAGCATGTTTGCTCGAAATAGTGCTTTTACACTAGATATCTTCCCCTAATTAAATGACCATCTCTCTTTGGCATTGGTCCAATGGGAACAATAGAAGCAGTTGAAATGGAGAACATTTATAGCTATCAACATATAAGTCGATTTTAGGAAAAGTTTCCTACAAAATGTAAAAGGACAAGTATTTGAACACCAAGTCTGGGGAGCTTAAACAACAAATAATTTGGGCCTGAGGTAGCATTGGATATATTAGTGTCAGATCAGCTTAATTTACAATGCAGCATGTTAACACAGAATCACAGATTTTCAGTTTCCATCACAAAATCCAACTAAAACCTGGATAAACCTTAATTGCACTATATGATAAGGCTGAGAGAGATGTGTTCCCGCCTTCTACTGGATTCATAAACAAGCTCACTAGCTTTGGAAACAACAGTTCGTCATAAACCTTTGGACTGCATATCATTGTTTCTGTGTCATCAACATTAAAGATCTAAACTATACTTACAAAAAACAACAGACCAGATATTATCAAGAAACAAAAAATCAAATTCGAAAAAGTAAAGAATTAACAAAAAAGGAATTTACTAAACTTTTGAAAGCAATTCTGTGTCAACTTCATACGAATAAGTCAAATGGACAAAGCTTTGTGCGGTAGCTAATCATCTACTAGAAGATCAACTAAAGCTCACGTGCTATCTTACAATGATACACAAACCATCCAACATTGGGTGAATAAGAACTTCAAGTCCTTGAATACCAACATTTGATAAACATTCTATACAGCGTAAAGATCGTTAAATTCAACCAAGCTTCCCTCTACCCTGCTCAACTGCTTTTAGCACAGAATAATGAAATGTGCTATCATTTGTCTTAACCATTGTCTTCTGAAAAATGACATTACATGACAAACAAAACATCCACAAGTATACATATAATCTCCAGAGATTCAGATATTGACCTAAATACAAAAGCGGAGAAGCTCACACGAACATAATTCAAAAAACTGAATTGTCAAAGGTAAACATACTGCCTGTCCCCTGTCAGTTCATATTTGACAAATATATTTTGAGCCCCAAAATACAATGAGACTTGGAGTTTAATACATATAAAATCAATGACAAAGCATACCTCAAGCCTTATAAGAACATTCCTGTTTTGCAGAATTCTCCTGTCCCATTCAGCTATAGCAGTGGCATGCTTCCGGAACTTTGAAGTACGGTCTTGAAGCTCATTGTTCCAGTCCCTAATAATCTACAATAGGTACTTTCATGAGAATGTCTACAAACTGAAATGTTACTGTGCTACTTAAATAAAGAAATAAAGATGATCAAGAAACCACAATAGAAGATCAATCCAACCTTCAATGCAGTGTCAATATAAAAAAGCAACATGCTATACTGAAAACCAACCAACTGTAATTGAAAAAGATAAGTGCAATACCTCCTCGACACCTTTACCAACAATTTCTGATGGAAGCTTATGTGCTCGGGATCCTGCTGGAGTGATAGCAGTAGTTGAAGGGCTGCATCATGGAAAATGTTAATATCTTGCTTCCCAGCTCCAGTTACAAGTGCTTCCCAACTCTAGTTACAAGTAACAAATGAAATAAATCAAGGGAACTTGTACAACCCAGTGCTGCTAGATTGAACAGCTGATGAAGTTGCCTGACTCGTGCTAGTGGCTGTTGTGCTTGCAGCTGTAGTAGAACCACCTGCGGATTATACCCAATTAAAACAAAGCTGAGCATTACCAAATTAGACCAAGCAGTGACCACTTACAAAATTTTATGAAACAAATTACAAGTCCAACATTACAGTCAAAATAGTAATAGTACAACAAAAATTGCCCTGTTTTACGAAAACCTAATAGCTACAACAGTACAATGATATGTTGGGTCCTGAAATGATCATCCAACGAGTAGTTTGAGATATTATTATTATGAGCTACAAACCGGTTATTATTACTTACATTGAGTGCCACTGAATTGTTTGGAACCAAATGAGGCATGGTGAATGGTATCACTGAACTAAACAACAAATAAGACATCAAGTTGAACAATAAGTATAGAGAATGAAGAAACATAACAGCTCACCAAACAGTATTGACTGAGTTGCCGAAGTTGAGGCAGAAGCCGGTGTAGTTGCTTGCATGCCAAAACTAGGAAACGCAATTGTTGTGGTTGAAGGAGTTGTGGTTGTCATGGCTGCAGATGTTGATGCACTTGTGACAGTGGTGGTAGTGGCTGTAGCCGCCGCTGCTGATGATGAGGATGATGGCGCTACTGTAAAACTGAAACCGCTAGTGGAAGAAGTTGGTGCTGGCACCGAGAACAATGAACCCGACGTTGCAGGGGCTGCAGGAGCAGATGGCACAGTGGATGCACTCGTTGCAGAAACAGAAGCAAATGTCGGCGTGGAAGCAGCCGAAGATGAACCAAATGGGAAGCTAAGAGAACTTGCGGACGTGCTTGCTGATGCACTGGTATTAGAGAACAGTGAGGGAGCAGATGCAGCCTGCGAAGTAGTCATGGAAAAACCAGTGGAGAGCGCGGACGCTGGCGCGGTGGGAGTGGCCGAGGCACTCTTAGGCAAGGAGAAGGCAGAGGTGGAAGAAGCGGACGAGAACAAGGAAGGGGCGGTGCTCGCCGTCGTCGTGTTTGCTGATGACGGCGTGAAGCCGAACGACGGAGCAGAGGCGGTAGTTGCTGGCGAGGGTGAGAAGCCAAAGGATGGCGCGGTCGTAACGGTGGTTGCTGGAGGCGAGGCGGTGGTGGTGCTGAAGAGTGGCGCAGAGGTGGTGGATCCAAACAGCCCCGAGCCAGTGGCGGCCCCAAACCCTAGAGCCGGTGCGGAAGCCGAGGTAGTGGCCGTACTCGATGCGGCGGCCCCGGTGCTGAACGCGAAGCCGAATGATGGTGTCGAGGCGGCGGTCGTGGTAGTGGTGGTGCCTGACGCGGATGAGCCAAAGCCGAAGCCCGTGGCGGCGCCAGAGAAAAGGCTTGGCGTGGACGCAGCGGGGGAGGCGGCGCCGAAGAGACTAGGGGTGGTGGCGGCGGCGGAGGTTACACCGAAGAGATTGGGTGTAGCCGCCGCGGAGGAGGTGGCGCCGAATAGGCTCGGGGTGGTCGCGGCGGAGGAGGTGGCGCCAACTAGGCTCGGGGTGGTCGCCGCAGAGGAGGTGGCTGATTGGCCGAAGAGGTTAGGGGTGACTGCGGTGGAGGCGGCGGCGCCGAATAGGCTAGGAGTGGCTGCCGCGGCGGAGGTGGCGGATGCGCCGAAGAGGGACGGGGCGGACGCGGCGGCGGTGGACTGAGCAAACGAGAAACCAGTGGATCCGAAGCCAAAAGGGGATGGGGAGGAGGCGGTGGTGGGGGCGGACGCGGAGGCAGGGGAGGCTGCGAAGAGGGATGAGCCAAAAGTGGGAGCAGAGGAAGCGGCGGCGGAGGAGGAGGAGAAGAGGGAGGAGCCAAAGGCGAGGGCGGGGGAGGAGGCGGCCGCGGCTGGCTCGGAGAATGAGACGGCGGATGGGGCGGTGGAGAAGGAGAAGGGCGAGGACGCGGTGGATCCCGCGGCGGCGGAGGAGCCGAACGCGAAGGAGGTCGCCATGGCTGCGGCGGCGGGCGGGCGGTGGCCGATTTGGGCGGATTTTTGGCAGGCTTTAGGGTGGTTTTGCCGCTGCCTAGTCCTCAGCCGTGCGGCTTGAGGAGCGGTTTGGGCCTTTGGGCTGGTTCCTTGGTGGCGCTTTTTGAAATAGGGTTTAGGAGAGGGAAGAGAGATTTGGAGGAAATGTTGGCAGCTGATTGCTTAAGGCTGCCTTTGCTAAGCATAAGCTGTAGCAAATGTTGTGAAATTCTAGACCAAACTATTTGTTGGAAGAATGGCCTAACCTTAGTCCAGTTGATCTATTAAACCAAGAGGTTCAATAATTATATGACCACGTAACTGGCCCAAAAAGATCCTCACAAAAAAAAAAGAACGTGATTGCCCCTACAATAGTAGACCTGAATAAAGTATTTATATAAGCAACCTCATCATGACATGGGTGTGATCATTTGAGCTTCAGCTTTTGGCTTCTGGCTTATTTTTCATTATTCATAAATTTCGTCTTTTTTTGAACTTTTGGCTTTTTGTTGAACTTTTTTGCCGGTTCTTTTTTCCCGTGTGTGTTTGTATTATATGTAATGGGCTAACATATTTTTAAATTTTTTAAATTTAATTATGCTAAATAAGCCTCTGTCAGCTACAGTGTTTTTTCAGCCAACTACATGCTTTTCAGCCATAAACCACCAAAAAAAGCCCAAATGATCACCACCAATCATGTCTGTCTGTATGTGCCTCAGGACGCCATAAGGGAGAGAGACTCATTTTATCAGAGATAAGGCTATGTAATATAGACATCTTCTATACATCATCTCCACGCTTTATAAGGCTTTGAGCAGCTCCTTTGTAGCATTTTCATAGTCTCATTATTCATTATTTGGTCCGTAACCACAATACTATTGTTTTTACCTGTATGGTTTTAGCTCCAGATCGTTATTGTACCTATCATGCAGTAATTTTGATTCTAAAGGGAACTTATGTATTTTGGTGCATTAATTTTTACTTTGGATGTTGTATATGTTTAACCAAATTAGGCATGTGTGGAATACGAGGTTTTTCAGTGTAATCATTTGTTATTTTGTTCTTTGGTCTAATTAAAAAGTTCGTGTGATCTTTTCTTACGGTTTTTGTGGGATCTTTTGAAACCAACTTAAGGATATATCTAGAACACATGAATTTTATAGGGATTTCATAGAAATGGTTTAATTTCCACGTTCCAAACAGACGTAACATAAGTGCATTGGAGTGGTGGTATTTCACGGGTAAGTTAGAGCACTCTCCCCTTTAACCTTAACCTACAACCTAAGATGCAACCAGTTAAAAATGCCCTTGAAACTCACACCATCCCTTCAGCCAATCGATCATTTTCATTGAGTTCGAAGTCATACAACTCTAATGTCGATACATAAATAACACCTGTCCCTTCACTAAACTTTGCATAATTCTTTAGCATTTGCCTTTTTCATAAGCCAATTTTGATTTCACAAATTCAATGCCAGTCAACAAAAAATTAATACGAGAAAAAGTTTCCCATGTTCTTTTCTAATATGCAAGCATTTCCTTGGTTATGGATGTGTAACCGTTATGAATTATCTGTATTATTCGACTACTGCATTAGATAGGAAACAAATATGGTTTAGATTTTTGTAACCGATAAACAATTTATCCCATGTTAGTATTTATATTTAAATTTGCATTAAAAATGGATATGTTATAAACCTTTGCCATCCAAAATATTATTTTACCCAAACTATTTGTATTTGTATTCAAATTTGATAAAACTCAATATACATATTTAGTGCAGTATAACTAATTAGTTGAAGGAGCTTTTTTAGTTCAATGCAAATTCATGTTCCTTTGGATGATATAAATAAATCAGAACGATTAAGTGTGACATGTATGAGGATAAAATATTACAGATATCTTGCAATTACATAATTTACAAAGATATCTGAACCCAATCAAATTGAGTAGATATTATATTCAAATTTGTGTTATAATATTTTATTCACATCATATTTGAGGATATTTGAATTTGTATATGTATTGTTTGAAAATACGAATCCGAACATTTGTATTCCATCCGAAGACACCTTATCCCCGGCACCAAATAGTCCGGTACAGTACAAACATGCCCTGCATTTACACAGCTCAGTTGGATTCCAACCCAATCTTAGATCGTTCGTTAAATTAGGAAAAAGAATCCAACCAATCAAACTCCCATCTCCCTAGAAAGAAAAAAGCGAACTCACTCAACCCGATCCCCAAATCCCCCACATCGCATGGTAGCGAGCCTGTGGCGAGCAGTGATGGGCACTGGTGCCCCGTCCGCCGACGAGGAAACCTCGGGGCGGGGTGGAGTTTTGGCGCACCTTGAAGCGCAGAGGACCAAGACGTGGAATAAAGCTTCCCTATCCCCTTCTCCCTATTCCCCTCCCTATTCCCTCAATCTAAACCACTCATATCTCATCCAATGGCTAGGATTTTTTTTTATATTTTCACCATTTACTCATCTATCAAAAATAATAAAAAAATACAGAAAAAAATAAATTTTATTTTTTATTACAATTTTTTTACAGAAATTATAATTTTATTTTTTCTGTAAAAACATTATAATAAAAAATAAATTTTATTTTTTTCTATATTTTTTATTATTTTTTATGGATGGGCAAATGGTGAAAATATAAAAAAATCCTAGCCATTGGATGAGATATGAGTGGTTTAGATTGAGGAAATAGGGAGGGGAATAGGGAGAAGAGGATAGGGAAGCTTTATTCCAAGACGTGGCGGCAGCGATGGTTTGTGCCCAGGTAGGGGAAGCTCTTCTGGTTCAAGGGCCCAACCATCATGCGCGCGTCGACGCCCCGCGGTGTCATGCCTGTCGCTTCCTGGTGAAAGCATCAAGGGCGTGGAGGACGTGCTCAACTGCTAGTTCGCCTTTGGGCTCTGCACCCCACGCGAGACCATGTACTTCATCGCCGACTCCGAGAAGGAGAAGGAGTGGATCAACTCCATCGACCGCTCCATTGTCCAGCACTCCCGCTCCATCACGGACGCTGATGACACAAGGCAGGCCATCAATGTCTATACGCAAGGGCGTGGCCCATCAAAGACGGAGCATAGCCCACAATGTGACTTGCCCAAGAATCGCTGTTGGAATCATCTCAGACGATGGCAAGGGTACACAAAGGTTTAACAGTTGCTCACCAACGAGCCCGGGTAGCCACCCAGGATCACCGAGAGGTGGATCCGCCCTAGTTATCGAGGAATAATTTTGGGATTTTGGTATATAGCGTGTTGTTTGATACTATGGATCGGTTTTCCTTGTAACTCTCCAATACTGTTCAATTTGTTTGATCCATTGATCTGTGTTTTTGTGATCAAGTTTTAATAGTGAAGTCGTGAAGACCTGATAATTGAAGTCAAAAGGAGAAAGAAAACTTTTGGAAATATGAGAAAACACATCTCCATGTAGGCTGAGGGCATAGATAACTTTTTGCATAGGTCAAATGCTACAAAACAAATGAAAAGGCAAGAAATGTGGAAATAGTATAATATATATATATCTAAATGTGTTTAGAGTGGTATATCATGAAAGTCAATCTTCGGAGTGGTATCCCAGCCCAAGCTAATCTTTGGAGTGGTATAGTATAGATTTTCCTTTTCTTAATACTAGATTTCAACATCATTTTATCAACAAATTGTGGTGGTAAATAGTTGTCAATGTTGTATTTTGAGACCGTAAAGAAGTGAAAAAGGATTTTGGGGATATCGGGAATGAGTAACCATCATTATGGCCATGTGGAATGCAATTACAATCCAAACAACTATGTTGTGGTTACGCATCGAACAGTAGATACCGGAACTTCGGAAAACCCAAGCAGGGTACTTAGAGCCTAGAACTCAAACGAGGGAAGAGCTGTAGAGTGGATGCAATGTACCCAATATTAACTCGGTCTTTTTCTTACACCTCCAGTGGTGTCTAATGGGCCATATTTATAGCTATGAGTGAATGTGTTTACACAAATAGCTCCGTTGAGGTATTTGCTAGTGAAGGCGAACATGTCATTCCCTCAACATGGCCTACGTGGGCCTGCATTTTAGTTACACACATACTCAGGCTTACATCTGGTGGGCTGACTGGGCAAAGGTGGGGGCATTCCCCTAACAAACCACATATGTAATTTTAGTCCTGCGTGCAGCTCATTGGAAGGGTCGAGGTTTTATGAGTCCGGGTAACAGCAAAAAGGTGCACTTCCTGTGCGCTTACCTTCTTCACCTTGTGAATAGAAGCTGCCATCCAGAGGGGCCTATTGCTGAACTGCTGCTGAAGATCTTCTATTGTATTGACCTCTTTCTCCCCAGCATTAACATCACCAACAGCTAGGCAAACCACATGGATCTCTCTATAGATCATTTGACTTGTGAACCTGGTTATCTTTCAAGCACCTGAGATAACCCTTTAGAACTACACCACTCATGGGTTCACTCCGAATGCATTATCAAAACGTAGGAAGACTGGAGAAAAAATGACATTGGGCATACCATATTTTAAATCGCCAGAAAAATGGATGATTTGTGGTGGTGTTTGTAGCAATTGAAAACGAACAGCCTGAATAGTGTTCTGCAACAGACAGAAATGAATGATGATAGCAGTAATAGTTGTACATAAAAATAAGGTCTACATCTCCATTGCTACTTACCAATGGGCTAACAAGCGATAGTTTAGAGAGCATCAGAGAGACTAAAGGCAACCCTAGAGGCACAGACCAACGGTTGAAAGACTTCAATGATATGCGAGCATTTAAAAGAGCAACTGCAATCTGAAAATAGGCAGGTCATGCATAACAGACAATTAGCTAGGGCATGATTCAGACACTATGAACAACAAAGGCAATAAGTCTGCTCGTGCATGCAGACAAGTTAAAGAAAAGGCAGCCCAACCACTAGAATTAATAGGAATGATCATGAAGAGAGAACTGGTGATGCTGAAGAATTACGAAAGAACCACTCACCACTTTGTCTGCTGCAGACATAATGAGGTGTGGCCAGAGTTCACTTTCCATAAGAAGTATCAAACTTGGCTTCCAGTATCCGATGAAACTTTCTATTGCATCAGGACAGTCAAGAGGTGCAAACTAAAAAAAAGTATCATTGGGAGGAAGAATTCACAGAATCGAACAAGTCAGACATTTAGATTATCCTTAAGAATGTCTACTCCCGCATCTAAAAAAGCTGCATTTGCCCCATTTTTGCTTGATCTGTGTCTATGCTAAACTGCTATAAAATATTACACAATAACAATTACAGTTAAGTGAGTATAGCATAATCCTATGAAATTAACTGATATAGCTGAACAGTAGAATCATTGCCAAACAGCATCCGTTAGCCATATTGAAGCAGTCACAGATGAAAAAAAGCCAATCCAATTCAAAATTATCAAATAGTAAAAGTGTAAAACATGTTATGCATCCCCACAAAATTAACTCCAGCATAACCACAGGGCTCTGAAGTTATGAGAGCAATCTCGACCAAACTCACGATACATGACACCATCCGGGAAAAAAATCTTTCATCACTTCGCTGCATCCGAAACAAACAAGGAAATTTAGAGCACGATCGCATTATATGAAAGTGAAGCAGCGAAGCGCTTGTGTTTATGGTGGTGGGGGAACTTACTACGAAGAGGGAGTAGACGAGTAGTGGTGGTGAGGAGGATAGGGAGGCCTGGGTGGAGGCGGGCGCAGTGGCGGACGACTGGGAGCGCGGCCATTCCCTCGCCGAGGGAGACGGCATGGAAACACACAAGCGGCGAACCCGGCCGAGGCCGCGCAGCCGACGGCCAGCCCAGCCGCTCTGGCCAACGCGACGGGTGCTCCAGCCCGCGCAGCCGCCGGCGCCGCCGCGCGGCTCGCCGCCCTGTACAGCTCGTACAGCGCCCGGCCTCCGCGCGACACCAATGCTGGCGTACGGGCCGGCCGCATGAGCCTCGCCGTCGGTCCGACCGAAGAGGTGTTGTTTCGGCGGCCGAGTGTGCGGCCCGTGGTCGCGTCCAGTGGGTTCGAGTCCCAACTCAGAGAGTCCGAAGAGCAGTTGCGCTTTTCGTAAACTGTGTCAACTCGCGTACCATCTCTTTACGCCTTCAAATGTAGAAAGCGGTACACGTATTTGATTCCGTCTTCAGACTCTGAGCGCACGCTTTCGTCTCTGCCTTTAAGGCTGTTTGGAACACCAATTTTTTTCAGATTCCTACGGGAATCACACTGTTTCCTATGAAATTCATGTAAAGTTCGAGCCTAAAGAATAAAGATGCACAATGTTTTGCAGGAAAAAGATGTATAACAGTACACTTTAACTCTTCTGTTGTGTATACAATGCAGAATTGACGGGCACATTCCGCTGCCTGCATGACTTATCCACAGTCAAACTTGAGTTGTGTTTTACTGCCTCCGTACCTCTCTGGACCGTCCTATCTACGAGCAACATTTTTGTAATGAAAAACGGCAAAGATGAAGTATTTTGCAAACGGCAGTTAGATGCAGATTTCCTTGCTGCACTGGTTCTCCTCTCGTCGATCTTTCATCGATCACACGTTGGCGAAAAGTTTGTAACTTTTGGCGTCCAGAACGATCTGCCTCACCGCCGAGACGGACGCAACCACCGCGAGCGCGGAGAACACGACGGCGATGGTAGTGTTCAGCCAGAACACGAACCCCTTCTTGGACGGCTTGAACGTCGCGTTGTAGAACACGGCCGGCACGGCGAAGTCGAGCGGCAGGAACCCGAAGGCGCCGATGAGCGCGTTCATGTCCCCGAAGAAGGGCACCATGGCCGCGATGGTGGTGCCGAACGCGACCGCGAGTGTGCGGGACATCAACCGCGGCACGACGTTCCGCGCCGCGTACTGCTCCACCTTGGGGTCCGAGAGGAGGCCCTCCAGGACCTCATTCGTCGGCTGCAGGTACACCACGGCGACGGCCGAGAGCTGCAGCAGCGTGAAGAGCTCGGTGATGAGGAGGAGCCACTGGGGGATGACGGCCTTGCCGCCCACCATGAAGTTGCTCAGGAGGGTGCCCTGTGCCTGGTTGCCGAACGCCCAGTACCCCGAGATGGCCACGCTGAAGAACGTCGTCACCACCACGGCGTAGCACAGGCACAGCCCCTTGAACATCTTACCCGTCACCGGCGCAGCCACCGTCGCCTGCAGCACATTTACCATTAATGGGTGGGTTTTTTTGACTCAGTCTTATAATTTATGGTTGTGGTTTTTAAATTCTAGTATATTTGTGAGAGATAATACGCAGAGAGAAATAGTCACATGTGATTTTGGACAGTATAGCTGAACTCGGTGTATTTTGTACTACAATTTACCTGTAGACCCCGTCTTAAAAACGCACCGTTTTACGGCGTGTTATTGTTCATCCGTCCATAAGCCCTAAGCCGTAACTACTAACAAACCTAGCCAATAGGTGCAAGTACTTGTAAGTGTTGCGTACATATTTGGCAGGATTATAAGAGATATAATAGAATTAATTAGAATGATTTGTATCCGATATGGTTGTACTTTATATGTACACCTTTCGAGGCTCAAGCAATATATCCAACAATTATTCCGGCTAATCTATCTTCCCACGTTGTATTAGAGCAGGATTGCATCTGGACATGTTCTTAGCCACAACCAAATTCCACAGCGCACTGCCCCTGGGAGAGATGATTCAATCTTCATGATCTAATCTCCTGGGGATTGTGTAAAACATCGTAGATAGATGGCATTCTTTCTTTCTCGCCAATCAGTAGATTGATTCTTTGATCCAATCGCAGGATCATCTAAGAAAACACATCACGGCGATGCCGGCGACTCCCGCTACGTCGCGCCCATGGCCACGCTGCCAAGGACGTTGCTGCATCGGATCCGGTCTCCACCGCCCAGATCCAACCGCGCTTCCTTGGCACCACCTTGGATCCAGCCATCGCCATTCCAGATACGACGGCCTCCTCCTGCCTCTCCCTCTTGGGCAAGGGTGTCGCTACCTCTAGTTTGCCCCGGCCTTCTCCGGTGCTGCCTCGCCCGGATCCGGCCTCCTCCTCGTCGGATCCAACAGGCCCCCTCTGCTCTCCTCTGTGGTCTCTCCGTCGCCCTCCGCCGTTGGTCACTAACATCTTCTCCTCTTTCGCCGATGACACCTGCTGCTCTGCTGACATCTTCTCCTCTGCCATCAATGACGCCAGCTACACCGCCGGCATCCTCTCCTCCCCCTCCGCCGTCGACCACATCCCTCTGCCACCGGTGATGCCAGCTATTCCGCTGGCATCTTCTCCATACCACCGATGATGCCAGTTGTTCCGCTGGCATCTTCTCCTCTGTCGCTGGTGACGATAGCTACTCTGCCGGCATCTTCTCCCTCTCTGCCGCTGGTGACGCCAACTGTTCCGCCGGCATCTTCTCCTCTGTCGCCGTGACGCCAGCTGTTTCGCTGGCATCCTCTCCTCCTCCTCTGTCATTGACCATGGCAGATCGACCACGGCAGATCGACCCAGCCGCTTATAGTGTCTCCTCCTCCACCGGCAACACCGTTGCCAACTCCCACTGCTCTCTCCACCGACGTGCCCCCCAACTCAGCCACCTCTTTGCTCCTTTCTCTCATCTTCGATGTCGACCACGGTGTCTACGACCGATTCCGTGTAACTACGACCGGTTTACTGTACACATACTGTGGTTAATGGTCGTATGCACCTCGGCATGACCTCCTCTGCAATCCTCATCGGCTTCTACTTTCAACTTGAGCATCCTCGTCGACTTCTTCTCTAGCCTAAGCGTCCACGATATTCCCGCTTCGACTGTGGGGATGTTAGAGTATAAATTTGGCAAGATTATAAGAGATATCTATATATCTATTAACCTTCTATATCTGTATTAGATTAATGTGATCTCTAAGTCATATTGTACTCTATATATACGCCATCTGAGACTCAAACAATATATCCGATAATTATTCTGACTATTCTATCTTTCCACAGTAAGTAAGCACACTAATTATTTACGATATATGTTACTAAGATTGGAATGCTCCGAGCATCTGATGATTCAGTTACCTGTATCTCGGGGATGATGCCATTGCCGTACGTGGTGGCGATGACGGCGATGGCGTTGAACACGCCGAACACACGGCTCTGGGTGTTGCCGGTGATCGAGTAGTCCTTGGGGGGCGCCGTATCGGAGGTTCCTGTCGTGAATTTTAGGATTCATCAGTGGAAGTTTTTATCTGACGTCCTGATCGTCGTATTGAATTTGCAGTTGGCACACTGCTAATCAAGTAAGGCTGAGAGATGGGGTACCTAGGTAGACGCAGCCGGCGACGGCGCAGGAGCTGTAAGAGAGGCACAGCACCAGAGAGATGAGGTTGACGTGCCGGATGGAGTGGAACGACGGCAGCTGCGCTAGAATCATCATGAAAACGCCGAAGATGGCCACGAACACGTACAGCTTGATCGTGCCGCCGGGGTGGGCGATCAGGTAGATAGCCTGCAAGTAGGAATTGATGCACATGTGAATCGTGATTCGTTCCATATGCGTGCATTGTCCAAGATGTTATCCGGCAGGATATCGATCGTAATTAACTTGGTACCTTCATGCTCTGTCCAGCCAGAAGAGTGGAAGCGACGACTGCTCCGAAGCATACCAAGAATTGAATCGGCCCGATGTAGTAACGTCCCCATCCAGGCCCTTCAGCGCCATGAAAATTAACCTGGAATCAGTGAAGGAATCTCCCCCCTTGTAGGGCTAGTCCGAAGGGATTAGACCTAATCCCCACCTATCCAAATAAGCCCGTAAGGGGCGTCGCCCCCGCTGACAATTACATGAAGTTTGCTACAAGATGACAACGGGTGTTCTTTTCCAGCACGTCTGTAAAACTTGGGTTATCTCACGAAAGTCTTATCAGCTGGGACGCTTTATATTATCACAGATGCTAGTGCTCTTAAGGTTTGAAAAATTGGGAAAGAAATGGCGGTCAGTTCTGACCTTCCTTGCTTGGAGTCATTTGTTACATAGGCCTCCTGACAAATTTGTTAGACTTGACTACACGACCGACATTTTCGCAGGAACTGCACTCCACAACATGTTCTGTATGTCCTATTGACATTGTTAGCTTCCATCCAACTGCCAAGCGCTAGCTGGTGTATCAGTCTTCTTATCTGTATGAGCGCTAGCAGATGGACTAACGCGCCCCAACTTACAATTGTTGAAAGCTGCTGTGCACTGTGCCGCTCTTCACTTTGAGCAGTCTATCGATCGGTTGTGCTAGTCGATCGTTGACCACGTGCTTTGAAACCCCAGCAAACAACGTCCAGCAGCGTGTGGCCAAACTGGCACCAAGCAATTTGTCAGCTTCAGACACTGCAGTTCATGAAGACTCCGCTACTCATGACACGACACCGCCCATCTGTTCATCTGTTGCCCATCAATGACGCACACCAATGGGAACTGATGCTTGATTGGGCAAAGACCGGCAGACCGCTGACTTTCTATACATATAACACGCGATAGAAAATACCTATGTATAATTAAATTTTAGATTAATACCTCACGAGGCCTCCCCCACTAGATTTTCTTCACTCGTATTCAGGCTGCCGACGTACGTACTGGCACGGACTCATCCTTAAGAAAATTCAGCAATTCATTCATTTCGCGCTTCAAGACAGACAATGAGGCGCGCGAGATAATCTTTACCTGCTTCGGTGTGATTGCTACAGTTCACTGTGCTTGCACTTACGCTATGATTAGCCTACTTAATCGTCATCACGTGTCATAGTTACCGGTCAATGAAATTATGCAAGTGAGTCCATCAACTAGCTAGGAGTACGTACTAGGTCCTACCATGCATCTAGTTAAATCGCTTTTGGAGTCGTGCTAAACTTGAATTTGGTTGTGCTGTAACTGAGCATACTGTGGCGAGTAGTGACATGCATAAATTTGCTGACCTAGTATGTCGGTGGCCATGTCCCTGAAGCGGAGCTGGCGGCGCCCCTGCTGCGCATGGTGCTCGAGGACGCGGGAGATGAGGTTGTACGAGTAGAAGGAGACGGCGGCACCGATGACGAGGCAGATGATCCCCGCCGACCACCCCAGCGACGCGAACGCGAACGGCAGGCTCAGCAGCGGCGGCGCCACGATCGACGTCGTCAGATGGTACCCGCAGTGCAGCCACGACCCTGCGCGTACACATCAGCGAGACAGCGACTAATCAGTCGAAAGTACCAAGGAAGGGGTGTTAAATGGTTAAAAAAATAGAAATGCCATGTATATTAACTAGCCAGAAGGTTGAAATGTGCAGATTACGTTGCCATCAGAGACCATGTCAAGAAATCTTTGTACCAATACTTATGCCTAATTTCAAAAGCTATGCGTCATCACTTGGCTTCTCGCAACCAGAAAGCTAAACAATACAAAAGTGGATACTATATGGTTTAGGGTTCAGCACAGAAGACTTTGGGGGAGAGAGAAATTTGCTTCGTCAGTTTATACTACCTAATCGTCGATAAGTGACTCAAACATAGATGCTCACTTGGTTTTATTCTTCTCTAAAGTGGTTATGATTATTAGCACCGAATACCACGCTACCGGCCAACCTCCCGGTCTATTGCTCCAATACTTATTGCTTTGCACCGTATGCATGCATGATCTTTCAACGAGATGGTGACATGTGCTAGTGCACAGTACACACAAGGCTGTAGATAGCCCACGATTCGTGCCTAATCTGGCTTCTTTTATGCTTTCCTCTCTAATAAAATAGTATTAATATCAAAACAAATAAAAAAAGGAAGTGTTTATACAACAGGTGACTGTTTTTTAGACAAAAATAGTCAGATTTTGAACCGTTAGATGGGGATCCAACGCCTTAGATCATTTTTTTAGGGAGTCATATTTTTTGGAGGGGGGCTTGTATGGGTGGATCCGTTGGATGGAGATCTAACGCTCTAGATCAATCTGACTGTTTTTGTGCTAAAAAACAGTCACCTGTTGTATAGCAATACTCTAAAAAAAAGTAACATATATCCATCATTCATTATATTTTAAAAATTATATAAATTACTATTAAAAAAATTATAGAAGCATATTTCGACTAGCTACTATTTTATGGACGTCAAAGTTGACTAATTGTGATTGGGGACTGACTTAGGAGACCAATCAATATGAAGTGCACATGTAGGGTAGGACTATTGATAGCCAGGAGAGCATCCCTGCAAGTATATTTTCTTGTCTCTTCTTTCTTTGTTGCAAAAGAACAGATAAAGCATGCAGACTACAGAGGGGAGAAAAAGGAAAAGGGAGACAAGAAAGAAAACAGGGAGAAAGCATCACTACCATGAAGCAAAGCAGTGGAAGAAAGTTTGAAAGGATAGATGGGCAAGACCATTCAAACACCCACTATCCAAGAACTTTTGATCAGGAGATGCCCAGAGGCAGCACAGTACCATCAGATGAGCAAATCATTGCCGGGCATGCTTGATGCGATCAAGGAAAACAAAAAAAAGGGGTACAAACCGTCGTCTCCCCCATTTTCTTCTCTAGCTATTGTTTTTTTGGGGATCTTCTCTCTAGCTATCTTGCTAGCTGGCGAGTGTGCAACCGCAAATTTTATGAGTTCTATATTGCGATTACTAATTAATAGGACTTCAATCATTTACAGACGGGTCAATCAGCAGAATGGCATATATAGTCATGTCCAGCACATCAACTTCATGTTGCTACTAGCCAAAATCACCTACTGGTATTTGGTAGTTGATAGTAGTTAGCTAGCTCTTTTGCTATTAATAACAGGGGACAGTCAATCAATAGCCTCACGCACCATGATCCTGATGCATGCTCGAGAAGCAAAAATAAGTTGTAGGCACGAAATATGCTCAATCGGCATGCTGCATCATGCACTAAAGAAGAAAGATGATCCGTGATAAGAAGAAACGCTTATTTTGAGGCACCTTTGGACTGGAGGACGAAGAGAGCGCCGGCGTCGAGCTTCTGGCCGACGGTGTCGCCGCCGGTCTCCATCTTCCTCGCCTCCTCGTCCTCCCAGCCCGCAGCTCCCGTGTCGTCGATCGTTAACTCCTGATAGATAGGGCCGGCAGAACAAGAAGGAACGGAGCGTGGCAAAGCTACAAGTACCAGGCTACACGTTGATCTCTCCGAGAAAGTGAGAAGGCTCTGCGCCTTTGCCTGTTACTCGATAGGAAGCGAGAGCTATCTATATAGAGGCGCGCGCGCGCGTGCACATACATTACGGCCGGGCGACTGGTTCTCATGGTCGGAACGGATGTATGATTGCACGCAGCACTCCAGATTTTATCGCCCTGCTCCCGTCAGCGTCGACGGATCGATCGAACGATGGGGACAAATTAATGGTGAATCTAGTGGCTGGCCTGGGACTGGGAGAGGCGTACATAAGTTCACTGCTGCGCTGCGTTTGTGGGCATGCCAACTTGGCCACTGATGAACAAAGGCAGGGGTATCGTGCTAAATGGTTCGTTGGTAGTAGGTACGTATCTACAAGATGTTGGAAGTGATGTGGCCGTGTTGATATTGGGTAAGTAGCGTTCGCTGTCGCATCTTAACAGTGCTAAATTGGTCTTGGATGCAACATGTCCGAAGAAGGTGGTTTGGTATGCTGCATACATATCGGGCCTATTAATACTTCATAATGGTTTAGGTCGGATTATTAATCCGCCGTTGTACCGGTACCGCATATATGATCACTAAAAGTCTAAAACCATAAATTTAAGGGCAGACAGCTTCAGAAAATCCCCTGTTGGGAGAGTGGCTTCCACCTTCATTAGTCCGATTAGCTCATTATACTAAAAGGCCCAATAACCGTACTGCTACGTGGTCAGCCTAAGAGAGCTGTCATAAGAGAAAAGACATGATTACTTCTATAATAATCAATCCAAATATGGATGTTTATGTAAGTAACCTCTTCATAGCTATAAGTATATGCCTCATGGCGCCATGAAGAGGAGGTCTCATATTTATCAGAGACAAGCTTATGTACTATAGAATTCTATTCCCCATCTCTATGGTTTCTAAGGCTCCGAACAGCTCCTTTGTAGTCTTTTCGTAGCTCCATTGTTCACTGTTTGGTCTGTAACCACAATAATTGATGCCGTCTGTGAGGACCAGCGTAGAAGCTGCGAATAGAAGAAAGAGTGTTCGGGCGCAATGGCACCAAACAAGACAATAATGACATCGACTCCTAAGCGAAAGAGGAACACCGCCACCGAGACCACCGCCATGAGGGCAAAGGAGTTGGTCCGCAAAGGCCTCCCACCCCCATGCCAATGACACATCGGCACAACGATGCCCAAACTCGCAACAGGTAACAAGGGTGATTCTTCGGCAACGACGCCAACGATGAAGTAGGAAGCTCCACAAATGGAGGACCTGGTGGCGGTTGTCGACCAAAACGTCGGGGTTTGTACCGCCCAAGCAATAGTCTCCACGGGCATTTACACCGTCGACGTCATCACACAGGAAGCGGAAGGTGTTCTCCCCTATCACGAAGCATGGACGAGGCTCTCTCGAGGTGATTTTCGGAGCACTACAATGAAAAGTTAGCGAACCTGCGAAAAGCCATGCATGAGATGCAGGAAAATCATGGTCAGCCGGCGCCCACCGTGGCAGTAACGGACGTGGTCACAGAAGGGACAGAGAGTCATGAGGCCAATGCTAGAGACTAGAGCCTGCAATGCCTCTCGGTGGGTGGACACCGACTCCCCCTCTGCATAGGTTTGTAGTTGAGCGTTTGGCCGGAAGACTTCAAGATGCCTAGGGTGGAGCCATACAAAGGCAACTCGACCCCACAAATTCCCACGCATCTATGAGACAGCCATCGAGGCAGCGGGGGAGATGAGTCAACGAAGGCAAAGGGGTTACCCCTTGCTCTTCAGGGAATTGCGCTCTCTTGGTTTTTCACTATCTTATGCATAACAACTTTCAAGGTAACTACGTACAGTGAGTCGATGTCGCCTAGCTCTTCGTGGTGAGACAAGCGCCAGGGGAGAAGCTGCGAGCCTACTTTAGATGCTTTACGGAGGTCCGCTGCCAAGTGAGGGTTGTTAATGACATGACTGTCATCAACGTGGCCATTCGTGGCCTCCAAAAGGGTCCACTCGTGGAGTACAATGCGTGCAAGCCTATAAAAATTGTAGCCAAGCTCTTCGATAAGATGGAGGAGTATACCAAGGCAGAAGAGGATTCGGCACAAGGTGAAGGCTGCGCCACCCGCCCGCGAGGGCAAGCCCTCTCCTACCACCCTGAAGGAGGGCTCCAACCGCAAGCAATGAAGGGGGCTTCGGTCCATATATGTCCTCGGCATCGAAAGAGTTGATGAGATTACTACCCCCTAGGGATGGGAATTTTTATACCAAAATCGAAATACTGAACCAGACCGAACCGAAACAACTAAAAATTGTGGTTTATTCAGTGTATAGTATTCGGTGCGGTTCATATTTTCATGCTATTCGATTTTTGGTGTAGTTTTTAAGTCATGAAAACCGAATTAACCAAAATACCGAAATATGACCAGGTGTTTCAACCACGTTGGTTTCGACCGTGAAGGTTTTGACCATGTTATCGACCATGTTGGCTTTCAACCACACTATCGACTATGCTGGTTTTCGACCACTTAGGTTTTCAACCATGATTCACGTTTGTTCAACCACGTTAGTGACTATACAAGTTTTCAACCATGTTTGCTTGGTTAAACCTCTAGGTCAGTCAAACCACAACTCTTATGCCGGTTAGACTGGTTTTCCAGAAAGCACACGACAATGCATAAACATGAGCAATTTTCAAAACACGATTGCATATTGATATTTTGCTTTCATGGATGGTATGAGATTCTTAGTAGGTCATAGAACACATCTGCCAACCTTTTAGAATCATACCACAAGAAGGGGGGAAACACGGACTCCAAAAGTTTGCAAAACTCATTCACAAACTTCAAGTCACATGTCACAAATAACTTATGCATGAGCTACAACTTTTTTTAAAACACATTCGAAAATATTGGCATCATGCCACCGAGAGAGCTAGAGCAAGGAAATGAGCCATCAACACATGATACATTCAAGCTACTAGTCGTGATCCCTCTTAATAATTCGGCATCCTACACTAGCAACCCGGTCTTCCAACTAAACACCAAGACCGCTAAAAGACTAGGAACACATTCTTAGCCCTAGCTAGTTATAGCTTTGCCTTGCACATCCTTTTGAAGCTTGATGACACACATATTAACTTCAATTTCGGATCCTTGACTTTATTCATCATCATGTGACGTCATTTCTTGGACTTGAGTACGATCACCTGCATGAAGCTTCTCAAGTCATCCATCATCGTGGGACACATCCTATCCATCCATCTCAATGAAAATATCAGTCACACAATTTGAATGTTATTAATTACTAAAATTTGTCATTAACTCATAATGATGGATCTAGATCTTTCAACAACAAGGGCCATGGTGCAAAGTGCACGATCTTAGGGACCACCTCACCCACGATTGTCCCACATCGTGGCACTCCGTGAAAGCGTAGCCAGAGAGCACGCCCAAAATGCGAGGGCACACATAGTGGCACAAGTATGACAATCCTTGGAGGTGCTGCTCATCTAACCCCCACCAACCGTGTTGCAAATCCAGAGCCCCGAGGCTGGCCCCCACAGGGTGATCAACGCTATCATGGGCAGGTCATCCCTCGGGTTCCCCATTGAGAGACAGTAGAGGGCCTACACGCACCGGATCCACCACATCGCCACGTACCCCACACACGTGCCCCTAGAATGGGCCCAGGCCGACATCACCTTCAAAGCAGAGGACGCATCAGGGTGGACTTCTCTCACCAAGACCCCTTGGTATTCGAGACTAGCATCGCGGGTTGCGATGTGAGGTGGGTCCTGGTGAACGGAGGTAGATCTGCGGACCTCCTGTTCGCTGACGCTTTTGACTAGATGGGCATCCTTGAAGTAGGTTGGAGCCACCAGGTATACCCCTGCAAGACTTTAGCAAACAACCAATCCACGCGTTGGGGCAGATAGTGCCAGAGGTAGCCTTCGAGCAAGGGGAGCAAAGCAGGCTGGAAGTCATCAACTTCGACGTGGTGACATCCAGTATCCTTACAACGTCATTTTAGGGAGAAATACTCTCAACATCTTCGACGCGGTCCTGCATCACAATTAATTATGCATGAAGCTCCTAGGACCTACGGGGATCATTATAGTGTTTGACAACCAAGACCTCGTGCACCAGATTGAGATCGGCAAGCAAGGCTCACACCAGAAGGTACACACCATAAATGAAACACCCAAACCTCCCACCACAACACCCCCTCCCTATGGAACAAGCCACCTCCCTGCAGCACCCCCTCCCACAGCCCCAGGGTGGACGCTAAAGCTGAGGCATGACGGTGAAGCAAAGAGGGTGCCACTCCGCCCGGAGGACCCATCGAAGCAGGTGTCGGTGGGGAGCGGCCTCACCCAATTGGTCGAGCGAAATTTACTGAAGGCACTTCACAAGAACATGAATGTCTTCACGTGGTTACTCAACGATATCACCAGAGTAGAGTGCTCCACAATCGAACACAAGCTGGTGGTGCACCCTGACACTAAGCTAGTCAAACAACGCCTGAGACAAATGTCTCTTGATAGGCAAGAGGTTGCTAAGGCAAAGGTGGGCAAACTGATCGCTTCTGGCATCATCAGAGAAATGCTCCACCTCGAGTGGCTTGCCAACCCAATGCTGGTAAAACAATCGAACAACACCTGATAAACGTGTGTCGATTTCACTAACCTTAATAAGACATGCCCTAAGGACAACTCATGAATTTAACCCTGCTCCAAGCGGCTTCACCTTCTGATTTCTTCTGGCTTCCCCTTTTTTTAAGCCAGAAGCTACTTGGAATGTGTCGGCTTCTAATTTTATCTTTTTTCTTTTGCTTTTGTTTTCTCTTTGCAATGTCCATAAAGATATAACGATGTTTTTATTTTTTTTCTCATTTCTCTTTAATTGAATGATTCAAAAAAGCTAACGGTTATTAGAGTATAATTTTAACCAATAGCCAGAGGTTGCAGCTATAAGCTATCTAAAGTGGCCCTAAAACTCAAGAACCAATATCCAATCAACCACTTGGTGTTGTTGTCAGGGAAAAAAACTCGTGGAGACTATTAAACGGTGGGAGTATTCAATGTAGGATCAGCATGTGAAAGCAATCGCAAAAATTATATATTGGCACACTGGCTGGATGCGCATGCTTCTATAGTTGACTTTATAAGCTAAGGTGCCGTTCAAAACGAACCTTGACTTTAACTTCTAATTTTTAGAAGTTAAAAACTATTTTAAACATATTGTTTTTAATATAATTTTTCTTTCTATTTTCATATTTTCATATTGTCTTTTTCTTTAACTGAAAGCCTCGCTCAAAAGCTAATAATTGATATAATGTCTATTTCAATAAAAAAAATAGCAAAATTCATTCTAAACAGGCCTAAATATGCTCCACTTTCCACGCGAAAATATTTTCTGACCGTTTCAGCCGACTGCGTCCACGTGCTTTGTGCGAACAAAAACTTTGCGTACCTCGAACGCATTATGTATGCATCATGTAATATAACTTTCATAACTTAATACTCCATCGGTTTCACTCTATTGTATCTGTTCATGACCTCGATCCCGGGAGTATTTATTTTAATATATTTATCTATTAAGAAAATTAGAATATAGTTAATGTAATTTTTCTCTCCATCCCCAAATCAATGTTTCAAAAGAGGTAAAGAGTGATTGTGGTATGTTATTTCATAGATATATGTATGGTCATTTCTCATTAAATATTTTTAGTTTTAGTGTTTTATTAGTCTATGTATATGATGTGCTGTGCATAAATATAGCAAAACGGATGGAGTATAATTTAACTACTCACCGGCTGCTAGCTACACAGAATAATATAGTAGCAATATGGACACGTCCTTGGTGCCTGCAGTTACACGCTGCTCGCCACTATGTACTCGGTCAGTGTATACATCACTGAACGGAGGTGACGCCACAACCGAAAATAAGAAAGAGATACGGAGAGAAAGACAGGAAGGTATCAGCCAAAAAAAAAAAAAACGATGAGCAGCATTGCTGCACTAGCTTTCTGTGACTTCAAACTGATCCTTTTATCCCTCACATTAATAATTTACGCTGAGTTATCTACGATCTTGACAAGTCGAAGTAGTAGGCGAAAGAATGGAGTGCTGTTCTTCCGCGTGAGTGGCAAAGCGCATGTTTTTGTCTAAAGTTGGTGATCTGAAGGCAAGAAAGGTTCAGAAAAGCTTGAATTTGCAGTGGAAAGTGCGTCTGCTGATCAGTGATCACCATTAGTGGGTTCTGGTAAAACAGTGCCAAAGCCAGGAGCGGCCGGCCAGGTTGCTGCGTCAACCGGTGATCATTCACTTTTACTGGATAAAAATCATATTTAAATTTAACATAGAATTAATTAACAAACGACACAGTTACATCTAAATAAATTACGAGAATGACCAAACGTTGGAGAAAAATATTACAGCATTCAACTACTCAAAAAGCACAAAGGTCAAGATCAAACTCTAATATAGCGATATCACTTACATCATCACAATAATTAAAATATAGGAAATACAACATTCATCATCATGCATTTTTGAAGACATATATTACACCTTTATGGCAGAGTAAGCCCCGCTCGTTTCGGCTTCAGCTTCTGACTTCTGGTTTATTTTTCACTATTCATAAAATTTGTCTTTTTTGAACTTTTGGTTTTTTTTGAGCTTTTTTGCCGGTTCTTTTTCCCCGTATTTGCTTGCATTATACGTGACGGGCTAATATGTTTGTTCTATTTTTAAAATTTTTAAATTTAATTATGCTAAATAAGCCTCTGTCAGCTACAGTGTTTTTTCAGCCAGCTATAGTGCTTTTCAGCCATAAGCCACTAAAAAAAAGCCATATTGAGCACAGCCAAGGTTGGGCTTAAGCTTTTGGCTTCCAGCTTATTTTTTACTATTCATAAATTTTATTTTTTTTCTGAACTTTTGGTTTTTTTTGTTGAGCTTTTTTGCTGGTTCTTTTTTCCCGTATTTGTTTGCATTATACGTAATGGGCTAACATATTTTTTATATTTTTAAATTTTTTTAAACTTAATTATGCTAAATAAGCCTCTGTCAGTTACAGTGTTTTTTTCAGCCAGCTACAGTGTTTTCAGCCATAAGCCATGAGCTTTTAAGCCCAACTGATCACCACCTAATAATATTATTAGCCCTGATCAATTCGGCTTAAGCTTCTGGCTTCCGGCTTATTTTTTACTATTCACAAATTTCGTCTTTTTCTGAATTTTTGGCTTTTTTGTGCTTTTTTGCCGGTTCTTTTTTTCCCGTATTTGTTTGTATTATACGTAATATGCTAACATATTTTTTATATTTTTGATTTTTTAATTTTAATTATGCTAAATAAGCTTCTGCCAGCTACAGTGTTTTTTTTCAACCAGCTACAGTGCTTTCAGCCATAAGCCACCAAAAAAAGCCCAACTGATCAAGTCGTAGGTGTCACGAGAAGTGAGTCGATATCGAGGACCTGCATTGGCAAAATAAACCAGGAATCCAGGTAAACACCCATCCAAAAAGAGAATAAGAAAGGGAGAAGATTGCTGTCAAAACCCATCTAATTTAGAATATCGAACCGTAGCGCTTATCGAGATATCAGGACCGTCCAGGGCTGGTCGGCACCTCTCGCTATAATGGGCTTTTATCATTTGGCGAAAACCATGCCATCACCCACTTCAAATTTCACCACACGTACCTTAACCGGGGATGAATCGAGCCACATTACCCGAAGAACCCCATTGCCTATCAGTCCATACCGAGAACCTTCCCTCTCTCCACGCATAGGGGAATGAGAGGAGAGTGCAGATAAGATCGAGCCATTCGTGATAAGGGGAGAACAATGCGTCCATTGCCTCGCCGAGCCACCAGAGCGAAGAGCAGAGGAAAAACTCACCTCACCTCACAACCCTATGAAATTCATATTATTTATTTACAGTGTTTGCATTATTGTTTTTTGTGCAATGTTATTTAGTTAAAAATAAATATTTAGAATGACTTGTTAATTTAGTTATGCCCTACCACTGAAAATGCCCCTGTTTAATTTGAGATCATATTCACCTTGCCAACATTAGTAGTATTTAATTATTGTATAAATAATTGTAGATTGGCTCATTCAAGATTTTGTACTGCTAAGTGACTTGGCATTTGACCGGTAGATTTGTTTAAACAGTACCAGGGTAAGGAGGAATTAGGGAAAGTCACTAGATGGTTAGAGTCCACAACCTTACCCTAGGGTGGAGGCTTGAGTAGATGGATGGCAGTGACATTGAGCACAGGGGATCTGGATTGTGGTTGGCAGCCTCAAGTGAAAAAGTAAGAATTTGAACCTTATACTGAGTAAAGGACATAGTAATCGCTCAACCACAAGTGTTGAATTATCAACTCTGGTCTAGTAACTGCTCAACCCGATTGAATCTCTACAGGAGGCAGGAATATAGATGATGGGGAGTTGGTATGGAAGCGGTATAATCATACCTAACAATGGTAGATACCACTCAGGACGAACATAAGTGTTTAGGTTTAATCAGTAAATACCGGGTCTAAGTGGGGACCTACCGGGTAGAGGCTATATAAAAAATTAAGCAATGAAAATCCTTGTTTTCTCAACTCAATTGCATGGTAGCTGAAATGTGTCTATCGCGTGACATTAGAATCCTGAGAAATCTTATGGGTAAAGCTGAGCAACTCTGAAAAGTGAAATTAATGGTATTCAAATACGACGTGCTTCCGATTAATAGAGTTGCGTTTAATGGGTGATTCCAACATGAGAGACCATATGGAGGTCATCTCGTGTGTGATGAGTAATTGACAAAGGTTTAGGATAGTCGAGTTTGGATTGTGTGGTCGGACCATGTCGTTGCGTGGTGCAACGGGCTCGGTCGGACTTGGTCAAACTTGGTCGTATGGGATTAGGTTGCTTGTTTCGATGATTCGACAGGTTTGGACTTCGTCATGAGTAAGTATGACGTGCTTATGCTATTTACGCTTTCATGTATCGAGCGGTGCTATGTGACGTGTTTCTTGTCTGTGTGACTGCAGGACGTCGAGGCGGAGTCGTGGTGAGACACGAGGTGACCGGACTAGACACAGGGAGGTGTCGAGGTCAGAACGGTCGAATGTGTCGAAGACGGCGGAGATTCGATGTGGTTGCGAGTCGTGGACGACAAGGAGCGCGGAAGCTTCCCGGAAGGTGCACGAGGGGCGAATCGGTAAATTCGCAAGGCTGCACAAGCGGTAGCGGGCTCCGTTGGATTTAGCGGGCGTAACGGGGTGGAGACCCGTTAGCCAAGCGCTATAAATAGGTGGAGGGGGCTGCATGCCTCCCATGGCTTTAGGAGAGAGTTAGGGTTTTAGTTGGTCAAAAGAGGCTTTGAGAGGTGGTTTTGCTTTGCTCTTTAGTGGTTGAGGGCAGCAGCACCTTGTCTCCCACGTTCATCTCCCCTCTCTGTGTGTGTTCCTCCCTAGCAAGCATGTAGAGAGGTGTGTTCTTGAGATGGGGAGAGGAGAGGATTGAGTGGTGAATCCATGTAATCATCCATGGTTCTAATGTCCATGCGTATCGGGACTCCTCTGTATTCCTTTTGGTTCAATGAATGAAACTCTGAAGTTTCATTTCTTCTGTTCGTGCTCTGTGCTCTCTGTTCTTCCTTCGTTCTCCTTTTTGGCTTGATTTTGAGTTTCTTGATTTCTTGTTGTTTGGTGTTGGGGAGAGCCAAAATGGGTTGCTCTATGTTGGGATGATGGCCCAAGTTCATTTGATCGAGTTTCCCAAGAACAAACTTCATTTAATTTCAGATTTGGGTTTTTGAGCCTCCCTGTTCTTCATTTTCTCCTTCTAGGGTTCAATGTAAATCTTGATTCCCTTAGCGAGATGGCTTGAAATTTGTCATGGAGAGTCCAGAGGATATTGAGTAGCTATCCTCAAAGTTTCATGGCCAAAGGATCAAAGGTTGAGGAGTAATTCGGTTTTTGGCTCGGTTCTTGCAAGATTTCAGATTTTTACCCAAATCTGAAATTCTTGTTTCTTGGAGTGGGTTCTCGAAATTGGTTCTTGGCTTATTCTTCTGGGAGTGTTCCCTAGCTATCCTCAAAGTTTCCCAAGCCAAGAATCCAAGAATCTTTGCGATTTTCTCAGATTTCTGAAAATCCTGTTTGCTGATTTTCTCGAGAGGTACTACCGCTCGGCTCAGCGGTACTACCACTCGTCCCTGCGGTACTACCGCTTGCAGTCAGACTTGCTTTGAATTTATTTATTTTTTGACTGTTTCTTTCAGGATCTGGTTAGCCTTGTTGTTGTGACTTCCAGTAGTGCATTTCTTCTTTCTTCTTTCTTCATAGTTTCCATAGCTATTGGAGAAGAAGCATAAATGTGGATACTTGAGGGGCGGATTTAATTTTAGAAAGCGACATTCACCCCCCTCTGTCGCCATTTCGGTCCAACACAACAATAAGACATAAGTAGATTTTTATAAATTTTAAATTAGTGTAATCTAAGAAAGCAACTATTGAGAAAATCCCGTACTCCTAAGAAGTTTTAGTTTGTTATTTCATGGTTAAAAATGTTTAGAAATAAAATTTCATCCACCTACATTAATAGAACCAGTATATTCCCTCCTATTGAATATCCTTGTAAGTAATTAAGTCAAGAATTACCCTTGTGACTTGCTGGGTATGATTGTACTCATTACTTGCTAAACAACAAACAGAAAGAACAGTGAAACAATGAAAAACAAGCTGTTGAAGAGGAGCCAGAAGAGTCCTTCTTCGTTGATGATCCGTGATTTTAGCTCTTAACCTCGCTTAAGCTTGCCTCTGGAGTTCCTTTTGTGATGTAAGATAAATTTGGGCTTGTACGCTTGCTATGTTCAAAAAAACAGATTGTTAAGCTTTAATTCTGTAATAAAGTTTGGTTCTTATTTGTAAGCATGTGTTGAACTGATGCTTCTTTGTGTACAGTACTCCGTAACTGAACAATCTTAGATAGTTACGGGGATTACCAGCGCTCCCAGAGATGGGAGCGTTATAGACTTTGCACGAGCCACCAAGCCCACACGCAAGCTAAAGATGCGGAGTCGTCACTGCGGGTGAGCACTCAATCTGCTCCTTTGCAATATACTTGACCTATAAAGTTTCGTATGTTTATGCACTCCATTGGTTTAAAATGCATATTTTTGAACTTATCTTATATTATGATTTATTTTCATCTAGGTTGGCTTGATAGTTTGTAGATGTTTTTCTAACATAAGTAATCAAGCTAAATAAATGTAACAACATGTTTTTGATATAGTGGCACACTAAGGGCCTGTTTGATATGGTTGCGGCTTATGGCTTTTGGCTGAAATTTTTGAATTTTAGCTGTTTGCGACAAAGATTACGGAGAAAGAGATACTCACTTGCGATTTTGGTTGATACAGATGTTGAGTTTTTAACGTGTACTACAATTAACTTGTAAACCCCATCTTGAGAAAAAACTCAATTTGAAAGTTAGATACTATAGTAAAAGTCAAAAGTCGCTTTTAGAAGCCCTAAAGAGCAGTGTCTAAAGAGTATCGAGGTCTGCCATATGTGTGTTTTGCTAAAAACTCCACAGGTGTGTTATACTATAGATTTATATTTTTATAGTGTGTGTCAAATTCACATGATAAATAATGTGATATAGCAGCGACAATAACTACATCACAATTATTCACCATTTATGTGCACATTTGTGTGCTCATGGTGTATGAGCATGACATGGACGCTCGCTATTTGTGTAGCGTGCAACTATATGGATACCATAGTAAGCAGAACACAAGATAAATAGCAAAGCCATTTTTTCTAGAGTTTACACTAAAATGTCACTCTTTTATCCAAAAATCTAGGAAAAATTTATCTATATATACAAAATTTCATTAGGATGATTATTAAGTAGGAAAAGCTTTTAAATGCGGAGGCTTTTTATATTTATCAGGGAAACCTTTTTAATATGAAGGCTTTACAAAAGCTTAGTATTCACATTCTCCTATTATTTTGCGCACTTAGTATACAACCCAGTTTGATTTAAAATTGCAAAGCAAGATTTCACATGCATATGTTAAAAGCTACGTGTTCACTTAAATGTTTACACAATAACTACTAACATCCAGCTATATATAAAAAATCGAAAACTGCTAAACTATTGACGCCCTCTGTTTCTTTTTTCATAAACGCATCTTCAAGCCGTAAAAAAATATGAACTATAATGTATTATAATTCCACAGCACATTTGTTCTCCGGTACATAAAAATTTTAACAATCATGATAAAAAAAGTGGTACCAAATGAATCCTACCGGACGTATTACCGGGGGACTCTCCGCGCGGAGAGTCCCCCACTTCACCCCGCGGCGCTCGGCCGGCCGGCGCGTGGCGACGGCCGGCCGAGGTGATTTCCTCCGGTTTTTCAGTAATTACGTGGAGGTCCTTTTTCCTCGCAAAAAAGTCCCTGACAGTTTTTTTCCACCGAAATTTTTGCAGGATAGCGCCCCGCGGTTTTCTAAATTACGCACGGGTCCTCGTTTATTACGTACAGGCCCTCGATTTTTTCCGAAAAAACCCTTTTACCTTTCTCATTATTACGTACAGGCCCTCGGTTTTTTACGAAAAAGACCTTTGCCTTTTTCGAAAATACACATGTGCTCTCGATTTTTTAAATTTTTTTTTACAAACTCCTCACGGATTATCGCCTCTTTTACTTCGGTACACACAGGGCCTGTTTGGTTGCCTGCATCAGGGTAGCTCGCATCCGCTCATGCAAGAAGATGGTGTTTGGTTGGTTGCATCGGGGTGAGAGCCTGCACGAGTGGATGCAAAAAAGCAACTAGAGCCAGGCTGAGCTCGTACGCGGCTGAGGAGCTTCCCTCCTCAGCCTGGCCACGCGCATGCAGGTGCATGAGCTGATACAGGCAACCAAATAGGCCCACAGTGACTGACGCGGCGTGGCGCCGCGCTCATGAGGCTAGTGATAACGAGGAACGAACCACATCCGAGTCACGCACCACTCGACCCCGGCTGACCCAAAAAAAACCTCACCCGCACACTATCCCGATTTCAAACGCACGCCGCACAACCCCATAACGTCCACTGACGCCGCGGGGCCCACACGCACCCGCTGCAAAATCTCCGTCTCTGCCTTCCCACGCACGGATTAGTACGCGTCCAGCTCATTGCCTCCGCCAACCCCACCACTCCCCCTAAAACCCTCGCAACAATTTCCCCGAAGCGCCGCCGCTCGCCGGCGGTGATCCCCGCCTCCGCCATGTCCTCATCCGGCGCGCTGCCGCAGCCTCGCCGCACGCGTCCCGGTCCCTGGCCCCCGGCGCCGCCACCGCAGCCGCAGCCGCAGCCCCTCTCCTGGGCCAAGCGCACCGGCTTCCAGGCCCGCGTCTCCGGCGAGTCCGTTGCCACCGCCTCTGCCCCCAACTCCGGACAGGCTCCCCTCCCTCGCCCCGCGGAGGCCCCTGCCGATCTGGAGTCTGGCCCACCGCGCCGGCCCAACTCCGCCCTCCCGCCCCCTCCCGCTGCCGCGGCGGCCAATGCCGATCAGCAGCAGCAACAGCCGCCGCCGCCGCCTCCTCCTTCGAGGACGCGGAGGAGGGATTCAGATGGCGGAAGGCCGAATGGGCAGGCGGCCGCTGCGCCGCTTCCGCAGCTGCAGGAGGAGGAGGCGCCGGAACGGCCGGCACATGTGAAGTACGAGCTCCGTGACACTCCTGGAGTGTGTAAGTACCCGAAGGAGGAAAAGAAATATCCACGTTGTGATGTGTGCTGTATGGCGTGCTAATGCAGGGGGTTTTAAGCTGTGTTGCAGTTCCACTAGCGATATACGGATTCCAGCATTACATCTCCATGCTCGGCTCGATTATCCTGACCCCGCTTGTGATGGTTCCTGCAATGGGCGGCTCAGCCGTGAGTGTGCTATTATGAATTTGTTGTAGTTCTTATAGTATGACTGATCTGGTGGCGTGTTACTTAATAGGTGCTTTTTGGATGCATATCTTTCAGGATGACATGGCAGCGGTGGTGTCCACGGTGTTGCTTGTCTCGGGGATAACCACACTGCTGCACACATTCTTCGGAACGAGACTGCCACTTGTGCAGGGGCCATCTTTTGTATACCTTGCCCCTGCGCTTGCAATTATCAACTCTTCTGAATTCTTTGGGCTCAATGACAATGTACGCATATCTTTTTATCTGTGTTACGGTGATGCGGTGTCTATAACATGACAGTGGCACATGTTGTCATGCAGGGATTGCTTGTTCATTGTTTTACACCACATCTCATAGAGCTTAACATGTTGTGTTTCATTGCAGAACTTTAAACACATAATGAAGCACCTGCAGGGAGCTATCATAATAGGAGGTGTATTCCAAGTGTTGTTGGGATATACAGGTCTCATGTCATTATTTCTAAGGTGTGCCTCCCTTGCTTTTACAATGTTATAGAAAGTGCTAGGCACTAGCTGGGCAGCAACCTGGTGCCTAGCGCCTAGCAAACACAGTGTCAAATGGCAAATTCATGATCAATGAAACACATGGATGCATATGGTAATGTGGGTGTGGGATTTTTGCTAGTGCTAATGATGACACTTCATGTATCAATGAAAGATAGGAAACACATGGATGAAGTTTTACTTCACCTTACACAAATGGGAATGACATCAAGTAGAGACAGCAACTTCTACTTAGACCTGCCTTGGTGCTCCGGCCGCCCGCCAGTTGATTATGGCCAAATCGCAGTGACCAGGTGGCACCGAGCGCCTAGGCAGCCTCCTAGGCCGCTTTTTAGAACTGGCTGTTAATAAGATACAAACCATTTTCTTCTCTATCTGGCTGCTGTCACTTTGCAGGTTGTTATAGTAATGGCTTTAACCATGAACACCTGAATGACCTTGGTAGTGAATGAATCAAGTTTTAGTTTGGAATGATGCATACACTTAAGTAACAAAATTTGCACTGAAAGTTTTGTCCTGACTGCCAAATATTTCAAATATAGAGCTACATCTTGTGGTGGCTAGCAACTACATATTGTACAGTACTCACGAAATATTCATGAACAGCGAGTATTAAAAAAAATTCAAGTGGTCATTTTCCGCTTTTGAGCATCACAGTTACGAATTGGTTTTGTTTCCAACCATAAACGTCCTTTGTATATACTATGACTGATGAATTCATTCATTGATGCAAGGATTGGTGCAGCATTATGATCATAAACAAAGCTAACCTCATTTTTGTTTTCGTACAATCCACTATCTGTTCTAGTGGCAAATAGTGCTACTTAGGTGATCTTAATCTTGTCCGAGCATTTTGTCATTATTGAACTCTGTTTATTGCAGGTTGATAAATCCAGTTGTCGTCTCACCAACGGTTGCAGCCGTTGGACTTTCATTTTTCAGTTATGGGTTCACTAAAGTAGGAGCATGTATAGAGATGGGCATTTTGCAATTATTGATGGTCATTATCTTTGCACTAGTGAGTATGCAGTAAAAAGACTTGTTAAATGCAACACATTATAATGTGAATTACAAACTTATGTTCTATGCTGATCGTTTTCTTAATTCTTTTCTGGCAGTACCTCCGAAAAATAAAGTTATTTGGCTACCGGGTGTTTTTAATTTATGCGGTAAGATTTGGGCTATAATATTGATTTAATGTTTTCATTTATGCTGCATGGTGGTTAGTAAGACTGTATGAGATACTAATATCTGAACTATTGATGCTGCCTACTTAGGTTCCTCTCGGTCTAGGAATCACATGGGGTGTTGCTTTCCTTCTGACAGCAACCGGAGTTTATAGCTACAAAGGTTGTGATGCAAATATTCCTGCCTCAAACAATGTATCAGCCTTTTGCCGGAAGCATGTATTGAGGATGAAATCTTGCCGTGTAGACACTTCACATGTCTTAAGATCTTCACCTTGGGTCAGATTTCCATACCCATTGCAATGGGGCACTCCAGTTTTTAGTTGGAAAATGGGCCTTGTGATGTGTGTTGTATCAGTTATTGCATCAGTCGATTCTGTAAGTTGATAATTGCTTCGAAGTTTGCTCATATCCGCTTTCCTTTACTTTGGTATCTTACTTTTCATAAATAAGCTTGCAATATAACGCATTGCCTGGATGAAATCTACTTATTGGGAAATGATCTACACTGTAAGCCCCTTGCTAACCATCAACTTGACATGAGCTTTCTTGTCAGACAATGGTCTTACTATTTTGTTTCTTGCCTGAATTTGGTTTGTTCAGTAAATAGCATTCTGGAAGCAACCATTCAATGCCCTTCACAATCCAAAATCTTCTATCCACTAACAATTCTTTGTGCTTTTCGATTTAAGGTTGGTTCCTACCATGCATCATCTTTGTTTGTGGCCACAAGACCACCAACAGCTGGGGTTGTTAGCAGGGGTATAGGCGTTGAAGGTTTCTCCACAATCTTGTCTGGTCTCTGGGGAACAGGAGTTGGGTCAGCAACGATAACAGAGAATGTACATACAATTGCTGTTACTAAAATGGGTAGCCGAAAGGCAGTTGGATTGGGTGCTATTGTACTTATACTGCTCTCTTTTGTTGGTAAGCAACTATATGTATTTTTTCTACAAAGTTCTCACATGCTGTTGGAAGAGCAAACATCATTTAACTGGGTGATAACATGCAGGATTCTTGCTTACCACTATTCTTCTATGTCCTTTGCAGGAAAAGTTGGTGCCTTCATTTCTTCTATTCCTGATGTTATGGTTGCTGCTCTGCTTTGTTTTATGTGGGCCATGCTCTGCGCTCTTGGCTTGTCCAATCTTCGTTACAGTGCCACAGGAAGCTCCAGGAACAGTATTGTAGTTGGGCTAGCTTTGTTTTTGTCCCTATCAGTTCCTTCATACTTCCAACAGTACGGATTACATCCTACTGCAAACTCATCAGTTCCAACCTACTTTCAGCCATACAATGTTGCATCTCATGGACCTGTGCACACTGGATCCGGTGGGGTATGTACTGAACTTTCCATCTTTTGTACCAATATGCTTTATTCCCTGCTCTTAGGTATCTGTACACTAGAGTTAAAAAGGCATGAATCCATATTTTTAATACTTACTTTCTGTACAAATATGGACAATCTATTGCCAACTAGAACTCTTCGTAGTGACTGCATAGGTAGACAAGCAACATGCTTATTAAGGCGTTGCTTAAGCGTCGCCTAAGCGGTAAGGCGGCTCGGGGGGTCAAGGCGTCGCCCCCGCCTTGCCGTTCGTCCGCCTTAGGCGGCTGGGAGTGAGGAGGGAGGGAGGCGGCGGCTGGGAGTGACCCGAGCGAAACCAAAACTGAGACGGGAGCGGCCGCTAAACCAGAGAGACAAGGGCGAAGAGTACTCAACTCGCCTGGAACCCTAGGCGGCGGGGCCTCCATCTCGCGTCCTCACGTCCTCGCGCCGCCTCCGCCTCCAGGGCACCGTCGAGCCGCCTCCGCCTCCAACAGCGGCCGGGAGTGAAGGAGGGAGGGAGGCGGCGGACGGGAGTGAGGGAGGGAGGCGGCGGCGGCCGGGAGTGAGGGAGGAAGGAGGCGGCGGCGGCTTCTTGGAATGAGGGAGGAGCGAGGAGGCGGCGGCAGCTGGGGTGAGGGGTATTAGGGTTTGGAATGCGGGAGGAGCGAGGCGGCGGCGGCTGGGTGAGGGTTATTAGGTTAGGTTAGTTTACATGTGAGTCCCTAGAGATTTACGCAATTACAATTAGGTCCTTGTAGATCCTTTAACTCTTCAGATTTCTTCTGATTTAGTCCTCAGAACTCCGTTTTCTTCGCCTTATGATGTTTATAAGGCGTCGCCTCGCCTCACGCCTTACCGCTTAAAAGGTGTGAGGGGGGTGGATCGCCTTACCTCGCCTTACCGCTTTAATAACCTTGACAAGCAGATATTTGGTTTCTTTCAGAAACTGTAGGGAAGTGTCTTATGGGAGCATTGGTAAGCTTTACAAAAACTATATTATACAATTGGAGAAATAAAGATAATGGATAAAGGAAAAAATATAGCAAGGAAGACATAAATCAAGGGAAATTAACAAGAACCAGAAATTACGAAATTGCACACAGAGGTTTTGTTCATTATTGTTTTGGTACATGACCACTTGGACTTCTGATTTGACAAAGAAGCTCCTGTACTTTTTTTTTTGGCAATTTGTCACTTAATGATATGTTTGAACTGAAAATTGGTATAAATGTCCAGTGGGTAAAACACCTGCTGTTGGATCTACTCCAAGACTTGTCTGGTTGGTTAGTTTTGAGTTTGAAGTGTAAAGTTTATTTAGTTAAATATTCATGATTCTGGACTGTAGAGTGACACCTAGAGAAGCTTGAAGTGTAGTTTGTAACTTGTGAGTGGCCAGCTTTACAAATTAATACAAATTAAGTGCCTGAATTGAGTGCTAAATACTAAATTGCTAACTTGGAGGTGGTTCCTGTGCAATTTCTCCCTACATAGAACATGTGTTTTCATGGAAAGTAATCTGGAGCCATATGTTTTAGATATCATGGCCCTCATGGCATGATACAATCAATCCCATTCCCAATTTCGCATGAATGATATGTTGCCTGCTAAATCTTCTGCATAGATATGCTCATTGTGTCTAGTATTCACTACACAAACAGATTTACCATTCTCATTACTGTGTGAAGACTGAAAATTTTGTTCACAACTATCTCAAAGAAAATCTATCACTATGTGTAATCATGTTATTGGTTAAGTATTTAATTGCTATTTCTTTATTTGCTTGCGTCTCAGGTAAACTATGTCCTCAACACGTTACTGTCACTCAACATGGTCATTGCATTTCTGGTTGCTCTGGTACTTGACAATACAGTCCCTGGTGGCCGCCAAGAGCGGGGTTTGTATGTATGGTCAGAAGCAGAGGCAGCAAGGAGAGAATCGGCTGTCATGAAAGACTATGAACTTCCTTTTAAGATTGGACGGGCATTCAGGTGGGTGAAGTGCATTGGCCTATAGCACAGTTGGTGGGATTTTGTAGCTTGGGCCGACTGGACGACAAATGTTCTGCAACCCCGGAATGATTTCCTTGCGAAATCTCAAGTGAAAGAAATGATTGATCATGAGTCATGAGTCATGACCGACCGTTTCCCAACCAAGGTACTGATTGTATATCCCGAATTGCTCTTTAGGTTAGTTGTCGTCCTGATGCTAGATGCATCAGCGGTTTTCCGATTATTTAGACTACCGTGTATCATCACTGACGGATTTTACTCTTCTCCTTGTATTTAGTTGGCTTTAGGGATATCAATATGTACAGGAGGTAAATGATCTGAGCTAAACCTGAACTCTGTTTGGTTTTGAGTTAGCTTAGATTCACAGGAATCAGAGATCTGACTTTCAACTTGGTTAGTAGTAATCAAAGGTCTGGCCTTTGCTTATGGCCGTATCTGGTTTTTGTGTTGACTTTACATCGCAGGTATGCAATGTTAAGTACTGGCATCTGTATCGATTGCTACCCGATTCCACATTAAGTCGTCCAATCCATGCCGGTCAAATGTTTTTAGGTTTGACCATCAATATATAAAAAACTATCTACATCGACAATATGAAATTGGTATTACTAGATTTATCATGAAATCTACTTTCATATTGTATAATTACTTTATTTTGAAATAACATATTTTCATAGAAATTGATGGTCAAAGCGTCGCCTTGGAGACAGTGTCAATATCTATAATGACTTAGAGCACCCACAGTGTATTGGCAAAATAGCCTTTAAGACGAGAGAGGCTGTCGTCATTACATTACAAGGTTTGACCTCCAAGATCTAAAGGGTAGCTGCTTCATGGGGAGGTAGCAGCTAACGTTAAAGAAATATATTTTCCCAACCGTTGCTTCCTAAGGATTGTGATGATCAGTTTATGTAACTTGTTACTTGTACCATTGATGATATGTGATGGTCACTTATTAGTGTAGATTTAGAAAATTCAAATAAAATTTAAATTTTGAAAACACTGCAGATTTAGAAAGTTCATGATTTTAGATGAATTTAGAAATTTGAACAGACTCAATCGGAGTTAGAATGAAGGAGAACAGATTTCTGAAAGTTTAAAAGGAAAAAGGAGATTTTCGGACTAGTCTGATCAGTCAAGAGGAGACGTTCGACCAGTTCAATCGGTCAGGAGGAGACGTTTGGAGCTGTCCAATTGGCACCTGAAAATGCATTTAATCTTAAAATTAAGTTTTAAACTCCAGAAAATCACAAAAAATCTACATAAATTAAAAAAATTCAGAAAAGTTCATAGAAATTTCTGGAATTATTTTGGACTTGGAAAAAAATATTTACAACTTAATTTAGTGACAATTTTTATATTGAAAATACTTTTAATCTTAAAATTAGGTTTTAAATTCTAAAAAATCATAGAAAATCCAGATAAAGTCTAATCTACACCCCTACCCAATTCCGTCGGAGATACCGAATGAGGAGCATCAGTTCATTGTGCTATTTGTACCATGGATGGCGGTTGAAATGCTAACTTTTTTTTCTTTCTAATTTTTCATTATAGTTATGGGTTTGATCTTAAAGACAGTAGTAGTTTTCATTCATTGCACAAAATTGTACTAAGTTTAGATGCTATTTGTGAGTCTTAGCTTAGAGACTATGTAGCCTTTAAATATTGTAGATGCCCTTATATTCGGATTGGAATTAGAGGGACTACTATCGAGCATGTGAATCTAATTACGTCTCCTAACTCAACAACGGATGTAGTACTACTATTTTCACTGCAATAAGGACGAGGAATCGCCGAATCGAGGCTGCAATATTATGGTCGGCCGTCTGCCTCCCAACTCGGTAATCCACCCTACCCGTATTCTTACTAAACACTATGGCTGCCTTCTCCTTTGTTTGTTGTCTAACCCGAACACTCGTACAACCCAGCTCGAAGATGGAGGCAACTCACGAGCACTTAAAACGAGCCTCCATGTGTACCAGCATAGTATGTGCGACATGTCAGTGGCGATACCTCTGCCAAGTCATAGGACGCTTGTGCTGGGCTGCACGCTTGCGTGCGAGTAAGGGCGTCACGGATACCGCAGAGCGCGGTGCCCCGGTGGCCCGCTCTCATCTGAGAGGTCAAAGCCATTGGCCTGGCCGCTTCGCAGTACACGTACGGCATTGCGGCAACCGGTCCAAGCCGACGACGAGGTTGACACGGACATTCACATGGAACGGCCGGGCACGGTCGCACGGGCGATTCCTCAGCAGGCTCCTGCCGAACGTACGTGCCGGGCGGCGGCTGCGGTTGGCGTCGCCGAGGCTAAAAGATGTTCGGCGGCGTCAGCTCTCGGTTCGCCACCGAGCTCGGGATCGGCGGCGGCGGCGGATCGCGTCGAGAGGCTGCTGCTGGCTGTTTATTGTTTACGACGGGGTTCTTGCAGAATCGTTAGTGGAGTAAAAAGAAGATGGGAACACAACTCGAACGTAGCACGTACAACTAGCAGTACGCCAGCACGTCGTATGTACGTCGATGATGACGGTTGGCACATGCCGAACATTATGATGAGTCGCTGGACAAAAAGTGCAGGAAGGTTGCTCCAGAAGCCACGCAACACTTTGCTATCATGAATGCTGTGCATGCCACAAACAGAGAGGAGTGTGAGACAGAAAGGCTCAAAAAGGTATATGCCAGGATGAACGCCTAGCCGCGGACACCGTCTAGTCGCGGAGACCGCAGTGCGGAGCACTCGAACTGGCTGTTTCTTTGTGACCTGCAGGGGTTGCACACTCGCACTTGCCCACGCCAATTCGGTGAAAAGTTATGCACGCTTGCAAATTTTGTCTTTACTGACCTCGAGTACCTTTTCACTAGGATATTAACAAAAGCAGACATCTGCATTACCACATAACCAGTACTGCTTGTGAACAAAACATGTACAATTACGACATCCACTGCAGAACATGCTTTGTAATCAAACCACAGGCAAAACAGAACAAGAACTTGACATCAACAAAACATGTACAATTACGACATCCACTTATTAGAGATGGTGTAATCACAGCCGCGCTGCATGAACAAATCAGCATCTCCAAGAGGCCTTCCCCTTCTCAAATCTTCGCCAAGTCCTGGAATTCCAGAAAGGAAAGAAGTGCCCCCTATTGTCAAGTCTGAGCTTGGAATGTTGCACCTACCAGAAGTAGGCACTGTGAGCAGCACAGAACTGTGTGGATCATAGTATTGCTCTGCTGAAAACCCAGAATCATCTCTGGAGAACGATGGAGGTACTGCAACATGAGCAGCAGGGTTGTTCGAGAAGGCGTTGCGTCGAGCAGTTTCTCTCAAACTGAACCCTAAATCATAGGCATTAATACTACTTGAGAGCATCTCGTCCTTGGGAAATGAGTCTGTTGGCAACCGAAACAAACTGGCAGTGCTGATAGTGACAGGGATATTCATGCCATCCTCTATCTCGCTTTGGTAATCATCTCCAGGGGCTGGGAGAGCCAAAATCTCCTGCCGAGGTGGGCTTGAACTGCTCAGTTGTTCTGCGAGCGAAATGTCGACGTCATTGGCAGGCAAATCCACCGTTCCATGGTCATGGTAATCCTCTGGTGCTGGGAGAGCCAGTAATTCCTGACGAGATGGGCTTGAGCTGCATAGTTCATCTCTGGCCGAATTGTACTCATCGTCCACCAGGAAGTCCTCTTCTGTACGGTCATCCCCTGGTGCTGGAAGTGCCAGCGTCACCTGGCTGGGTGGAACTGGCCGGCTCAGCTTCTCTCTCAGTGAAATCTTGGCACGCTGAAGGGCTTCTAGGACACTCCCCACATCCACGTTGCTGCTTGACTGTCGATATGACTGTGTGTCAAGCTGGCTGTCGGCATGATCATGGAAGTGTGACGAGCTCCAGTCTGAGACTTTGCTGATAAAGGTGTCACTGGAGGGGCTCCCATCTGATGGCGCTTGGATGGCGCGGCGCCGAGAAGACCGAGCGTTTGTGTGGTAGCTTGAACAGCCGTCTGAATTTTCGTCTCCTTGCTCTTGGTATTGTCTTGTAACTGTGCTGTTGTCTGAACTTCCTTGTGCTGAAATAGCAGCAGTCTGTGCAGAATCGTGACCAAGCTCCTCATGCGCTTCACGTTGCTGTGCAGCACCTTGTTCTGATGTATTTTGGGGTGATTCAGAAAGGGAACCGTTCAACAGACATCCAGCTGAGGGATTGCTCGTGCTGAGGAGATTTTTATCACTTGATTTCGCCTCTTCATCATGATTTGCTTCTTGACCATTTTCAAGCTGATACGCCTTATTCTCTACCTTAACATCACCCTGGAAATTGGAAGACAAAATAATGGCTCAAATCAATAAGAATATCAGCTCCGTTAGTATCTCATCTAGTGAGATGTCAAATTCTGAACCAAAACAGCCAGGTTTCGCTCGTGATACTAAGCTCTGCAGTATTGGGACAGAACAAATTATTTAGTTATCAAGTTCGTACTCGTACAGATTGGGTGGAGCCTGAAATTGAAGACTTAATGTCTTCACAATCTGATGCAGTTCGAGTGCTATAGTACTATGACAGGTACAAATATACAGTGTACTGTATCAACTAGCAAACAGGATGCCGTAGCAGAGAAAGTGAGAAGCCAGAAGTACAGTGTTTAGTTGCTTAATTAGTAGTACCTTGGATGAATTCCGGTTCTCGTTGAATTGCTTCTCCCACTCCCTCTGTGCTTCTTCCTCGGCCTCATTCTGCCCTATCAGCTCGGCCTGTCTCTCGAGCACCCTCTCCATCTCCCCATCCTCCTCGTACCTGATCACATACTGACCATCACCGTCCCCTGAGCTCCGCTCGTCTCCACCCACCTCGCCGTCCAAATCAGCCTGGCCATCATTAGTGAAATCCGATCCATCTTTTTGTCTCTTCTGACTCTCCGCGAGTAATGCGACGTTGCCGGCCTCCTCTTCCGGTGCCGCCGACCTGCCATTGTTGAAGGAAACCGCTGAGCGTCAGAATTTGCCAAAAATGGCATGCAGAATTTGGTGCTAACTGACGGCAATGGCGGGACCTGAGCTCCTTGCGCTTGTTCTTCCGGCACGACTGCCCCATCCGGTACTTGGGCGAGGGATCCGAGGACAGGAAGTAGAAGTAGCTCCTCCGGTGCTTCTGCTTGAGCTGCCGGGCCTTGCGAGGGCTCACGCTGCGGCCTTTCCACGACAGCCCGCCGGGCTGGGCCGTTCCGGACAGCGCGTCCTCCGCTTCGCCCTGCGCTACCGCCGGCTCCTGCTTCTCCCCGTGGGAGCGGGCCGTGTTGTCGCCACTGCTCGTGGCGTCGCGTGGTTTTTCCTCCTGCTCGTCGTCGTGGTCGGAGTCCGAGTCGACCACGTCCGAGAGGTGGCCGCCGAAGCCCTGGGACTCTAGAATGGCCAGCACCTCCGCGGCCGCCCGTTCCGCCTGCCGCCTCTGCGCCGTCACCTCCCGGACCTGCTCCTCCAGCTCCGCAACCTAAAATCGACGCACGTAGTTAATGACACCAACAGCAATGCGCGCGCAACAGGAACGAAGGAGACATGGCGCGCGGATGGCCGGCACGGACAAACATACGTACCGTCATGGCGAGCTGGTCGGCGCGCTCCTTGGCGGCGCGGGAGACGGACCGCTCGGAGAGCAGCCGCGCGCGGAGGAAGTCGATGGTCATGGCGGTGGAGTCCGCCATCCGCGCGCACTAATGCACAGCGCCCTCCCCGTTAAACGCTCCCGCTCGTCTCGCCATCCACCGCAGCGATCGGCCGCGGCTCGGTTTCTTGCGTGAGCTGCCCCTGCCGCACTGGAGCACGCGCCGAGCTGCACTGAAGTGGATTCGATCCGGCGACACCACAAAATACTACTCTCTTGGCGGTGCCTCGACCGGCCGCGCTTTACTCGTGCTCGTACTTATTAAAAGCGGTACAACGGTGAACCCATGGTCATTCGTTTAACTAGAATAAAGAGCTATATCTCATGGAGCATGGACATACACCTTAACCACTAAACACATCTAAATATACTCACTCTTTCTTCTTGAGACTTGGCCCAAAGAAGTAAAAAATTTCTGCGAATCGAACCCAGTAACTGTGGACCCCGAAAATCCACCACTGACCTAACCGACCGTTCCTAAAAACGGCTCGGTTTCCTGTGAGGCGCACGCACGTCGTACTCGTACCCACGCGCGCACCGACAGCTAGCTACTGCTAGTTACGCTCGACACATGCAGCCGTTGCACGAGGACCATGAGCTGACGAGTCCACCGCAACGGTGCAGCTAGCTGTGCCATCCATTTCCAGGGGCGAATCGCGATGCCTCACCTAATGGATCGATCGGGCCTCCGATCCGGTGGTTGGCGTCTTGTGAATGCACCCCAGTAGCTGTTGTTTATGGGGGTAAATCTGTCGAGATACCAACGTAAGCCCCAGGGACGGACGGGCGAGCGTGGTACAGCTTGCCATGTTGGCGCAACGCGACGAAGCCAGCCAAACTACTCGCCTGCTCCTACTGCTAGCGTTCCAAATGACCCGCAGGTCGGATCGCACATGAGAGGCTGTCCTCGCCTGGAATCTTTTTGTGCTTGGATGGGGGCGCCGCCTCGCCAACTTCCAACGACGTCTAACGTCTGGAGATTACCGCACGGAAACATTGAGCCTTCCAACGACTTCGATGAGCTCATTCAAATCGAAGTCAGCTCGTCCTGCATAAAAAAGTAGCGACCATGAGAAATTGTAGGGTAAAAACATCCCGCACACACGTTTCTATTAAAAAGCTTATGATGCATACACGCATGGCATTTCAGTTTCTTTTCTTTTTCTCAGAGATACGTTCTGACCTTAGTAGGCTGGTGATAAAGCAATGCCCACACATAGCAAATCACTCATTCATAACATCAGTGTTAGGAAATTCAGTGGTGCCCTACCAGATAATAACATATTTTTTTATTATCACCTGACGACAGGGCGCTTGTTTTCACCACAAATCACGCTCAAGAAACATCTTGAGTGGTTAGTTTGAAACCATGGATTCAACAACATAATGGCAACATAATTAGTCACTGCTGGCACAGCCCCTGCAGCCAGAATGGACACATTCTATGACTTTCTCCTCCCTGAGGTGCTTGGGGACCCGGCAGACACAGGTAGTTGCAAAGTTGTGGTCTCGTGTCTGTATGCATCGAAGGCAGCAAAGGCGCTCATAATCCGGCTGTGAATACACACACAGAAAAATGCAGTAAGCAATCAGGATGTAGATTGATATAAGAATATCAAACAAATTCTAGTAATAAAATAGAACATTGTTATGAACCTTAGTAGATAACTTTATCGTCGAAGAGAGATCCGACAGCGACGATTTGAAGTAGAACAGCGCTAGATGAAGAGAGTACCGATTGAGGGAGGAATAGATCTAGAATAGTTGGTCAAGGAAACGACCACATCTAGACTTAGAGACTAGAGTTTATTTATTCATCTTTGCTTTTTTGAAGAAGATACAGTGTCATTCTTTTTATAAAGATAATTTGACATGACCCCTAAGGAATAATCTTTAACTTAAAAAACAAACTAACCAAAAGACAAACTTCTAAACTAACTAAATCATTCTAATCCCTAAAAAAGAAAACTAACCGCGGGTGAATAGTACACGTGCTGCAGTATCATGGTGAACAGTACCACACGTGAACAGTAACGTACATGTAACATTACACCCCTCCTGGTACAGCTCGTTCTTGAGCTGTAACATAGGGCGACAAATTCCTCCGATGGTGGTGGGTGAATCTGTTGGTGCTTGATTTTCAATATCATTGTCATCTGCTCCATTATGTTGTCGAGTACGGATAACTCGGTAACAGAAGCTATGGTGTTGGCTCTGATACCAAATATTATGAACCTTAGTTCATAACGGGACAAACATCCATCGAAGAGAAGTCGGACGGTGACGACTTGAAATAGAACAGCGCTAGATGAAGATGGGCACCGATTGAGGGAGGAATAAATTTAGAATAGCTGGTCAAGAGAACGACCATAGCGGGACTTTAGAGACTTGTTTTAAAAAAGATACAATATCATCCCTTTTATAGGGATAACTTAACTTGACCCCTAAGGAATAATATCTAACTTAAAGAAACAAACTAAAGATAAACTTTCAAACTAACCAAATCAATCTAATCCCTAAAGAAAAAACTAATCATGGGTGAATAGTACATGTGCTACAATATCACGGTGAATAGTACCACACGTGGTAATTATCCATCGGAGAGGTCGGACGGGCACCAATTAAGAGAGGAATAGATCTAGAATAGTCAGTCAAAGGAACGACCACAGGTGGACTTTCGGCACTTGTTTATTCATCTTTACTTTTTTTTTTAAGAAGATACAATGTCATCCCTTTTATAGAGATATCCCCTGGAAATTGGTAGTACCGATTGTGCCAAGCGGTATTACTGCAGTGCAGTAGTACCAGCACTTGTGAGGGTGTTAGAACCGCACTAAAAGTTTAACGACTAGTTGAGACACATTAATTACATACAAAAGAGCCGTTAAACAGTATGTGCAGTAATATCACCTGATACATGGCGATAATACCGCACCTACTGAATTTTGTGAGATTTTACCCTAAATGATCGAATTTATGGTTGGGGACTATAAATACCCTCTCACCAACACCAAATTCATTAGAGAATACTTCATTGAATATCCCTTGAGTTTCTTATGCACTCCCAACTACTCATTTGCTCATTTTTCATATTTTGAGATAGTTAAGAGCATTTAAGTGCATTTATTTATTAGTTGATCCTTTGGCACTTAATTTTTTTCAAGTGAGAGATTTGATTTATTACTCTTGATGTTTGCTAGTATATAAACGGCTTGAAGAAAGATTGTACGATGATCTCTTCAAAAAGGTTGTGAAGAGACTTGACGCTAGTTGTGAGTGATGTGGTACTCGCCATCTCTAGAGCGAAAGAAGAGCAACCCTAGCGGACTTGAGTTCATTATATTTACTTCATAAAGGCGATCTAATCCGTTTAAGTTTACCTTAATGTGGACTAATGAAGATCGGCAAGTCTTTGATACCACGGGAAAAACTTCATATCTCTATTGTGGTTATTTATTTGTCTTTACTTTTCCACATTTACACTTTTAACTATTATAATTGAATTGAATTATATAGCTAGAAGAGTATTTAGTAGAGATATTGCTTGTGGCGTCTTAGTAAAACTTGAAATATTTAGGACTAGTGCTAGAACCTTGCTTAGTTCATATTAGTTAAAATTGTCAATTAGTATACAAGAATTTTAAAACCGCATATTCACCCCTCACAGCTACGACCGCACAACCTCGTTACTGTTACCTTTTGTTATCAGACAGAACCCAATAGTGTCGAAGCAGAGCTCCTGAGTAGAACAACCACGAGGTAGCAGTATTGCACAACTCATTACTGTTGATTTTGTTTACCTAAAAGAACTCCCAAACTCATTCAGCATTCCGAAATACATAGTAGTCACGAAGCAACAAGGAAACAACATGGCGGGTACAGCTTTCAAATCAAGAACATTGATACATGAATTTTCACCAGATTCATCACATAACCAGCGTAACACTGCTCAGTTTTTCAATTGCACAGATAGTAATGTAATCTACATTGCACAGATAGTAATGTAATCTACAATTCTACATATGTTACAGTAAACAGAAAAAAAATCAGTGACAGTCACAACAGGTCCAGAGCAGTTGGGACGCCAACCCGCACTTATTCAGACTCTGGTGCCCAGAAATGGACTGCATGCACTTGTATTTTTCAGAACCAGACGGTTATTATTTGCCTGGGAGCTCATATTAATATTACCTCAACCTGAGTTCGGTGAGCTACAGATATCTCCGTTGGGAGTTCCTAAGATACACAACTCCGTTATATTGCAAGACTGAGTAGCCAAGACAAAAATAAGGACACAATGACAAAAGTAGATGAAAGAATCAGATAAAGCATACCATATATTACTGCAAGTAACATCAGATGCCACAGCAGCTTATTGTGTAGATGAAGACCAGATTATCCTGGTTTGGGACGAACATTCCCAATTATGCTCTTACTGTTTAGATCCTCTGACACCGAATAATGCCTGCAGCGCCACCATAGCACAACCATCTCTCGCTACCTTTGTTCATGTTCCATCTCAATCGATGCAATGCTACAGCTTTGGGAGGGAAGACCTCGAAGTCTTGAGAGGATTTACCATCGCTGCTGTTGTATATGCCAGCATTCTGTTGCATTGTAGGACCAGCTAAAACTACTGCACCAGTTTCTTGTCCTTCATCAGGTCCATCTTGTTGACCATCTACAAGGTCTGGATTTACAGTGCAATTGTATCCTGTAGGGTGGTTGAACAGGCATGTCAGGCAGCAAACCAATGATACAAGTTGCAGCCGAATGGAGAAAGTTTTACCTGAGTCGGTAAGAGGTAATTTCTCCTTTTCTATATCGTGCACTTGATCTATATCCTGGCATGATTTTGGACCCTTTTTTGCCACCAGAGGAACATTTGATAAAGGAGCGTTTTGCAACATGACACCAATCTTCATAACTGTTCTCTCCTCTGATAATGAACCACAAAGGAAATAAGGTACACGGTTCCTCCCGGGTTCCTTTTCCCAGAATCTCGGAGTAAGCTACAACAAGTTAAATATTTGTTTAGCATACTACAGAGTACAGACAGAATCACAAACAGAAATAGACAATGTCCATGGTATAGATTATAGAGTTTACCTGGAAGCGCACAGCAGTACCATCTGCCACACAATAAGCTGCATAACCTGGACACCGGCAAGGAAATATTACAAATTTAAGGATCATCACGAATATTTGGCTCCACTGATATGTGTTGAATGCATCAACTACAGATAGATATTTTCATGAGCAGCCACCACTACTCCCAGAGTTCTGTACGGAGATCTATTTAAATTTCTTTAATTTTAAGTGCCCAAAATGAAATCCTACAATAGGTGAATATAAGTAAAATAATAAATTATTCAAATGCTAGTATATACAACAAAGAACAGAACTATAAGTTAAAGGTTTATTTCTTTAATACAACAGTTCCTTCCATATTGTAGTTCCAAAGTCCAAAAAAATCTTCTATAAAAAAAGGTACAATCCAGGAGTGCGACTTATTAGGAAATTTGAGGCCGAATACTGCTTAAGCAGGATATAGACTATGGTTACACATGATTATAAAAATGCACCTGTAATTTCCGAGGCATGGACACTCCAGATCAAATATTCTGACAATTGATAAGTAGAAACACCCTGAGTTTTAGTTCCAATGAATGGCCTTCCAGTGACTGGAGCATCATTGGCAGTTCTAGATAAGTTAAGGAACTTCAATGTGCCATCTTCCAATGAGATGACAATACCTCTGAACACAAAGGATAAAAAATATAGCAGTTAACATTATTATTCAGTGCACAAAAAAGATCTAGTAACCTGCACATATACACAGTAAATGTGACCATGAATGAACACAAATGGAACCTATCATGTGGGATAAGCAACTTTTAAATTAGCCATTATTCAATGTTTATTCTGACTGAACAAGCCACATGCGTCCTACAGGTTCACTATGTCTAGGGCAAGCCCCAGATAAAGGACCACTTCCTGGATTTGTTTCATGCCTATGCTTCTCAGGGGTTTTCTCCACCTGGAAAGTGCCATCCTACCACTTTATAGCCACAACAAAAAACTAGGCTACCTGGTGCTTGCAGGGTAAAAGACACAGATGACCTTCCAAAATTCAAGAATACTCTCTCCATAAAAAAAATGTCAGAAAGAATGGGGCTTTATTTAATCACATTAGCTTTGGTCCATTAGCAACAATAAATGTTATAGTAAGTTGGATCAATGATCTAGTAATACATTAAAAACCTTTCCAATAAAGGGAGAAAATATCTACTAATATAAAAGAGGAGTTTGTCCATTCACCACCTCCCCCTTCCTTCTCCTTGTTGCAGCACATTCCCGCATCTCCTCGACATACACCGACATGTGGGCCGGCTCCCTCCTCGAACTGCTCGCGGCCTCACACCCCAACCGCTCATCTTCCCTTCCCCACGCGGCCATACCTTTGAGGCCCTAACCGCTATCAACTCTCGCTATTCTCGCGTCCTGATCAGCGCAGCCCCATCTCCGCACTCCGATCAACCTCTTCTAATCATCTTCCTCTTCCATGCTCTGCACTAGCTCATTGCCAGTTTTGTAAGGTAGATCTGCGATGAGTGACGGAGTTAATGACCGATGCCCACAAAAAGCATAAGGCCATCGCCAAGCGGCTCGGCGAGCGAGGAGGTGACAGCAGGGATTACCAGATCTGCCAGACTCCAGCTTCTCCCTCGGGTCCAGCAGCAGCACAGGGACGGTTGGGTCCAACGGTAGGGACCTCTCTCCGACTCTCCGCCGCCAACGCTGCCACCTTCCACTCCTCCGCCGACGCCGCTACGGCCATGTTCTTGATCCACCGTCACCCCCACTATCTCGTTATGAGGACAGCTTGATCTGACGGCGATGGAGGTGGGGACAACTGAATCTTGCGGCAGCAACCTCGAGGTCCGTCAGATTTGTCGCTCCAGGGTGGAGAATGTCAGTGGGAAGGGCGATGACCTTGAGATCATGCGGTCATAGGGTTGGGGACACCAGCAAGGAACATGATTACCCCTGCAGAGTACCAAAGGAGGAGGTGTACCAGCTGAATCCAAAGGCGATGGCCTCAGATACGGTGCATCCGACGGCAACGGGCTTGGTGAAGCGTGGAATGGAGCTGCCGGCCAGAAGGAGGCGCGGGGAGTGGAGGCGACACAGTTGCGGCGTGTGGGCAGTGGAGGCGAGTGGAGATGACGAGGCACACGGGTAGAGGGAGGCGAGGGGAGACGTGGGAGGAGTGGCGTTGTCGGGTGGGAGTGGAGGGGCCGGATGTATATTATATTTACATCTAGGGCAACCTCCTCCCTCAGCCGATCCTAGCCACTAGATCTCAATCTGACAGGCAGTGAAAAAAGGGGGAAAAAAAGGTGACACGGCCAGTCCCTTTGGTCCCTCAACCTAGCCCCTCGAGGCCTCCGTTACGCCTTCCTCCCATGTTCCGCCATGCTACTGCTGCACTAGGATGGTGAAGAGAGACGAGTGGTATTAAGTGGCAAAGAAGAGGAGCACACCGGTCCGGACGACGAGGCATTGTACACCATCTTGGAGGGTGACGGAACAGAAGTGTATACCACCGAGGTCGACGATTGGAACATGGAGTACACCAGCATGAATGACAAACAAGGAGGCGGAGTACACTGACTCGGATGAGGTGTACACCGCCAGAGGTGAGAACTACGAAGCCAACGGGATCAGGGAGGGCAAATCTGGAGCGGCAATCTCGGCAATGATGGATCCAGCCGCTCCAACCTCACTCTTGATGATAAAATGCCTCCCTCTTTTTAATGTTCATTGTATGATTTGGGTCACATTTGATGATTTGTATCATCTTTTTTTGGAACCCCGTTGCAACGCGCAGTCATCTTACTAGTATTTCATAAATATAGAAGGTGCATAAGCACATAAAAGCATTTGTATTAAAAAGATCATGTAAATTAGTGCAGATTGAAAGACTAAAACAACATAGAAGAATTAATAGAACTAATTAGTTCCATACCCAAATAAGACAGCTGCCTTAGCATGCCAACAGACACATACAGATCAGACGAGCCATGGGTTGCATAAGAATGTTAAATCAATTCCCAACTTTCTGGCAACTGTGGTTTGCATTTCAACATTAACGAAAATAGTGATCTGCATTTGAAATTAATGCAGTGTTTCAATGACAAGGAAGACAAGGTAAACCCAAGTTCCGATCCCATGGGCTAGTGATGTAAGCTGAGTAAATTATGTGCAGTGAAGGAAACTGAGTAGGATTTATTTACTCCAGACAAAACAAAATATTACCTTGCATCCTTTAACCAATGAAGACTTAATACAGCCCTTGAAGCAGTACTTAGCTCCCAAAGAGGATGGTATGGATCTCTGCAGCAAAGAGTTTCATGACATGCAAATCAATACTCAAATATTACGGTCCAATAATAAAACATAGCAAAAACGGTGGTGAATCCAGCAATCGTATTGTTGTTTGATTAAGGTTATGTTGATGCAATGTTTCTTCAAGTTCAATGGTAACTGCCACATTTGTGGTCTCTGTCAGTTAGATCTTCAACAGTGACTTAAGTCCTGCTGATGCAAATTGTGGAGCTCTGCCAGCTAATGATTGATCTTAACAATCAGTATATCTGTACACAACATACTACAGCTTTTAGAAGCAGCGGCATTAACAATTTTATCATTAGGAAACAGAAAACAAAAAAAGATGCATGGTTCCCAGATTGGAAACTGCTGTTAACTCATTTGACAGTAAAGAACAGATAACTCAATTCACTGGACTTGTGCTCAGTGAAATATTAACAAGAAAGAATGAAATTGGATCGAGATCAGCCCCTGAGGACATCTTCATATACAAAATATCAGAACTAGTTGGTGGAGAACAGTTTTGTCAGAACAAAGTAGGGTCTATGCCTACCTTAAATCCCAGAATTTTAAACCATCCTCTCCAGCAGTGACAAAGATATTTGTGCTTTCCTCACTGTCGAAATGATATTGTGGAGTCAGAACTCAAGAGTTTACCTTTTGGAATGGAACTGAAGTATGATACAACTGAGTACCTTCCGTATGGTGCCCATGAGAGGGCTCTGATGGGAACAGATTCAGCAGTGACGCACATAAAAGGTTTTGAATCTGTGCATTATGCAGGATAGATGATTAATTTTATTCACAAACAAAATAAAATAAGAGATACTCAGTTCAGGAACACCAATAGCTTGCTTTTTAACCAGTAGCAAGCACTAAGCAGTTCCAGAGTCAGACATGTTGTTCGGCAAAGCATAAATGATAGACACCCTTGAAAAAGGAAGCTATCTAAGAAACTATTTACATACCTTGAGATGACAAGTTTGTAGTGAACTTCCATATAGCAACCTGGAACAACAAAATCCAACCATGAAACTTTCAGAATTGTAACTTCAAACCAAACAGTGCAGTTCTCAGGTAAAAACTTCAAGGTCACAGGGTTTGAGTTAAGAAAATAATTTTGCCACAGGAGGAAAAGATACCGTTCCATCATGACATCCTGCCAATATCATATCATGAGGAGGAGAAGGCGACCAATCAACTGTCAAGGGAACGCTGTTTACCATTATAAAGAGGCAATGGCTTCAAAATGAAAGTTCATGCTGAGTAATTGAGCAGAAAATCAAAATCTGCCACCTAGTTCTAATATCAAAATTGATTGAATCGCACAGGTAAAAGTTGCAATACCTTTGTCTGCTCCCACACTTCACTCTGGCACATCTAAATACAGGTTGCAGCTTTAGAAAACGAGGGTCAGTACACTCCATGGAAGAAGAAGAATATATTTTCTGGACCATGGTTGGAGATGGAACTTCCCATCTGTGCACAGGAATGAATTAGAAGTAGATGATATAACAAATAAAATTGATGATCTAGCATAGGATATACTCACACTTCAAGTGAGCCATTCCCCAACAGTATTGCAAGAAAACCCAAACATGATTTCTGTTCTGACTGACTGAGTAAAGGGGGTTTCCATTTGATGTCCCAAGCAACTTTGCCATTATGAGCTAAACACAAGACAACCCTTGGTAGAGAAATGTCTTTTGGGATTGGAGAAATGTTCGAGATTTCTGCAGAACTAATCATATTACTGCTTTTACTTGATTCTTTCAGTGGAGCCAGTTCTGTATCTTCCACTTCATCAATAACCTGGGAACTGTTTTCAAAAGGAACAGGCACAACTTGATTTTCCTCTGCATGTTCAATGTCACAATTAGAAGTATCATTGGCAGTATTGCTTCCATTCATTTTCATGCCTTCACAACCAACAACTCCACTCTTAGATCCAATCAAACCAGCCTCATTACTCATGTCTTCACTTATAGATGATCCCAGTAGCATGGAATTCTCAAATGAAGCCAAATGATTATTTGGCACGGTAGATGTGGAAGGTCTCTCCATCTTCTGTACTTCACCACTCAAAGCAAGTGAGCTATTTTCATTTGAAACAGATTCCTTTGTAGGTTGCCCTCCACCCTTTCTGAGACGTGATTCTTTCTTGCAATTTTCAACTGAGGCCAAATTGTTGCTTAACTTGGGGGTTGTCTGAGATTTTTGTTCTTCGCAACTAAATGCTGTAGAACAACCGCGCTCTGTTGAAACAGGCTTCTTTCTAGGTCTGGCTCTGCCCCTTTTGGCACTTGATTGTTCCTTGCAATTTGCATTGCATAATCCATGCACTGGTGGTGCAGCATCAATTGAACCAAGGTTACTTGCTATAATTTCACCATCACTCTTGGCCAAAGATGTGGGATTGTCTACATTGGTCAGTGTAGAAGCTGTCTTTGGGGATTCAGTACCAGAAGCCAATAAACAACCGGTTGCAGTCGAAAGTGGTTTCTTTCTAGGCCGTCCTCTCCCCATCCTACCACTTGACTCTCTCTTATCTCTTGATTTAGGTGAAATGTGTGTAGGCAACACATAATCATCTGAAACGACGCCTGTATGCACATTGCCCTCACAGCTTAGCACGCTAACAGAACAAAACTCACTTGACACCGATCCTATGTTAGACTGTCCAGATGGCAAAGAATTCTCAACATAAATCTTTGGATCATTTGAAATGATTTCCCTGGAACCCATGCTCTGTGATTCAACACCAGAAACCACTGAGCAACAAAGTGCACCAGAAATTGGTTCTTTTTTAGGTTGTCCTCTACCCCTCCGACCTCTTGACTTTTTCTCACAAGTTGCACTAGATGAAGATGGAACTGGCAGTGCTGCATCAACTGCAACAACAGTTAAATTAGCATTAGACTCTGTTGAACCAGTGGGGCCCAAACTGCAACCAACTGAAACAGGCAGACAAGTTGTATCTTTTCCTAATTCATTATCAGTGCCTGAAACATGCTTGCTGTTGCTTGGAGCTGGATACTTTCGGGGCCTTCCCATTTTTTTCTTTGGCTCCATACAGATTAGAGGTGTAGACATATCTTCTTTTAATTCAATGCCAGATGAACCTTTTACTTTGTCAATTGGTTTTTTACTAGGTCGCCCTCTACCTCTTCTTGGAGTCGATTCCACAGACATCACGGTTGGCATGACACAAGCTAATGCAAGATCACCTGGAACAACTGTTGAAGTGACAAGAGGATCAATAAGACTAAAATCTTGACCTTTTCTATTTTGGGATGAATCTTCCACTTTGGCAACTGGCAGTGGATATTTTCTTGGTCTGCCCCTTGGTCTTTTCGGACTGGGTTCCAAGTGATCATCAGAAGTTGTGATGGTTCTCTTTCTAGGTCTCCCTCTTGGTTTTGGTGGATTGGATGAACTTTCAACAGAATTATTCTCATCTGGTGTTTTCCTAGGCCTTCCTCTACGACTATTCTTATAGCATGCAACCCTTGGCTGATGAGGATTTACCTCTTCAAAGGGTACTACGAGACACCAAACTTGAATGATACCTCTCCCAGTTAATGGCATACCAAGTTTATGGTAAGAAGAAGCTGGAGGATGAGCAGAGACAGCAAGATACTGCAATGGATAAAAGACATCGAATTAGGATGATCAGCTCTAAATAACTCATAGGTCATACTCATTTGTTTAGTCTAGCAAACTCTTGCAATTAAAAACCAGAAAATGAATAAGGCAGCACTATTATAGACATTGAACAAACAAGTGCAATCATGCAATCAGCCCGCATGCAAAGACACACTTTAAGAAAAGTACTGCAACAGATGTATGGAAGAGTTTTTAGATCTATGCCACCATAAAGTATGTGGTTCAGTAAAATGACTCGATGTTTCATTGACATGTGGGCTTGGAATCCATTTGTCATGTTCACAGCAGGTGGCGTTGTTCTAAATCACAAACTTTGGGTGGCATCCAACAAAAAGTTTCTCCATATATTTGATAACAAGGCAGTTATTGAATAATAAGATGATGCATAAACTCTTCTTAAGTCACTAAAAGAGAACTACTAAGTTCAGATTACAACCTCACAGTTTACAGGAGGGCAAGGCTTGTCGTACAACCTTGGGCACCAGTCCAACGCCCAAATGTTTCCCCCAGCAGACAAAATGAAATCAGAGCTGCAACAGCATTTTATCACAGTTCAGTCAAGATGGTTTTATACAGTCATATGGATAATGAAGTACAGAACAAAGTGAAAGAGGATAGAAATATGCAAGTCAAATTTAACAGTGTATGCATGTCTCATAAGTTTATGACACTATTAAATTTTTACTGGATAAAATGACGGAGCAATGGTGCAGAATGCTAATAGAACAGCTCTGTAATCATCAAGTAACTTCACCATTCAGACATTGACAATTCATCAAAAGGCAACAAAAGCTTGTATGGGTTTAGCACACTTGACAATCCCACTAACTCTGCAGTATTTGACAGGATAATTCTTCTGGACCAAGGTAAAACTCCCTCCGTTCCTGAATAGATGTAGTTTTACAACGTGGCAATCAAAATTTTAAAATGTTGATCACTAATATACGTAGAAGTATTTCAATTTGTCACATGGAAATGATATTAGTAGATTCTTCATCAAAAGTACTTCCATATCATTGTATTTTTAATATTTTACTAATATATAATTAGGAAAGGTAATGGTCAAAGGTGTGTATTAGAGACCATGTCGATGTTTGAAATGACAAGTAAAAGAGAATGGAGGTATTATTTATTTTACTTTGATCAGGTAGCAAGTTAAGTGGATCCTAGAAAGAGTACTGAAGAGGTCTAAGTTCTACAAATAATACCTGTTTGTATTATCCCTCCCAACTTCCGGGTGTGTGATCTGCATTTATTCGCACTTATATCAACCAAGAGGAACAGGAGGAGATAATATTAGAAAGGAATCTCATTCAGCTAAAATAATGCTTAAGCCCTCAATGTAACGACTAACAAACGAAATTTAGCCTCGGAAATTAGCACCAACCGCTATTGAGTTTTACTAACCTGAGGAACAGATGCAGATGAGAACTGTGGTATGGTTATCTTGTGCGTGCCATCTCTGGATGAAGCTGATCCGGTACCATAGGTGAAACTTACACCTTTTGGCTCATAAGAGAAGTGCCTCCATTCTCTGGGGAGATATGAAATGGTCAACAGATCAGAGTGGCAGATTCAATTTTGAGTATGAATATCAAAGTTTCTTTTTAAAATGAACAGATTGGATCAATAAAAAAGAGAGAAAAAAGTGATGACAGCAATATAACTACTGCAACTTTTCACAATTTGCTTACGGCTAAAGAGAACCATCTTCACACGGTCCTGAGCTTGTTTAAGTGAGAAGAACAAGGTGAAATTAAAATCCAGCCCAGTCATATTGAGTCAATGAAAGTGGTCTAATGGCAGGAGTAGGACACTCGATATTACTCACAAAAATGTTGATGGTTAAAAAAATGCAGATAACTTATCTTATATGAACCGCCAGTCCGCCAATAGTTAATACATTTTGATTAAAACCAATCCATTGCATAGAATTATAAGTGATTATGTGGAAATTTTAGCCAGTGTTTATGCAAATTCAAAAGGAGAATGGAGAATGCAACACATAGAAAACGAAGCAGGTGCAGGTGCTGCAGATCACATACAGTGAGATGACTGAGACAAAGCTAAGGCTATGAGCAGCCTTGTAGCAGCTGATCCATCTCAGGTGAGTTTAACAGCTTCATATTGGTGGGTACTAAAACTATATTTGACACTAAAACTACATTTTGCTGTACTCCTTTCTAGTCAACACTGGCTACATTCAGTTTTGGTTCTAATTTTAGTTAAGATTCAATTGAAGTCAAAGCAAATACTAAATAGATTATAGCATGCTAAGTTGCTAACATCAAAGCTCTAATAAACAGGTCAATCCTGAATACATAGTGATAGCTAAAGAGTAGTCTGCAGAAATAAGGTGTCTCACTGACTACTAATTAGGGGGAACCAATTCAACTACTCCCCTGTGCTTTGATCCACAATGAAAATAACTAGAGCTGTAGTGGTACTGGTCAATGGAAAGCCAAAAACTGACAATGTCCAGAAACTGAAAACAATGATCTTATCATCATCCATCCATCACACGTCAAACAACAAAATCTACTGCCTGCAGATTGAAGAAAATATATCACCCAGAACACAACTACACAAGTGACTTAAATTCTCTAAAGTTTAGTTATCACACAGCACAACTGCATTTAGTTATCACATAACAAGTACCACGGTGTCATTCTAATCAATTGCAGATAAAATAAAAAACACTTAAGTATTATACTATTATTATCACCTAAGGGGGACGCAGGTAACAAAACGATCAGATGAAGTGGCTTGTATCAAATGAATTCCGGTGACCATAATAATGGGGACAATAACCTGCTGCCAAAACATGTACATCACGACTAGATTTTTTTTTTGTGTGTGTGTATGATGAACTGATGATGCATAAACTCCAAATTTACAAACTCCAAAAAAAAAAAATCGCATAGACATGCTACACATTAACCAAACTAAAGTGGTCATATATGCCATATCAAAGGTTCCCGTTTCCATGTTCCATGAAACATGTACGCACATATTTATCCAGCACCACGAGTTAAAGTCTTACTGATAAAGCAACCATTAAATTTTGTCCCCATTCTACGGCCATTAAGCCACCAACTAAAAGTTGCCGATTTTACCTAGGTGATTGGGCTGCGGAGTAGAGGGAGCAAGGAGAGGGCTTTTCACCTGAGGAACGTTATTGAGGAGGCGAGCCGCTCGACTTCGGTGTCAGGGAAGCCCGGCTCGGGCTCTCCGGCGGCGAGTTCCGAGATGGCGCGAACCGCTCTGGAGAACCCCTCCGGTGATTCGTCGAACTGGCAGACCTCGACGCCGTCCTGGCTCTCCTCTCCTTCCGGCGGTGGCGGCCCCTCAGTCCTATCCGGCGGCGCGGACATCGCCGGCGAGGCGAGCGGCGAGAGCTGTACCTAGGGCTTAGAGCCGCGCGAGAGGGAATATCTGGCGAGAGGGGCCCAATTATAGACTCGGGACTATATATGGGTCTCCGAGTTTGTAACTGTAGAAATAGAGTATGGATGGCCTCAAATAATTATGGGCCTAGAGTTTTAGGCGGCAATGTATTGGGCCTAGCCGCTCGGGTTTTTACTCAGTGATGGTCTGATAGGCTGATGGGCTTTGATTTTGTTGATGGCTTAGGCTTTTATACTGAGGCCCTTCTTGGTACCTAAAGTTCGTCTTTAAAAAAAGGTACCTAAAATAATTTCCATCTGGAAATCATATCCACATGAAGTTTGCAGGCTTAAAAGAAACGGGTTAGGATTTAACTCTGAAAAATCCAATGTATGTTTGGATAGCAAGGAATTCGTATCCTCGAGGTCATAAAACCGGATTTTGCACTATACAATGTATTTTGATTACAAGAAACTAACATACTCCAAGCTTGTCGTTACGCCCGGCTTTAAGTTAACTCTTGTGTATAAAAAGGTCATGATACGGTAATTTGGTGCCATTGCTATTTTTTAGTGTTCATCAAAGAAAAAGAGCCAATAGCGTACTCAGAAGTCAGAATGCAAAGATTACACATAAAATATGTAGGAAACGATTTAATTTCAGCCCCATTTCAGAACAGGAGCTAAGGTGTTTCTGTATGTACTGTACTGTCATGCCAACTCTATCACGTGGTTTTACCTGTAGCATCGATCGGAAGGGCACGAATGGAATGGAAGTACCGGAGGACAGCATGCAGGCCACGTCTGTCGCCTACACTTTACGCCCATGGGAAGAGGTCAGCGCTTGCATCATCATTCCGAGGGAATCTTGCCACGGTAATACTATGCCGTAGTGGCATTTCATCACCATCTAGAGGCACCATTAGCAATGTTCTAAAGAAAAGATCGCCATTCGCAACGCACTCCCCCCTTGCCCTTTCATGTCTGCATGCCTCATAAAATGGCAAATCTTGCGATCCCCAACCCATGGATATGGTTCGCACGGCAGGATTGCTGGCGTCAAATAGACTCCCCGAATTAAGTTCCATGGCCACGTGATTCCACGCGTACTGGGACCCAAATGCGGTACAATCACTTGTGCTCTCTCTCTGGGCACACCTTAGGGCGTGTGCAACGTGTGCCCAAATACGGAGCTAACAAGCATTTTGGTATGTTAGACTCACGTCTCGCTCATTTTAATTTGAGCTTCTGGTTTCATTATTTATAAATTTTGTTTTTTTAAAAATTTTTAACTTTTTTTGAGCTTTTTTACGGGTACTTTTTTCTGTATTCGTTTGCATTGTCTATGATGAACTAACATATTTTTAATTTTTTTAAATTTAATTACGTCAAATAAGATACCTTCAGTTACAGTGTAATTTCAGTCAACTAAAGTGCAATATCGTGTGGGGGATTGGTAGAGAGGATGGAGAAGACCATTTAGGGGCGATGACGATGATGGGCTGCCGGAGCAGACCGGATTGACGGCACGGCTGGCATTGTTGAGAGAGAAGAGAGAGAACGTGAGGTAGGGAAGATGAGAGAAAGAAGGCTCTTTTGTTTTCTTATTGTGTTGGAGGGTCCATTTTTTAAGATGGGAAGTGGTAAACATTGGAGAGAAAAAGGAAGCTTAATTAGCATCTGTGTGACTGGCAGTGATGTGGTTTTTCTAGCTCCTCTCCACATGGCACACGCCATTAAGAAGCGCCGTGTAATCGTGCAACTGATTAGCCTCGGATCCCATTCGGGCACATGGAGAAGAACAACGGCCGGTACACGGCCAACCACCCGCGGTTGGTGAAAATGTGTCGCGCGCGCGCGCGGGTACGACTACGAATCCTCTTCCGCGAGCGCGCGGCTGATGCAACCGGACAGTCTATGTCTATATCTCTATTAAAGTAAATTATCCAAACAGTATCTTAAACTTAAAACTACATATGTTATCTATGTCTATATCTCTATTGTTCGCTACAGTGATAAAAATACAGATAAAAATTATTAACTGTGACCCACAAAAGACTATCAAACAGAAGTAACAATAGCCAACCACTTCCATCATCACGTAGTTCTTTTGCTGGGCTGAAAAGTGAAAATAGCAACAGCGTCGTCATCAGAAGTCGCCGTCGCCACTTGTCAATATGTTTTTGTTTAGCTTTAACGTGACACCACTTTTGTGTGTGCACACATGCACCATGTCATTATTAACTGACCGGTCTACTAATGAAACGAAATATTTGTCCTGAAAATTAAAATTATTTAGGCATTTACCATTTTACCGTCGCGATCAGTTAATTGTTTGATTATCAATAGTAACCAGCTACAGTATATGGTATACGTATTCACCTTGGACCAGTCGATCTATAGAACAAAAAAGGCCTAACAATCATGTGGCTATGTGATTGACCCAAGAGAAACATCCACTACTATAAAAGAGGTTAAATTGGACGCTTACATCTTATATAGTTCCTAGTAACTGTCTATGCTGTAAGTATCACAGACGGTTTATACGAATAACCGTATGTGGTATTTTCACAGACGGTTATTTGTACGAACTGTCTGTGATAATACAAGACATCACAGACGGCTCTTGATAAGAATCGTTTGTGATAATGACAGACATCACAGACGGTTTTTTATTTACCGTCTGTGATACTTCACAGACGATTTGTATAAAAACCGTCTGTGATATGTTTCCCGCCTCGTAATGGCCCAAAATTTCATAATCTCCCGCCTGAGTCCGAGTAAAATTCAGTTTTAAGACACCTTTAGTAAAACGGGCTTAACTTTTGCATACAGTGTTCGTTTTCGATGTTCTTGTACTCATTGGAAAGCTAACGACGAGCCCGATTTAAAAAAATGACCTGCTTGCGCCAGTCGCCCTCTAAGACCCTCAAAATTAGCTATCTTTAGCCCCAAATTCGTGTTTTAAGTTTTCAGTTTATATTTTTGGCATTTTTTATCTTTCCTTTAGAATTTAGGTTTCGCCTCAACTGTAAAGTTGTAGATCTCGTCAAAACCTTTCAAACAAGTATATATAAGCCATATAAAATTTTGCTATTTTATCTTTTGAGACTAGCTATTTATATTGTACCGATATATTGTCTTTGTGATATCTCCTGTTATTATAGACAATTTTTATTGTGAACTGTCTGTGATGTCCCGCCATGTCACTGATCCGCGACATATCCCCAGGATCCCGATCTCACCCGTCCATTCTCTCCGCATCGAATGGTAGGCACCATTCTCCTCCCCACCTCTCGCCCCTTATTAACCCCACCTCCCTACTTGAAGAACCAATACCACCACTACTACTCCAACTCGTTTGTGCGCGGCAAGGGTGGAAAGGGGTTTGGCAAAAAGGCAAGATGGAAAGGAAGAAGGCAATGACAAATGTGCACTATTCTAAGCCGTCGGTATAGAAGTTGTTGATTTTGTAATAGAAGCTGAAAATGGTGTTCGTTGCCTTTTTATTTCTGCTACTTGAAAATTTTTCCCACACCACTTATTTTAGATTGTAGTTTAATGAAGGATGTGCAAGTCTAGTTTGCATTAGCCTAAAGTTTCTTGTAGTGTAAGTGTTTTTCTGAATTTGTAGTCGTGAAGTTTATCTTTATAAAATTGTAAGTATCCTCTTGTATATGCAATGCTATGGGTAACCTACTCGATATCTTGTAATATTATAATGGTGGATTCTAATCTTAATGGAAATAGAATGTGTTACTGTGTTTGTTGCTGTATTTGTTTGTTTTCAAATGATATAGTTAACATTTCATGAGGCTAGCCGAAAAATAGAAAAAAAAAGGTATAGAATGAACTATCACAAACGGTTTTGTAGCATAAACCATCTATGAAGAATTATCACAAACGGCTCGAACCACAAACCATCTGTGATGGGGAAGTATCACAGACGGTTCTATATATCAACCATCTGTGATACTCACACATCACAGACGGTTCTTAGAACAGTCTGTGATGTGTGAGTATTAGTTGGTAGCTAGAACCATCTATGATAGTGTTTTTCACAGATGGGTTCTAGTTATAAATCGTCTGTGATGTATTTATCACAGACGGCTCACAAGCCGTCTGTGATAACCTCTGATTATCGCTGACATATAAATTCAGACTGTTCAAAAAATCGTCTGTGATGATAGTTTTAAACTGTTTTTGATGACCCTTTTTGTAGTAGTGATCACATGTGAAAGGATGTGATTGCCCTACAATAATAAGTTCAGATAGGGATGTTTATACAAGCAATCTCCTTATGGCTATAAGTATGTGACTCAGGGCATCATGAGAGAGGAGGTCTCATTTTTTAGCAGAGATAAGCTTATTTAATGAAAACTTCTATTCTTATCTCCACGGTTTCTAAGACTCCAAGTAGCCCCTTTGTGGCCTCTCCGTAGCCGCATTATTCACTGTTTGGCCTGTAACCATAATAGTTGGCGCCGTCTGACACAATGTCACCAATGAAGGTGACAGCGACGAGTCCTAAGCGAAAGAAGAGCACTGCCACCGAGACCACCGTCGTGACGGCAAGGGAGCCGATCTGCGAAGGTCTTCTGCCCCTATTGCAATGACATGCTGGCACAGCAGTGTCCAGACTCGTGACACGTGTAAGTTCAAGATCAATTTAGTTAGTTTTGATGATGATGACAAATACAATTATGAGACTAACTTACTTATTAACTATGATATTACCTAGTCTCATTTGGATGTGATTAATGACAGATGCAATTGTGAGACTAACGTGTTTATTGATTATAGTATTGCTTAATCTTATTTGGATAAAAAGGTGAAAATCATAGAGGTATGCATTTGACATCATATTTTTATATCTTATTACATTCCTCGGATTCGAAATATAGATGGAACTCCATCAATAATCTAACTTGAATATGTGCGTATGTTTTATTATACATTCTTGTATGCACACATTTAGGGAGAGTTCACTCTATATTTTGTAGTTTCATTAAGTATTGATCTATGCTTCCCTCTCAACATATATTAGGATCTATACTTTGAAACACATCATTTGAGTATATAAATCTTGTGTAGTTCATATATACCCATGATTGATTTAAATTAAATTAATTGTAATCGGGTTGTCATCAATCATCAAAGGAAAAAATTATAAATATAGTTCCTCTATTATGCATTAATGACTGGATAATTAATGATAACCGGATGCGTTGCTTTACTAGCAATTAATCTCAAAGATAAACACTCACATTCAAATGAGTTAATTAATTAAGAAGCTTATTCTAGAGTATATAATTATTGTGTACATGTTGTACACTTGTAAATTATTTTCTATCT